>OU898280.1:24644592-24867355 GCA_918026665.1 Diabrotica balteata
AGTTTCAGTAATAAACACAGCTAGTAGGTAACACTTTGTATTTTTTTATTTCTCTAACAACCTTCTTTTCTCTTGGACATTAAATAAATAATTCTAATTTACTAAAGTTTACGAAAAGACCAAGTGTAACGGTTTCTTTTGCTTTGCCTATATATCGATTTAAAAAAAAGTTAAACCTATTTGTAATAGGTTTTATTTTGTTTCAACGAATCCTTTAATATCTATTAGCCTGAGGCGCCAAGTTAGCGCCCAGCTTCTAGGGCCCCCCTTTGCCCATTCCAGGTTTATCGTACGTAACAGTATTAAGTCTCTATGTAATGAGAGTATTTTATTTCGATCCATAAACTTTTGTAAAACTTAATATATGATGTTTATATAGCATTTTATAAAGCAATAACATTTCTGTCCCAATAAAAAAAAAGATAAAAAAAAGAAATCGTCAAAAGAGTAAAAAGAATTGTGATGTGAAAAATTGTAAATTTGTAAAGAATTTACATTTTTATCAGAAACGTTATAAAGAGTACGAAAAAGCGTTAGACTACAAGAACAGAAAATAATTTCTTGAAATAACTAAACGATAATGAAAAGAAGTTAAACTTCAAGAGCTCCACTCTAAGTACTACAAACTTTTTCTATTGTATTTATTTAAAACGACAATGAAAACGCTATTTCAATAACACTAGTAGGTATGAAATAGCTTTCGTTGATTAGTTGAGTAATAAATACGCATTAAAAAATTTCCATTTCACAATTTGCTAACTATTCTAACTAATTAAGATTTAATTAATTTCTTCTAAAAATAAATAAACTAGTTAGTGCTTCACAATGCCATCACCACAAATCTTACAAAACTAAACCATATACACCTTAACTATAGTTATTTTCAAACCTATCGTCATGTTCCCATACTTTACTTTTACCCTTGGAGTTTTTATCATTGTTTCCCCACCCAGACTTTTTATTACCCCATCCTCCGCTCGAAGAATTATCCTTGTCTCTCCAATTTGAGGAATCGTTAAATTTACCTTTGTTAAGACGTGCTCCTGCTCCCAAAATGGGTCTTCCGAATTTTCCGGTGTTGTTACTGGAATTCTGAGTCTTCTGAGGCTCTTTTGCGGTGTGGTTGATTGTTTCCGTCGTGAAATTAGTCACGGAGTTGGTGACTTGTGGAACAGTAGGCTCTAATGCAGGTTGAACTGGTTCGGGTTTCGTGGATAGCTGAAGGACGTTCACGCTGCTCTGGTAGTTTTCTAAGGTTTTGTTGTCTTCTGGCGTTTGTACACTTAAGATGTTTTGGGAGCACTGAAAAACCAATTTTTCATTTCTAATTATATTTTTACATCTAGTAAAAAAATTAAGAAATATGCGAACTAAGAAAAATATTTAAAACCCTACTTGTTTTAAGCACAAACAGTTTATATTAAATTTTGGAAATACCAAAATGAACCAATACTCAATTGAAAAATTTAATTTAATTAGATATAAGAAAAATTGACCCCAACATTCAAAATTTATTTAAGAAATTTCAGAATCAAAAGCCGTATTATACATATTAACCAAAATACAGGGTTGATCACTCAAAAGAGTCATTATCATCATTGGCTCGACAATATTTTATGGATCTTGACCTCCTCGCAGAAAAGCCGTCAGTCGCGTAGATTCCTTACAACTTCCCTTTATCTTCTGGCCATTAGTGAAAATACTAACACAGGCCGAATTTTATTATAAAGGGGTCATTTTTTAACGATATAGATCTTTGAACTACTTTTAAAACGTATGATTGATGAAGCTGCTTATCTTGATGAAGTTGATTAAATAATTTCCCTGTTCTCCTTGCACACTTTCCATTTTCAAAAAAATATGGAAATAATTTCAACACGTCCTGCGATAGAACACACCATTTCGAACGAATTTAAAATAGTACTTGGATATTGTGGAACAACTACAGAAAAGTACTAATTTCTCACGAGTTTGAAAAATTATCTTCCCGCACGTTTTATACAACCACTTTTTCTCCAACCACACTTTTTGCGAAAAATAAAAATATTCCTAAATAATATTTTTTCATTGAAATTGAAGGTAATAAGTTTAACAATAACGAATTGACAAAAAATAATAATAATGTATATAATAATAATATTTTACGTAGATAATATCACGTAGAGCCGAGTTAATACAGATCGCCGAAGAGTTTTACGAGGAATTATATCAGGGGTGTCCAACTTGCAGTTCCTCAAGGGCCAACACTAAAACCTTTGATGTTGTCGTGGGCCATATAATCATTTTGTTACGAGTAATAACAAAATAAAGTGAGGTATAAAAATAATTAAATCAAAAAAGAGTATTATCAAAAAATCGTTCCATGCACTTTCCTGCACCCAGCCACCTTACATGGTTGTACATTAGCAAATCTCCATACTCAGCCTCTGTTTCCACTAAAAACTGCTTAAGTTGCCTGTGTAAAAGAGATCGATTTCCACCTCTAATCATATTTATAATCTTAATCACGGTTTGGAAAACTTGATCTTCCTTGACTGATTTTCCACATAAAGCTCCCTGATGTATAATACAATGAATTGTTGGGCAAGTGACACCATTCTCTCGAAGCAGACCCACTAATCCAATTTTTTTACCTGTCATTGATGGGGCCCCGTCTGTTGCTATGGCTGAACATTTATCAAAGCCTCCAATTCTGTCAACTGTTCTCTTCACAGCCTCATAGATGTGTTTTCCTTTTGTTGTTCCATAAAGAGGACAAATATCGAATAACTCATCTTTCCTGGTAAAATCATCAAAAGTAGTGCGCACAAATATTAACAGCTGACTAACATTGGTTTGATCAGTGCTTTCATCCAAACAAAGTGAGAAATATGAACTTTTCTTAACCAGGCTAAGCATAGATTTTTCTACTTGCTCACCCATAGCAACAATCCTTCTTTGTATGGTTTGATGTGAAAGTGGCACTGATTCAAATTTCTCCGCCATTTTAGAATCACCGAAAGCTTTGGCCATTTCAATAGCACATTTTTTTTATCAAATTTCCATCAGTGAAAGGTTTTTTTGCCTTTGCCATCTCAAGCGACACGGCATAAGATGCATGGAAAGAATGCGTTTGAGAGTGTAATATTTTACTGAACATACCAGTTTGCTGTTTAAGCTTTTTCTTCAAATCAGCAACTAGGGCACGCCGATCATTTGTGTACGTAGCATATTTATTTTCATGCACTGTTGTGTAATGTCTTCTCACATTATATTCTTTAGGCACTAAAACGACATTCATGCACACTAAGCACTGCACCTTTCCATTATTGTTAGCAATCAAGTAATCACTCTTCCAACTTTCTTTGTAAATTCTGTTCTTACTATCAATTTTCCGTTTTACTGGTTTTACACTCATTATTGTATAAGAGGAATCAAGACAAAGAATTAATCAAGTTCACTGTTCACTAGCAACGTAATAGATTAGCCGACTAGCCTACGTGTAAGTAGCACACTGGCACGATGCCGGCTGGCGACGGATGGTAAGCAGTGGGAGGTATGGCCTGCATGAACTGTGATGCGCAGTAATCAGTGCAGTTCTCATAGTGGTGGAGGACAATTGTGTTAGTTACACGTCCGCAAAGCGGCATGCGGTACAGTACTTATGATGTAAAAACACTGCTAAACCATAAAATAAATTAAAAAATCTTTTTTCACAGTGGCAGTATTTAAAGAAAATATATGCTTTTCGAAAATCTTACGTGGGCCACAACAAATAGCCTCGCGGGCCGGATGCGGCCCGCGGGCTGCCAGTTGGACAACCCTGAATTATATGGAAGTAGACGAGAAGATCAAACAGGAATACAAACAGCCATTTTAAAGAAGATCATGAATCAAGGTTCCGAACTAATGCCAGAGATAAAGGTAGATGAGATTCGACAAGCATTAAGAAAAATAACAAAGCCCCAGGAGAGGATGGAATTGTACTCGTAATAGAAGCTATCGTAAATGGAGGAGATATGCTATTAAGTAAATTAAGGACACAGTTGAATTTGTTTGCATCAAAGAGAGGTGCCCAAAGAATGGAAGAATGCTATAACCATCCTTCTACATAAAAAGGAAATAGAAAGTACCTACAAAATTTTAGACCTATTAGCCTGTTGAACCACATATATAAGCTCTTCCCTAGGCTAGTGACATCAAAAATTGGAGAAAAAATTAGATTTCTACCAACCGAGAGAACAGACAGGATTCCGTTCAAATTATGATACCAATGATCACCTCCATACAGTAAAGACAATCATTGAAAAATCTATAGAATACAACAAACCTTTTGTCCTCACTTTCATAGATTTTCATGAAGCGTTCGACACGATCGAAATAGACAGCCTTATAGAAGCAATAAATGACCTCAGGATCGACCAATATTTATAGTGAACTCATTCACAATATTTACAAAAATGCCACTATGACTGTTAATATACACGATAAAATCCGACCAATAAAAAAAACGTGGGATAAGGCAAGGAGATACATTGGCGTCCATAAAAGGCATTCAAAAACTCAACCAGTTCCCAAAAACCTCCAGACCAACCACTATTTGGTCAAATAATCGCTAACGCCCAACGAGTCTTCAAATCTAACTTGTAATCTCTTAAAGTTTTTCGCGGGATCTGAGGCGAACTTATTCCCAACCGTCAATGTTTCGAAAATAAACTGGAGACATAAAATTGGCGTCCATAAAAGGCATTCAAAAACTCAACCAGTTCCCAAAAACCTCCAGACCAACCACCATTTGGTCAAATAATCGCTAAAAAAGCCTAGGAATTCTGATGAACAGACTAGCTAATATAGAAATGTCATAAGAGCATTCAATATGACGGTAATACCAGACACTATCCTGATACTCTACTACTAGATCAGGCTCAAGTAGACCTGATCATCAATAAACTGGAAAAAGTAGTGGATGAGGCGCCTATCGGAAGTCTGAATGAACTTTTACAGTTCCATAAAGCAACGTTTAGAGCAGAGACCCTGTGGGTCAACTGTGGATGTAAACAAATTTACCGTTGATATGGCGAGGGTTATGGAGGGCCTGTAGGAGGGAGTAAACTTAAGTGTATTCATTCTTAATAATATACATAAAGAAAAGATCCTTAAAAAAAGTATCTTAACCATCAGAAGTCTCGATGGCTTCAATCATAGTCCTGCAGACGAACCTCCAGCAAAGTAAGACAGCTTCTGCAGGAGTGTTGCTGAGAAGGTTCGGTGTAGCTTTGACACAAGAGCCTTGGGTCTACCAGGGCCAAATAAAATGTCAATCGAGAATTAGTGGAGAGCCGATCTGCCAAACCTTAAGGACCTATACAATAGTCAAACCACATATTAAAATACTGCCGTTGATGAATTTATGTTTCAAAGATTTAACGTCGGTAGATATAGAGATCACAAACAACGGAAGTATAAAAAAGGTAATTCCCATATCTTCCGTTTTTAAAAATATTTTACAAAATAAAGTTTTATATCTGATGTTTGAGGACAAACTTAATATGCAGGTAATCAGTTAACTAAAAAAACAATGTTGATTGGTTGCCTAGCAACGTGCAGTTGGTCCTCATGAAGTAAAAATGATATCTATGATTTTTGTTTAGAATGTTATATGGAACTGTCAAAAAAACTTTTTGGCACAGAAAACATCAAGTTTGTTAACATAAAATAGTAGTAAACATAAAGTAGTAGATGTAAAAAAATAGTTATTTAAACGCTACCAACAACAGTTCAAATAACCAAACATTTTACAAACTTCTTTAGATGAAGTTTTAGTTTTTTCATGGGCTATTCCCTATTTAAAATTAATGGTTTGTGGTACTGGAAGGGAGGGGATTGACAAATGACAGATATCTATATCGTTAAAATATGTCCCTTTTGGAATAAAAAAAGTGTCACAGTAGGCAGTATTGTAGATTAGTGCGAAGCTTCATACAATATTTTTTGTATTTTTAAAATTTAAATATTTTTAAAATTGAATAAGAAATTTTATTATTTATTTATTATTTTTTTTATAGATTTTAATAAAATTGAAAAAGTTGACATGTTGTATAAATGTCGTCACGTAAATGAACTCTTCAAACTGTTTACTGTTACTGCAAACTACTATTTCCCGGATGCTCGCATTAGTATATAGAGAAAAAGTAATACAACGCCAATAAAGAAGATTCGCTTCAAAAATCGCCCAGTCAAATCCAATGAATATTGCCAAATATCAGGGTGGGCTCTATTGAGTAGACATCAATGTCAGTAATGAACCCATCTATTAGTAATAACTACATGTATATATTAGTAATGAACCCCAACTTTGCACATACAAGATTCGCTTCAAAAATCGCCCAGTCAAATCCAATGAATATTGCCAAATATCAGGGTGGGCTCTATTGAGTAGTCATCAATGTCAGTAATGAACCCATCTATTAGTAATAACTACATGTATTAGTAATGAACCCCAACTTTGCACCGACATATATTTTTTGTTATTCCGAACAAATTTTCACCAAATTTTTGGTGACACGAATAATTTTTCATAAATAGGTAGTGTCACATTGTCAAGAAAGTTTAGCCATCCTAATATGAAGCAATTGGGCGTCCCTGGTGACGAATTAATCCACCAATCATTTCACCACCGGATCCACAGAAAACGAGAGACATGAATAACCTATGGTTTCTTTCAAAAACAACTTTTGTAATGATTTAAATATGAAACTACCAACTGATCTTGTAGTCAGGCTGTTTTTGACAGAACGCCAACTGAACATCTCGTCATCATCTGATTTTGTTAATAAGCGTCAAAAATGACCAGAACGAATCTTAGTGCTTTTTTATAGGATTTTACATGGGAAAACACGCGGTTCTCTTGTTGCTATTTTGTGCTTCTCTAGCGTGACAACATGCTTTAATTATTTTATACCATCATATTGCTTAAATCCTAAAATGTCACAAATGAAAAGAATTTTCTGACTGCATCCTGTATATTAAAGCTGTTATATGTCAGCTGCCAGATATTCAGTTGACAAACGGTTCCAGCCTAAGCTAAGGTTCATGTTTTGACTAAGCTCCGCCAGGAATGCAGATCCAAGGCTTGCCGACCTTGACGTCAACATTGGACTTCGATTGTCCAATTGTTTGAAAAATTATTGTTCTGAAGCTATTTTCTTGTGGCATTTTAAATTAATTACTATTTAACTGGGAATAAGCCACAATTAAAGATAAAAATACGTTTATTTATTATATATAAACGTATTTTTATCTTTAATTGTGGCTTATTCCCAGTTAAATAGTAATTAGTTTGAAAAAGTGTGTCCAAAAGATTCTGTTGTTCAAAATTGCTACTGTTAGGATTAAAAAAGTCATGTTATCCTCAATTTTCTGTCTTGCTTGCGTGTGCAGAAAGCACATCTCCTGGAAGAAGTTTGCCTTTGGTCTACATTAGTTACTTTAGGCTAGATATGCAAATTTTTTTCTATAACAGCTCGGAGTTCTTTTGAAAAAGTTTAGATTCTGAGCCGTTCTCTCATCAAGGACGTAACTAGGTCAGTAATAAGGTTTTTTAGAAATGACCTTCTGTTTGATGATGGTTAGGTAGGTACATCGGTAGATAGGTAGAAGGGGGTCCATCGAATAGCCACCAAGGTCTCCAGATTTGACTCCGTTAGACTTTTTTTTGTGGGGATATTTAAAAAGCAGTGTACTAAAATCGACCGAATAATGTAGACGAGTAGAAGGAGCGCATCATGAGCTATCGCGTGACCTCGGTTTATATTTTAAAAAATCGTCGATTACGTCATTACGCCGACACTGATAACGTAATGTCCAATACATATAAACAGTTGATAGCCATTCAAACATTTAAAATTGACGTGTTTTAAGATTTTTTTTTTAAAGTCGTCTGTTTTTGAAATAATTAATTTATTCCATACATTTGCATCCTACTGCATGATTTCTACTGTATCCTGTCACAAAGTTGAACTGTAACTGTTACAGATCAAGAGAGGTGAAGAAGTGCTTAGACCTTTTGGCTATTAATGCTTATCATCATTTTGGCTTTACAACCCTGTGTGGGTCCTAGCCTCCCCAAGAATTCTCTTCCAGTCGTCCCTATTCATCGCCTTCCTCCGCCAAGCACGTATTTCCATTTTTCTCATATCTTGGTCTATGTTATCTACGAATCTTGTTCTGGGTCTTCCTCTTCTTCTTCTTTGACCAATAGGTCTATCAAGGAGCGTTTTTCTAGCTGGGTCGGTTTGCTCCATCCGCATTACATGGTCTACCCACCTCAGACGTCATATCTTAATGTGTTTTACGATATCTGGTTCCTGGTATGTTCTATAGAGTTCGAAGTTGTATCGTCTTCTCCAGACACCATTTTCATTTACCGCTCCATAGATTCGCCTTAGTATTTTTCTTTCGAAACATCCTAACATGTTTTCATTGCTTTTTGTTAAAGTCCAGGTTTCTGAACCATATTATGTTAGAACTGGACGTATTATTGTTTTGTAGAGTTTTACTTTTGTTTTTCTTGATATAACTGTAGATTTAAAAAGGAGATTAAGCCCAAAATAGCATCTATTAGCCGTTATTAATGCTTATAATAATGTAAAAAAGGAATGTATGTATCAGATTAGATCTCTGCTCATTACACAGCACTTAGAAAAAGTATTAAATAGTATAAGGTTTACAATGGAAACCCTTCGTAGCAGGGTTGGTAAAAACCAAGGTTTTTCCAAAAAAAACAGGTTTTTGGTTTAAACCAGGTTTATTTGATACAAAGTATTATAATACAATACTTTATACTTTAAAAATTAATAAATTATTTTATAAAATAATATTAATAAACAAAGAAAAAAATGATTAAGCCAACTTTTATTTTTATCTACATACAAAAAAAAAATTAATATAACAGAAGAAACATTTTCAAACGTAATAATATTAACAATTAACCAATTTAGAAAAAACAAAAATTGAATTTATTAATCTTCATTTGCTGTAGATGTATTAAAATCTTTAAATAAAAACACCAATTTGGAGACTTTTACTGTACCCAAACTGTTTAGAAGTTTCGGCTGCACTGGCACAAAGGAAGAAAAAATCTTTCGACGCCAGCTGAAGACGCTTGGGCTGTATGAAGTCGTTCAATAATATTTATGTTAGTATCAATATTATTTTGGCTATTCCACCACTCAATCGGTCTCACTTTTAAAGTGACACTTTTCAAAAAAAATGTTTTTGAAAAGGTACATTTTTTGCCTGAAATTTTGTAGTTATTTTGTAATGTCTTAAGGATTCCCCAAACCGACGCGAAACTTTCGCAGCGGAATCGCGGCGAATCGTAAGGCACGGCGACTTAATGCATGTGTTCAGACAAGTTCGGACGGAAACCGGAACGGTCGCGGCGCGGCAGAACAGCGTTGACGTTTCATGAAACGCTGCATGCACGGTTTTTTCCGTTGCAGTTATAGCAAGTTATAGTTTCGCGTGAATTATTAAAATGGCTGTTACAGAAAAACTAATTGAAATTGTGAAACAATATCCTATAATTTATGATTTAAGTGACGAAGATTATAAAAATATAAGAAAAAAGGATAAAGTCTGGGATAATATAGAGTCATTTCTAGGAGAAAATGGTAAGTTTTCATTATATATTATATATAATGAATTTAATAGTGCTCCGACTGCGAATGTTCCGCAACGGTTTCGCGTCGCAAAAGTTTCGCGTCGGTGTGGGGAATCCTTTAATCTTATTAAGACCAGGGCGTTAAGCAACACCATACTGCGGAAAGAAATAAGGGGAGGAATTATTCAAATATCCCTAAGGATACTCAAGAAAAAAACTAGAAAAACTACCAACGCTCCATCCACCAGAATGATGCTCTGCCCGACTGCTCAGTCCTGGGTTCGTTCCCTGTTCATTTTCTCTCTACACCAATCCCAGAAAGCTACAGGAAATAAAAATACTTATTAAGCCATAACAAAGGTATATTTATTTATTAAATAAAAAAAATAAACAGAATCTATAATATGAAATAATAATAAACAAAAATAAATTAAACTAAGACTCAAAGATTAAGCCGGTTCCGGTATGAAATAACTAAAATATAAGAAAAGTACTCAGCTTTATTTTGTTCTGAATGAGTTGTCCAGTCTTTCAGGAAGGGTTCCGATCCTTGTTGAAGCTAGCCGCTGTCGGTGGTTGTTGATTTATTTAAGGGGAGTTGCTGTCTAAATAATGGCAATCATTTTCTTCCCATGTTAGTAAATTGATTTCAAATTCCGTTCTGATGCATCAGTGGATTTGTAGGTGGTTGCTGATTGTTGCCCAAGGTATTGTGGTTGGCTGTTTTCTTGCTCCCCACGGTAGTGGCTAGAAAATTCAAACAAAGATCAGGTTTCTCCCAAAAGAAAAGCCTGATCAGAAATAAAGCTGCGTATTCAGAGAGAAACGATCTCAGCAAAATCTCTGATCACGGCGTTTCATTAATAAAAATAAATTTGTAGGAAAAGATTTTATTAACAAGATATTAAAGAAAATAAGGTAAAATAGGTACATATACACAGAAAAAAATAAAAGTTAAAAAATGATTTCGGCTTTATTTTAAGAAAGAAAGTATCTACCACCCAAAAGTAAAAAACAGGGACCTAAAACTAAAAAAAGATACTTACCCGTGTATACGGCCAAGACACTAACCAATTTAAGAATGATTGTAGCAATTGTAGTAGAGCGAAAAGTAGTAAAACAGGGCACGCGAATGCGGCAGGCTATAACGGCACTTGAAAGGCTAACTGCAACATTAAGATTTTTGGCAACAGGAAGGAGCTATGATGATTTAAAATTTTCAACAATAATTTCAGCTAAGGCATTAGGTCGAATTATTCCGGAAACATGTGAAGCAATATGTAGTGTATTACAAAAGGAAGTAATGAAGGTAAGTTGATTTGCAATGTACATTTTTTTTTCATTAGAAAAAATAATCTTACCTATATAAAATTCGTTTTTATTGAGACTTTAAATAAAGACAAAGAACTGAAAACACAAAAACTGAAACAAGAATCGGTATAGATCACACTAAAAATATAAATATTTAAAAAAAAATCTTTTACAAATTGCAGAAATCAGTATTATAAGAAAAATTCTTATAATATGTAGCAACGGAATTGCATTGTTGACCCATTGAACTCGATGTCTGAATATTGACTTGTTGACTTTCACATTGAAGTAATGCAGACACAAGTGGCATATTTACCGAAAGAATAGAATTTTCATTAAGCCTTCCTTCCTAGTTCTGCATTGTAAAGTATATCATTAAACAACTTTTCTGCAAAAATCCTTGTTGGTAGGGAATCTTATCAATATGCAGGCTATATTCTTTCCTATTCAAACTCATCCTCAACTGGAGAGTCTTTCTGTAGTTTATTAGAAATAACATGTAACAATTCATCTGATTTCGCTACACCTGCTGTTCTTAACCGTTTTTTCGGCATATTATAAGAACGTATTAAAGGTGTCTCTGCACCAGATGAGTGCGAGAATTGCGAAATAGTAGGTTGACTTTTGTAAACTGTGTCGTCTACATACTCCAAATCATCTATTGCATCCTCACTGACAAGTGTGTCATCATCATCATCTGAGATTGTCTGGAAACAAAATAATAATATATAACATATCAAAATAATAAAAAAAATGGAGTTGTATATAATAAAATCTTTATTTCTGTTTCAGTTTCCGACTACAACAACGGAATGGAAAGCTATAGCAGCAGATTTTAATAATAAATGGAATTTCCCTAACTGCTTAGGAGCAGTAGATGGAAAACACATTGCTATAAATCCTCCACCAGGAAGTGTATCTTATTTTTGGAACTACAAAAGTTACCACAGCATTGTCCTTATGGCAATATGAAGAGCCATATTATAATGCACATTATGAATTTATTTTTTGTGACATATGGACAAATGGTCGCATATCGGATGGCGGTGTCATTGAAAATACAAAATTTTGTGAGACAGCGGCAGTGAAATTGATATCTGATACTGATATAAATATCTAGTCATTGATCACCGTTATCGAATTTAGTCAGGAACCACTGTTATCATTGATTTATAAATCACCCATCGTTCCATCTAATAATATGTAATTAAAAATTAGGTATTTATAAAGAAAATAAAGTTTACTTACATCTGTAGAAACGTTGTTTTCTTCAGTCATATTTGACAAGGTAGTACGAGGTGCATCTTGATCTTGAACAAATAGCAGCAAATTGTAATACCACAATTTAGGTACATATACCTCTTCCGAGCCCATACGGGATATTTTTTTATTTACTTTTTTCCATTCTTTGCGGAAGCTTCCTCGCATTGTATTGATTTTTCTCACTACACTTTCTTTCAATGCATCGGGTTCGACTTCCCTCATTTTCTTAATTAGGTCTTCGTATGCTTTTTTTCTGACGATCACTGTATGCTTTATTTTTAATCTGCCATAAACAGGGATAACTTCTGTATAGCTCTGTGAATTCCGTAATAAAGTCTCTCGACATGCACCTTATATCACTCATGGTTTTTAATTGTTTGTTTTCTCATAAAATTATAAAATGCTTAATAATATGCAACATCCAATAAACAGTCGTACAGCACTGATTGAAAATGAAACATGCAGAGACTTGTTGCCCATACACTCTCGTTTTTCCCCGCGCAATGATAATTGCACACGCTAAAAATCAAGACGATCATGATTTTAAGAGGCTTGGTTGCGCATTCCACATTTTTCGCCATACACACACACACTTTTAACTGTACCGCGTGCCATGCACATTCAAACCTTCGCGCTTCCTTCTGAGTGAGCGCCTGAAACAGTGTCTGCTACTTCTACAGAGATACCAAAATTTGTAGCCGAATCGAATACGCTTTCCACGTATAAATTGCTTCAATGTGTTATATCTATATTATTTCACAATCAATCATTTCATTTACGTTATTTTTATATTTATTATCCAAAATAATCGTTAAAATATTAGTTACTGCGAAATATTTTTTCTTAAATATGATAAAATATAAAACTGTATATGGAAATGGCAATAAAAATCTAAAATTAAAAAAAATACAACGACTTGTGCACATATTCACATTCAACTGAATTGCTGCACATTTTGATAACGCTAAGTACCAGTGTTCTATTTATAGATCAGTAAAATTAAACTTATATTGACGATTGAACAATTTATATTTTCGAGATTTATTCATGAATAGAGATTACAATAAATATTAATCAACAAGAATAATCCAGTAAAGTATAAAAAGGGCCGATACGAATCTTTTATTATTAAATGTGTAAATCTACACGAAGTCAGCAAATTTGTCTGATCTTATATCTTATTATGAAGATATTTATTATGAAAATTACACTTCAGTTTACTACAGCCTAAAATATCCATGGAAAATTTTACTTTAAATTCAAAAAAGTTTTAAAGGTTGAAAAAATAAAATTTTCAATGATCTATAAATAGGACGCTGGCCTATAAATCGGTTAATAACACCTTTTCGTTGGGTTAAAAAGGCTAACCAAAGCAAAAAACTAAAATATTCATTCTTTCTGAAGGTTTCAATTCTCCCTTAACGTTAGTGTTCCCTATAACGGCCATGTTAATAATATTACTTTTAATTTCTGGAGCTGCATTTCAAATTAAACGAGTATTGCCATTTTATATAGCTTACCTATATCCAGGTTTTGTATGAATACGATATAAGGTCACTGGTCTGACTGATATTTATTTGTTTTTCTTCATTTTTTTTTTCAATACTTACCGGTATGTGCGTATTTTAATTTTCTATTAGTTTAATTTTCTTATTTCTTCGTTTTCCTCTTAAGTTTTCTTGTTTCTTTTGTGATCGATTTCCATATTCACAATTGCCTCATCCTAATTTTTCGATTTACCCCAATCTGAAGGGATGTCAGCTTTTTCCATTATCACTCTTTCACTTCACAAATTAATACAACCAAAATCAATATATCAAATCAATTGTACTTCACAAAAGTTAAATGGCAACGTTAATTCAATATCAATCTTAACTTTGACAATTGACGATTATTGTCATATACACTGGTCTTTTGTCTATCAATTTAGGCACCCGAATTTCACTTTCACTTTGTTCCCCATATGCTTCACCTTTTCGTAACTTCTTACTCATAATGTTGGTAGGATTGGCCTATTATTTAAGTTTCAAAGTAGGTTCCACAACGATAACTTTTCAGACCCAAGAGATCTATAGACAATTTGATGTTTTGATAATAGTTATCCAGTTATCCACAAACAATGTTCAGTCTTCGTTGATTAGTCCATTCAGTCACAAGATCATACATGTGACCATGGGAGGAACAGACCATTTTTTTTCGGCATATACCTAAAAATGATAGGTATAGCCATCTGGAGTACATATTTTATATACCTTTACTCCACATTTGTGCGTTTTCTTGGGAAAGTATTGACGAAAAACTAATCACCCTCTCCATGGCACCACGTCAATTACTGCATTTTCACCAGGAACGAGAACTTTTGATATTGTTGATGAATAATTTCAATAGTTTGTTTTACTTTAAACAAGCATATCACTCTTACTCCAATATAGAAGGGTTTATGGTAAAAAACATATACCCATAATCATACGGGCTCCTAAGCAATTTTTAATTTCTTGGTGACTGGTTTGCGTTCACTTATCAACAAAAGATCGGTGACGAAGATGGCGCGTGCGAAAATGTTCAGCTGCATATCTATTAGTTTCTTCAACAATTTCATCAAGAATATCATCGCTTATAAGCTATCAATATATTTTGTAGGATTAGATAATACAAAATTGTCCAAGTTAACTTTCTCTTAAGAGAGAATGTGAAAGTTGTCTTGTTTATTATACACTTTCCCCAGTTTTCCGATATCAGATTATTCTTCTGATCTTCATTTAGGTCACTTGGTCCTGAGTCTCCTGATAAAATTTGTCTCTCTAAGGCACTGTCATCCTCTTCGAAACCTTAGGCATTATAAGGGATATATTCATCCTAAAAATCTGAACATGATTGAGTTTCTTAGATCTTTTTAGGTTTGTTCGCAACAAAAATATTTTGTTGCGAACGAAGAATCACCCACATCATTTAAGATCAATGAAGGACCTGCCACATCCATTATGATCGATTGAGGACCGACCATATTAATACGCCCATTTAGCAAATCATTTTCCGGCACTAACGATAAATTTTGTTCAGTAAAGTCACTTTCGATATCAGCATATATAGCTTATCATAAACTGAAACAAAGAATATATTAAGGTTATGTTTGAGGCTGTGTCAAGCATAGACATGTAATACCTACATACCTGTGTGTTACAACCTAAAACCGATCTCGCCGTGCGAAGAACAAAGATGCAAGCAGTCCTTCTGACAACATATGGATGGATAAAAAGAGCGTCGGCACCTCATATGAAAAAAGAAGAAAGATTTTTTTGTCACCAATTAAACGGAGAAATCAAAAATTATTTTTAATTTGAAAAAACGCAGTGATATAGGTACCCCTCTTGTATTTGGAGATTGTTTAGTACTGGGAACGGGAAGGTCATGTGGTCGAGAAACCTCTAAAGAAATGCAAGGACTGCTTGCATATTTTTTTCTCCTTCGCACTGGGAGAAAGCTTTAGATTGGAACGCACAGTCTAGTTATTATATATCTATGGTGTCAAGTGATACATTCAGAATTTATTAAAAGAAAATCACTATCGTAGTTGTCATGTACCACGGACGGTACCAAAAAAATCGGAAACAACAGTCCAAAACAAGGAGAATCTACAAGTTGCATTCAACAAGTTGCCGATTCACCAAGGCAAATATCCCTCGCGAATTAGTTTCTAGTACTCACGACCATGAGTAAATAAATAAAGCAGAAATACGTATAAGCGGATGGCAGGAGCCCCGCATTGAAATTAAATCTCAAACGTCTTTCTGCTGAATACTCTTTGTATTTCATAAAGTCCGTCATGATTTGACATCAAAATTGTGCAGTTAAAAAATTTACATATTATATTAACGAAAAGCTCTGTATAGCAGATGGAGACTCAACTTTCTAACACAGCCACATATGATGTACAAAATAAAATATTGAATATACAGGATTCTGTAAAGTAAATTTAAAGAAGTTTCTAAAAAAATATATAAATTTATTGTTACTCTATACATGCTTCATCTTTTACATACACAATATTTATTTCTAGCTTCTGTACTTACTTGAAACAAGGACATTCCATTACCACCAATTTGTTCTTGATAAAATTTAAAAACATCTATAGGTAGCACTCCGAACTTGTTTGCCCCCAGTTCTATAGATAATAATAGCCATAGCTTTCCTTCTTTAGATATTTGTTTGTCAGACGTGAGAAGCATTCGTATTTTGTTGTATAGTTCGTTAAGCTTATCAGGACATTCAGTTTTAATAGCAGCACCATTCAAATAAAACTAAAAACAGGTTTCTGTTAATAATACATATGTAAATATTGCTGCTACATAAGTTTCGAGATATGGTAAGTTTCGTATAAATGCCACATATATCGCTAGCATCGTAATACAATGGTAAAGTGTCGGGATATTGACCAATATAAAAAGATACTACATTATTTTCACAATATGTTTAATCCGAATACTGCTATTATAGTGAGGGATAAAATCTATGCGAAATTTTAAAGACCAACTTGCTGATACTCCGCTATTGATACCTATTGTAACACAGACCCTTGAGATACATTACAGAGTTGTATTAACCTTTATCCAACATTCAAATAAAATTACCGGAGCAGTGTTGAATTTTGAATTATTAGTTTGTTTAAATGTTTTTACGAATTGATCGAAACAATGGTTTTTTAGCAGTAAACAATATCGCAATATACTATTAAAAAAATACTTGCGTTCATCTTTTTTCTAAACTTAGGACTGGCAAAATAAAATATTTTTCAGTTACGGAAATAGGTAGCCATTTTGTTTTGTGGGTTCGTCAATGAACATTAATTATTGATATACATAAAAAGAAGTAAAACTAATCATCGTCATTAAATATTTTTGTGAAATGTTATCAAAAATATGATGTTTTTATTTATAACATTTAAAAATAATTAAAAGAAATTCCTGCGGTTGACCTAAATACAAATTTACAAACAATTTTATATTTCGGGTAATGGCTAAGTACTTAATAAGTACATTTTCGTAGAATAATTAAATGGGACAGGATCATTGTCACAATATTTAAATAACGGAATTAGTCATTCTTAAGCAGTATATTTTGTGGTTCTTTCAGCCAGAGTTTGTCGAAAAAAAGTGCTGTGATATATTTAGTATTTATGTGATATATATTTATATTAGGAAAGTAATGTGCGTTTACCTGACGAAAATGAACTTACGGATAATTTAGAAGATGAAAATGAAAGTGCGGGGCCAAGTACGCAGCAAAGGAAGAATTTGTATGTAGCTGAGCAAAATATGGTGTTAGATGTATTTGATGGACTTTCTAAAAAAATGACCAAATATGAAGCTGTTAAGCAAACGGCGGTTTTAACAAAAATTTCTTGTGCAACAGTGTGCCGTTTAATAAAGACAGGTTCGAAAAGTAGAACAAGAAAGGATTTGGGAAGCTCTAAAAACATTCAACCTCACCTCTTGGAACCTATTAGTGAGACAATAATATGTATGCAGCTAAAGTTATGCCTAACCTAAACAATAACATGGCAAAATTAAAAGAAAAACATATTGTTGATGATCACAAAGACTTTGGGAAGATTTTTGCCCAAAAATGGTTTTAAATATAAAACTGTCAATAAGAGACAAACCATAATGGAAAGTAGCCGCCTAATAAAATGGAGGAATGAATATATCGAAAAAATTTCACAATACCGCAGTGAATGTCGAGAAATTTATTATCTGGACGAGACTTGGTTTGATTCTCACGAAACGATAGATAAAGCCTGGACAAACGGTACAAGAAAATGTCAAATAGATGTACCCCATTCTAGAGGCAAGCGAATTTGCATATTACATTGCGGAGGACAACATGGATGGGTGAAAGATGCGTTATTGTTGAGTTCCAATGGCATTAAAGACAGTTCTCTAGACTACCACCAAGACATCGAAGTGACGCTTTGTGAATCGTGGTTTGGGAATACATTACTCCCAAATTTAAAAGAAAATAGCGTGATTGTTATGGACCATGGATGATATCACTCCAGATGTATTAAAAAAATTCAACCAAACAGAGTAGAAAGTATGAAATTTAAAATTTTTAATAGCCGAAGACCTATATTTTGAGGATCATTACACCAAAGATCAACTAATCCAGGTTCTTCATACAAAAGTCGTAACTAAAGAACATCTATCTATCTAATTAGCCTTCTTCGGTCCATCTTTGGACATAGGCCTCCCCAATCCTTTTCCATTCTTCTCTGTCTGTCGCAACAGTCATCCATCTAGAGCCCACGTGCTTCTTGATATCATCTGCCCATCTCATTTGGGGCCTTCCTCTGCTTCGTTTATATTCCCACGGTCTCCAACTTATAAGAATTTTGTTCCATCGGTCTTCTTTTTGTCTTATATTGTGTCCGGCAAATCTCCATTTCAATTTTGCAACTTCTTGTCTAACATCCCTCACTTTTGTTTTCTCCCTTATCCACTCGTTTCTCTTCTTATCCATTAGTCTTATGTGCAACATTTGTCTTTCCATTGCTCTTTGGATTTTTATGATTTTGTCCATGTTTGCTTTTGTAAATGTCCACGTTTGGGAGCCATACGTAAGAACAGGGAGTACGCATTGATTATATACTTTGGTCTTAAGATGCTGTGGATATCTTTTGTTTTTAAGAATGTAGCTTAGTTTGCCAAATGCCGCCCATACCAGTCTAACTCGTCTCTTGATCTCTGCTGTTTGGTTCTCTTTGTTAAGTTTTATAGTTTGACCAAGATATATATAATCCTTAACTTGTTCTATTTCATCTTGTCCGATTCTCATTGTGATGTCTTCATCTGTATTTGTTATAGTTTTGGTCTTGCTGTAATTCATATTAAGGCCTATCTTTCCAGCTTCTACGTCCAGTTCTTTCATCATTTCAAATAATTCATATGAACTAAAGAACATATTGTAGATAAATTAGCCACTAACAATGGATATATGGTTTTAAGATTACCTCCATATTACTGTGTGTTGAATCCCATATAATCGCTATGGGCTCAGTTAAAAAACCATGTCCGGAGGAACATAAAAACTTTTAATTACGAAACAAGTACTTTAGTTTCAGATGAAAACCACTCGATTGTTTACTAGCACTGGCATATGTAAATATCTACCTTGATTTTTCGCTTTGTTAGTACAGACAAGCGAGCTACTGGCATGCCAATTACTAGCAAATATGTTTTGTACTTGCCAGTTACTGGCCTATGCCAGCTACTTTCCCAATTTACTGACATGTGCGTACCCGGCGTTGATTCTTATTTTCATATCGGAACGGCACCGGCGCGGATACCGATCGTGACTTGATACTTAGTTAAGAATATCAGCCAACACACGCTTCTAAGTCACATTCGGAAATACTAAAGATACGCGGCGTTAGTTCTTCCTAATTGGCTAGTAGAACTGTCGTTAATATCATACATATTTTAAAAGTAAAAAGTATCTCTTACCTGGAAAGCAATTTGTTGTAAATCTGAAATTTGTGGGGAATCCAGGAGCATTTCCAGACAATTTACCAATGGAATTAACATAAAGGTGAATGGTTCACCATTTACTAGCCGTGCTTTATTATAAAATTCCCCTAACATACGTACACAGTTTCTAAATGCTACCGGATTCGTTTTCTGAAGAACTTTGCCTCCTAAAAAATATTTTATTAATATTACTACTATACTCAATATGAATAAAAGTACATAAAATATAAGACAGATTAATTTGAAAAGTTTTTCAATTTTGAAGTTTTTCAATTTGTTTTTCCACAACTTTTGAGTGTACAAGTGCGTTCTAATTCACGATTCATTTTTCAGAGTCTATTGAGGTTATGTAGTAAAAACATGGAGAAAACGGGGTTTTTCGGTTTTTCAGAAAGTTGTGAGATAAAACTAATGCTTTGAATAACTGATTTTGATTGTAAAGGGGAAGATACATGTGAAAATGTAAATTACCATTCATTTAGACACTGACTTTAGAGGTTATATAGCGAAAGCTTAAAAACAACGCCGAAAAACGGGGTTTTTCGTTTTTTTTTAGCATACTGTAGGAAAAAAATAATAGTTTTAATAGCTTGTTTTGATTGTAAAGGTAAGAATACATATAAAAATATGAATTATCATTAATTTAGATGTATGTTGTTAAGGTTATGAGTCATCCATCTCACTAAAAAAACCTAATTTATGTTTATTTTATTAATATTTTTTTTATTTAAAAAAAAACTGATATTATTGTACTCTTATGGCAGTATAAATAATTTTTTTTTTGTTTTCTATGTAATACTTATTTTTTTTTGTTTTGTTCCTAGGCCCATACAATTTATTGTTAAGAGATGGGGGTGCTTCAGAAAAATGCCAAAAAGAGTTTCTTCGATTTTTAGGCATTTTCCACGTTGAAAATGATAATAATACCTATGCCATTCGAAAGAACGGGAAAAAAAACCATAAAAAAACATTGTTTTAAAGTTGGCCAAAAATTGCTGACATAACCTAAAATATTACTGAAAATTTCAAATATTTTTCCTTGGCTCAATTTTCATGCTAAAAATCTGAAAAAAATCAGGTAGTAGTGTATTATTAAACTACGCTTTCATGAATTTTTTCAGATTTTTTGCAGCAAGACAGGGTCTAAAAAAAATTTTTTTCTTTAAATACGTTTTTTCCCATAACGAACCCCGAGAGGCACCTAAGGACTTGAAAATTTAACCGAGTGAGTTTTTAATTATGTCCTTTCGAATGGCCAGGCCCAAAACTAAATCGAGCATGGTGCAATTTTGACCATCTTATCCTGCTATAGCCTTTAAGCAAGATACAGCCATTAGTATATTTTTGACAGCTGCATAAAATTGATGTGTTTTGAAAAATGGTGAACAATGGTCATTAGGACTACACTGTCAAATTTTGGTTTCCTGAATTGCTTAATTCTCCGTAAATAATAACCAACATAACTTTCCTGGACTTACCTAGACTGAAGCAAGAGCAATATTCTGTAAGGGTAAAGGAATTCTTCTTAGGCATGATACAGTGCGTTAAGTTTTGGATTAGGTATACACTCTATAAATGGCAACACTGCGCGTCGTCGATTTGCACTACATATCTGCTTCGTTGACTCGTCGTTGCTCGTCGCCCGTCGGCAAATTTGTCATATTGTCATTATACCGTGGTTGTTTAAAGGTATAACAGCGTAGAGTTTTAATTTATTTTTGTAAACATGTCTGTTTATATGGCCGCGGAAAAAGCTCAAATAATAAAATGGTTTTATAGTGGCAATTCTGCGCAACAGTGTGTAGATTTATTTTCTGTGTTTTTTGAGGGAAGACCAATTCCTTGTGTACAGTCAATTTATAATATTGTTAAAAATTTTGAGAGTTGTTATTGCCTCAAAAATTGCAGAAAATGTCACGCTCAAGAAGTGTTACCAGAAAAAGTTGAGGAAAGAGAATACCGGGATACACAAATTTGTGCAACAATCGAGGTAGATTCAACACGTTCAAGTAGAAGCATTGCTAGAGAGTTAGATGTTAGCAATGTTACTGTAACGAAAGTATGGAAAAAGCACGGTTACAAGAATTTTAAATATTCGAAAACGCAGCAGCTTTATCCAGACGATTACTTTCGAAGAATGGAGTTTTGTGAAACTCTAATAACGAAGGCTAATAGTGAACCAAATTTTATTAAAAACATTTTATTCACTGATGAATCTTCTGTTTCGTTAGTAGGGAGACACAATCCTTCCATTACGAGGTATTGGGAGCGGGAAAACCAGCACAGAAGTGTTGTTTACCGAACTCAACGTCCTCAAAAAGTTAACGTCTGGACTGGCATTTTAGGAGACCACATAATAGGTCCATTTTTTATTGAGGGCAACTTGAATAGTAGAGTATACCTCGATTTGTTACAGAATCATGTTCTTCCCGCTATTCTCAATCTTCCTGATGTAAATCTGGAGAATGTTTGGTCTCATCAAGACGGCTGTTCAGTTCACAACGCTCGAATTATTAGGGAGTATTTAAACAATACTTTCCCGAATCGAGTTATCAGTGGAACAGGCGATATTAAGTGGCCTGCGCGATCTCCAGATCTTACACCCATGGACTTCTTTTTTTGGGGACATTTAAAAAGCATTATCTACGCTCATCCTGAGGCTAGAGCCCAAAATTTGGATGAATTAAAAAATCGAATAAGAGAAGTCTCCAATTCTGTTACAGCAGAAACTCTTTCATCTGTTCGCAGAAGTTTTTATGACAGATTGGGGTACTGTTCAGCCGTAGAAGGTCAACTATTTGAACCATTTCTGTAGGTCATAAAGAATTATTTTTTATTTTATTAGGAATAATATTTTAATTTTCAATAAGAGTATATTTTTTATTTTATCTTTTTAAAGAAATACGCTTTTATTTTTAATTCAACCACAAAAAAATTTTCACGTTAATAAAAATCGATAACAATGCACCGATTAGGTCAGTGCATTTTTATCGAATTTCCTACTATTAAAATCGGCTATACGTAATGAAACATGAGATCGGACGACAGAGAAGTACATCCCAAACGTTGTTGTGAGTTACTAAACTAAAATAAATGATTTTCTGTCGGTGCAGATAGTATCGGGTCGGAGAACGAACATTTGCAACGTTGCCGATTTTAGCGCTCCGTATAGTGTGCAATACCTAATCAAAAACTTAACGCACTGTATATATCTGAATCTGAAGATCAGAATACTGAAGTGCTAAGTGTTTTTCGTACTGATTTACGTAACAAAAGCAAGGACCATAAAAATATGTTTATAAAATTAGAAACTTTTGAAATTTGTGTTACATGGTATTTAGTATTACATATTTGCTGAATGGACAAAGTACATAATGAAATAAATGAAAAAAAAAAGAGCAATGTTCTTAAAACCTATTTAAATAATTGTTTTGTATTTTGTGCTTATGTATGAGACATACAGAGTGCGGCAAAAGTCAGTTCCCCGATTTGCACAATCGAAAAATATCGGAAAATGAAAATGCAAAACGTTTAATTAAGTCGCAAATTAAACGGAAAAAAAATAATAAAAATATCGGAAAATGAAAATGCAAAACGTTTAATTAAGTCGCAAATTTGTATTACAAAGGTGCATATAAAAATCTAAGCTTTATGTTCGAACTGGTATCCATCTTCCTGGATACAACGTTCACAACGGCTCGCAACGCTACGGCATGTTCGGTTGAGGATTGCGTTGTTCTGACGGAGGTGTTCAAATTCTTCCTCAATAATTGTCTTCAACTGTGGGAGACTTTGCGGTCACCTAGCATACAAACTATTCTTCAGCAGGTCCCATAAAAAGAAATCGCACGGCGTGAGGTCGCAGGATCGTGCCGGCCAATCGATTTTCCCGCGTCTGCCAATCCAGTCACCAAAGTGCCCATCAAGAAACTCACGCACGATCAGCGCGTCGTGGGGTGGAGCACCGTCCTGCATAAAGTGAACAATTCCAGCTAGGGCGGGATCTGCTTCTATCGTACCGCGTAAGTCTTCGAGCATCTCGAGGTAGGTTTGGCCTGTTACCGTGTCTTCGAAGAAATATGGCCACACTAACCCGGAATTAGAACCCGGCGTAGATTCCAGCCCACACACAAATACATGGTACATTCAATTCCTGTGCGAGGGTAACATGCGGATTTTCTATACTCCAATAGACGCAATTATGCCGATTTATTATGCCATTCAGTTTAAATGTTGTCTCGTCCGTCCATACAATTTTACGATAAAAATGTGGGTCATCTGCAACACAACCACGATACCACTCACAACGACGTTTGCGTTTTCGACCAAAGATAGCGCCACGGTCTCCATATTCTCAGTCGTCGTCACTGTTACTGGCCGACCAGACCGCGGCGCGTCTGCAACGGAATCCGTCGTTAAAAACTTACGGTACAGTTTAGTGATATTACGACTTGATGGTACTGGACGATTCAGAAAACGTTCCTGAAATTCGGAAAAAATAGTCCGTTAGTCCGCTGACAATCGTAGATACGAAGTTAGTAAAAAAACGCGTTCTTCTTTCGTGTACTTGCCGCCCGCCTGTATGTTCAACTCGTTACTAACAAACCCCACAAAACCCCACCGACACTCACAACGAACAGCAACACGCGAAAGGCAGATGAACGAAACTCAAGGTTAACCCTACAAACAGTAGGGAACACCTGTTATGCGAAACTACATAGCGGGAACTGACTTTTGCCGCACTCTGTATATTACATTTACCTAACATTACACTTACCTTCAAAATCATTCTGTAATTTTCTTAAAAATAAGAGACGGAAATTCTGATCATGAACTTCTTGAGATATGAAAGATCTTGACGAGATCATAATAACCAGTTTAGAAGCTAATTCATCATCAACTAAACATCCTTGATACAAGGCATCAAAACTTTTCCTATAAAATATATTTACAAATTAGTAAAAATCATTAACTTAAATTTTTAGTCAAATTACTTAGATTCCTTCTAAGTGAATAGAGTGAATACAATTTTCATCACTAACTAAACTTGAATCATCTCTCTCTTTTGAGACTTAACTTTAGACAAGCTACATGATGTTTGGTTTGATTCATATCATATTGTTACGATAATAAATATTATGGCGTATAAAACTGTAAATATATTATGACTAATTCTTTTCTATTTCTAGTAATTTCGGCGCTCAAACCTGTTTACCTGCCGGCAGAAATTACTAGACCCTTCGAAGACCAGTCCATGAGTCACCTAATGGATGGAAGGTCATCGATGCATCGCCAGACCCTTCTAGATAACGGCATTTTATATATAATAACGGGGATTTTCATTGAGGAGCGGTCACCAAAAAAGACTCCCGGTCCAGACCAGATCACCAGAGCTCTAAAGTACCTACCAGCAAAAGCCATCGTTTAACCAATATCATAAACGCAATGCTAAGGTTTAAAAAATTCTCAAACAGATGGAAAGAGGCCCATGTCATAATGCTACCAAAGCCCGGCAAAGACAGCACATTCCCACAAAACTACAGGCCGATAAGCTTACTACCAGCAATCAGCAAAATAGTGGAAAGAGTGATACTCAGCAGACTCCAAGCTGAAACTGACAGATTAAACATCATACCCGAAGCCCAATTTGGCTTCAGATCAGAACACTCCAGCGAGCTACAAGTACTCAGACTAACAGAGTACATAGCAGCTGGATTCAACGATAAACAATACACAGGAGCTGCATTCCTGGATGTAAGTAAAGCATTCGATAGAGTCTGGCATAAGGGACTACTATACAAAATGAGAGGATACGGGTACAGCGGAGCAATGACAAGGCTGATCTCTTCTTACTTGAGCAACCGCAGTTTCAGAGTCCGGATAGGACAAGTCCTGTCCGAACTCGGGAACCCGGAAGCTGGAGTACCACAGGGAGCAGTACTGTCACCTCTGCTATACACGATATACACAGCAGACATACCTAGAACACCAGGTACATTATTAAGTCTCTATGCCGACGACACAGCGATAGCGGCCAAACACAGAAATGTAGACATAGCAGTCACCAACCTACAGACAGCGTTAGACGACATTGAAGAATGGAGTCTAAAGTGGAAAATTGCAATTAACTCAGATAAGACGCAAGCTGTACTTTTTCAAAAGAGGCGAGAACGACCGGAAGAACAGGTAACTGTGCAAGACAATCCCATTGAGTGGAAAAGCGAAGCAAAATACCTCGGGGTAATAATGGACAAAGGACTAACCTTTAATAAACACGTAGAAGCTACGGTACAAAAAGCCAACATGGCAAGGGCCGCAATAAGAGGCCTAGCAGGAAGGAAAAGCAAACTTCGCATAAAAACCAAAATAAGACTTATAAACAGTATAGTCCTTCCTATACTGACCTACGCGTCACTTGCATGGGGACATATATGCAACACAACCAAAAAGAAAATACAGGCACAACACAACAAAAGCCTAAGAGAAGCGGTAAACGTACCAAGATACGTAGCTGAAAGATTCCTTTTCAGAGAATTACAACAAATCAGAGTGACTGACACTATGAAAGAAAAAGCTAGGAAAAAGTTCGCAGAATTAGAGAACCACCCCAGTCACATTCTACGAGAGATAATGAGGTATGACGCTTTCCACAGATGGAAGCACAAAAGACCAAAACAACAAATAGTAGACTAAAATAAAACCAGAGAGAGAAATAAAAAACCCCCCCAGATGGACAGAATTCAACAAAAAGCCCAGAGTGAGAAGAAACTTCAAATCATACCACACACACAAGGAAGACAGTTCGTAGCTCAAATCACCCAGAATATCGCTTATCGCCTCATTCACAGTGGGCCCAGCAGCTCAACTAGGATACAGTCTGTATTGTGGTATCGTATAATATTTATATATTTTCTTTATTATAATATAGATTGTACACTAATTATGATTTTTTGTCCACAGGTCACCTACAAAAAAAAAATACAAAAAAAAAACAAAAAAACCTAACAAAAACCGGCTTCGGCCACCAAAAAAATTAACAAAAACCCCAAAACCCGGGCACGTAGGGCCCAACCCCCTTGAGCACCAAGTCGCCGAACTGAGCCGGGACTCAGAGCGGAGACTTGAGGCCCAAGTAAGCAATTTTAGTTCGCGGATAAGCCACATTAAGATAAACAGGAATATAGCGGAGATGCGCTGTCCTGAGTTTTTTGCATTCGGTTAGGAAACCATGTTGGGGTTCTATTACCCAGGACCTCCACATGAAGAGCACTTGGCTGATTGTTGTGCCTCTATAGCGAATCAGATTGCTATAGGGGGGAAAGGGATGGTCTAGAGCATTGGAGCACGGTGGGGTGATTCCTGTTTTGAACTCGAGTTAACACTTCTCATAGGCTGGGTTTAATCAAATTGCTTGCTTGCTTGAGGAGTGGTTAGTCAAAAAAAGAAGCCCGTGCGATCGTGTTTTACAAAGTAACGCTCATATATATATAAATTATTGTAAGATAAATTAATATAAATAAACTTCAAATAAATTAAATTTGTGAGTGTTATAAATATTGAACCTTTAGTTTAGTAAATTAAAATAAGAACAATAAATTAGAATTAATAAAGACTTAGACTCAGGAATTAAACATGAAAAGGTTTTGAGTATTTAGATTAAATGGAAAAAAACTTTTTACCTCAATATATTGCAATTGTGGAAACATGGATTTAATAATATACATGCAGAACTTTGCGAGATAAGTTCTTGGAAGAAAAAGAAGACACAGAATAAAACACTTCAACAAAAAAAAAGTAAAAAGGGGAATCTGCTACTGGTGTAGGGTACAAAGGCTTACATAACATCGTAATATAGTTTCGAAACACAATTCAGATTTCTGCTTTATAATCTGAGCCTTCTAAAAATTGCAAGGCAAACAGACGTTGATAAAAGATGTTAAAAGAGACATGGGGAATCTAAAATTTGCATTCCACAACATGTCTTTTACAACTAAACAGAAATCCTTAGCGAATTGTGCTTCTAGTACTCACACAGAGTAAATCCGAATAAAATGAGAAAAGGCAGCAAATATTTGATTTCACGCAAACAAATCCTATGTATCTCTTGATACGTATTTCGACCTAATAGGTCTACTCAGAAGAGCTATTCATAGGGGTTCTCAACGTGAAAAATCAATATTTTCTGCCTTTTAAGAAGCAACAATAACATGGCTTCAATACGGACGCAATAGCGACATCTAATTAGAAAAATCGTAAAATAGTTTCGAAACACAATTCAGATTTCTGCTTTATAATCTGAGCCTTCTAAAAATTGCAGACAGGGAGATTCCCTGAGCCCTCTATTGTTTAACCTGATTATGGATGAAATAATAATCAAAGTAAGAACTAAAAAAGGATACTAAATGGGAGAAAAACAACTTAAAATTATCTGCTATAGACGACACAATACTATTCTCTCAAAGTGAAGATGATTTACAATGTATGCTGCAACAATTTAATATAACTGCCAGAAAATTTCCTAATAAAAAGATGTAAATTGGAGCTGGAAGGTCAGATAATAGAACAAGTGATGGAGTTTAAATATCTAGGCATCACATCATCTAGCTAGGGAAAACTCGAAACCGAAGTGAGATTAAGTGAATGGAGCAAAAAGAACCGCAGGCTGCCTGAATAAAAATATGGAGAAATAGAAATATCGGGAAAGAAATGAAAGGCAGAATTAAGGTAAGACACTATACTAAACTAAATTCATGTTACATATTCCCAATTGTCAACATATGCATGTGAAAGCCAAACAGGGTCATACTGATGTGTATCATATGATTCTTAAAAATATTTACTTTTGAAACTATTAGTGTAAGAATTTATTGCTATTTAATCATTAAATCACAGTTAAACTAAACTCTAAAAAATAACATGACCAGTAAATAACTTAACAATAACTGTAACATAAATATAACACACAATATATTAACTTAAAAACCAACATGATACAATTTGAATTTAAACAGACTCACAAGTTTGAATCTGTAACATGAGAATCTGTCTGTCTTAAGGCAATAAATTATATTTAATAGCCTCTTGACGAATGAGAAGGCGAATATCAACACATGCTTTTATTCATAGTTGGGAATTTACTGAAAGAATGAACTATACAGAGCTAGAAGTACAGATATACAGCATAGATTCAAGGTGGAGAATATCACGAACTGGGTAAGAAATATAGAGTAGTAAGGATGGCAAGAGACGGTAACACAATAGGAAGACGATCAGTAGGAAGACCACTACAACAATGGAACAACAACTTACTAGAGGCACATTGAAAAACAGACATAGTCATTTCCAGATAAGAAGAAATTTTAAAATTTAATACACAATTTACATCGTAATATATGTAACATAAATGATAATAGTTAGATTCATAACTAGAATCTGGCTCAGTTCCATTTATATTATTGTCAAAATCATTGGATGGCCCTGATGCATAATCTGGATCATTCTTACTTTTGGCTAAATACCATAATTTGTTTACATCTATTGCTGTTCCGGCTAAGTGACGCTGCACTGCTACTATCAAAGAATATACATGCATATGCTTCTATATTTTTTGCTACTACTACAAACAATAATAACAATCAGTTATCAGATTAACAATCATCCATTTCTCACAATATATATTTACTTAAAATACAAATACCATGAGAATACTCCCAATGTTTGATAGAAACAAATACCTTTTATAATTAATTATTTGAAGTTATGTTACAAACTTGCTTATATCAAACTTCACAAAATTGTCTTAACTGACGCAGCTCAGTATAAAATGCCAACTTAAATAGTCCTAACTGCATTTTTTAAGAAAAAAGCAGACAATTTTTCTTAGTATATGTGAGATAGGACAATTTATGTTAGTGAACATGGCTTTTTAGTCAGTTAGGGCAAACCATTTAGATATAATAAGGCACTTACGATTGTTATAGGAAAATCTCATTTTGTACATACATAGATAATATGTTTACGCATGCTCTGAGCCAATAAAGTCATTTTACCAAATTTTGCAGATAGGACCTTTTATGTTAGGACAGCAGAACATTCCAAAACAGTATGATATAAAAACTAAACACTGCAAAACAAAATCTATGATAAAATGGTAATTCTCCAATAATTGTCAAAACAATGCCAGTTATTAAACAAAACAGAAATATAAATGTGCATGTTAATTGCAATGAAAATATGGCACAAATAATAGCAGCAAGGAATTAAAGAAAACAGGTGATTTGCATAAGTAATAGATGTAAACAGAAAGGTAGATAGAAATACAACAAACTATCATCCTAGAACTAATAAATTCATGTCCTGATAATCGCCAAGGACCCTCCAAGATGTTAACAAGTGGTTGAACAAATACAGAATATTTTCTCAGTATTTTAAAGATTGGTTAAAACTGAGAATATATTGGAATTAAGCAGCGTACTAAATTATGTTTTACATAAATACTTACTCCACTTCTTCACTACTTTTACAGTCTTGTTTCCAATTTTCCAATATATATTTAAGTTTTTGGTTAAACTTTATACCATCATCAGACGTATTGAGCTCTTTAACTCTGTTAATAATATCTTTGTATTCACAAGAATCAGTAAATAGAGACTCATCAGCAACGGAAGGAATATTTGGTTTAGCTACAGTTATATTACCTGGAGGCACAGGGTTATTCTGATTTTTATTGATATTTAGCCATCCTCTACCTCTGCCGCCTTTAGACATTTTTTGATAATTTATGAATATATGGTAGAGTTAAAAATTGTAAATTCTGCGTTTTGGACAGTATAAAAGTGAAAAATAGAATAACCCAAAGGAGATAAACCTATTTAGGCATTAACCTAACTTTCTTTCTATTTGACGAAATTCAATCTAACATAAACATCATCCATCATCTAACTTCTTAAAATACACAGCAACACATCACAGGATCCACAGGACACAGAAATACATGACAGATAAGCATTCTCGTAGACACAGACACCACAGATAATATAACAATTACAGACTGACAGGTGAATTGGGTGAATACAATCAGATCAGGTCAAACATCAAAAACTGTCAAAATAAATGGCTAATGACATATGTGATGGAATAACAATTAATAGATAAGTTAACCTGTTTTTTTTTATTTTTTTGATATAAACCCATCTACATACTACATATAAATAATTAAAATAGGCTAGGAAATGGAGGGAATGCTATGGGTGAGAATATAGGATAAATTTTTTTAATCCTAAAGATATGAGAAAACAATAGGGAGACATTTTTGAACATTTAAATGCTCCTGTAACCATCATACATCATACAAATACACAACGTAATATCAAAACAGTTTTCATACACATAATAGATCCGTCTTAATTAAATTTTTTGTTTTTCAAAACTTTTAATCACCATATTATTAGTTTGTGTTTTATACCTATCTTAATGTGAAATAAACAGTTCACTTCACTAAAGTTCACTTTTCCAAGCTAATTACAAAAGAATATAGACGAGTATGCATCTATTTTCTTTGTAACTACTATGATTAATGGATGACTAATATTATCAACTTGCACATGCAATACTTATGAGATATTGCATTGCATGCAATATCAATATGAATAACAGAACAGTCTCATTATTGATGATTTTAATAAACAGCTTTCATGGTTTGAATTTTCTACTTAATTGGAAGGATAATTTTAATTGAGAAATAATTGTGAATGTCAAAGCATAATTTTTAAAAAATTGATGTATGAATCACTCACAAACTACCCTGGTCTATGATGGTTAACAGAGGTTTTCTATATATCTATCTGCAGTAATAGTCTACTTTGGGGTTTTTAGGAACCAACCTTATATACTGTAAAAGGTATTTTAATAATGGATTGCACAGGTGACAGAGTATTGGCTAAATACTATGATAAAAATGTATTTCCTACATCCAAAGAACAAAGGGCATTTGAGAAAAACTTATTTAGTAAAACTTTCAAAAACCCAGAGGCGGAAATTATCAATTTAAATGGTTTGACTTGTGTTTATAAAAGTAATGTTGAATTGCTTTTTTATGTTATAGGAAGTTCCCAAGAAAATGAGGTAAGTTGTTTAAAGGTATAGTATGACACATCAAATTAATTGAGCAGTAGCAGCATATCAATTGATAAAGAGCCTTTAAAAAATTAAGGGTAGGCTATGAAATAATTTCAAAGTAAGGGATGACTAGTTTAGTTATTACCAGTTTTGCTGAATGATTATATTTTATGACTTGACATTAAAGTCTATCTCAATGTTTAACGTCTTGAATTTTACCTCATCTTATCTCCATCTAGGTATTTTATGAGAGGTCATCAGAGGCGGACTCCAAGTAAAAATAATAATATAGCAATTCTTTTCGAGGCATTTATTTTATTGTAAAGAAAATTACATTTATTTACTGGTATTTTAAAACTTTATTCAATACTGATAACAATAAGATATTTAAACTACACTGTAAACATTAAAAATTAATGATTATTAAATATCTGTTGTTATTCTAATACTTATATTATTTATATTCAAAACATAATACAAGATTTAAACTAAATTAATAATGATTATTATTATGTGTTGTTATTCTAAGATCAATTCTGTTTCACTGTTGTAGTCATCATTTAGATTAATCACAATGGGCTGTATATTAAAATTTTGTGTAGACAAATAAGAATGTTCAAGTTTTACAATATGCTGTACTAAATTTTTCCAGCTTTCAATCGATATATTATTTATAACAGTTTTAATAAACTCTATGACAGTCACACTCAGGGTAGAAGAGACATTTTCTGCTCTTACCTTTGCTTTTACTTGGTGCCACATATGTTCAATGGGGTTGAATACACAATGGTATGGAGGAAGACTTAACATTGTATGTCCCATCTGTTCTGCTAAGTTGTCACATACATATTGCTTTTTAATAGCAAAAGTATTTAACACTTCCAGTAGTTGCTCTTTCTTGTAACTAAATTCAAAATAAATATCATTTTGTAACAAATACTCCTGAATTTCACTTTAGTACTTGCTCTGTTTGACGCTTTTTGAAGCTGACGACTGTGATAGCTTGCTTTATCCATTACAATGACACTTGTTAGGGATATTTTTTAAAAGATAATTTTGAAATCAGTTTTCAAAAAGTTATCCACTTGTATCTTGGTGGTAGTCCAAGCTAGAGTCTTTGATATTCTTCGCAGATAACAGCAAGCAGTTTGGGACCCATTTGCCTTCCAAACCAGCGTGAATTATTGTGATGCATTTTCCTTTATTTGAAGGTGCTTTCGTATGGCAGTTATAATTGATAGATCTGTTTTCTAATCTATATTTCCTAATGTCAGAGAGATAACTATATCTCCAAATACTCAATCTCTGTCTTATGATATTTAAAACCTTCTATATTCTATCTGTATTTGTTTCATCTTCTTCTAACTTCAATTTAAGTTTATCCAAAGTTGGAACAATCTGGTTTTCATAGAAGGAATATATTTTTCTTCTTATCATATCTTATTGAGCACTGTCCAAACGATGAGACCGGAAATCACATTTTTTCCGCCTCGCAGTGTTTTACTGTTTACAATATCCTTTATTGACGATATTGGCGTTTTTGTAAGTATACAGGTTTCTTTCACAGCAGCTTGTTTGATTAAGTTTCTATTTATTAAAGTATCATACACATTTTTAAATATTTGTTTTGCGACTAATGACAAGTGCTTTTGACTATGACTAATAGCTGTCAAGCGATTATTTTCCCAAGGGTGAAACATTATTATAAAACGCACAGTAAATAACAAGGATTATTAACGACTGATAAAACACGTTTTTAAATATGTTCTGCTAACCCACCCAGGGTTGGGTCAGGTATGTGTCGGCCAGTGCCATAAAAAATTACAATCATTAATTTTTAATAATCTACATTAATACTAAAACATAATGATATACACTAAGACATACCTAGTTACAAATATCGATGTGTTCATATACCATCAAAGAAATATCACTGTGTCAATTACTAGGGCACACAAGTTTAAATTCTGTACTATTAGAAATGTGCTATCTTAAAGACAGTTTATTACACTAACGTTATGCCACTAGTTTGAATCTAACACTGCAATGTGCCTTCAAACTTTGTAACTACATTCAAATTTTAAAGGCAGACTAATTTGGCAATTCCTTCTCCACATTTGAATGACTTGATTTATGAGTATTATTATAATTCTGATAAATACAAGCCTTTTATCAAGAGTGACTGAAATAAAAGATTTGGGAGTGTTATTTGACAGTTTCTTGTCATTTATCCCCCACCAGTGGCGGCTTGTGGCCTAAAAAAGTGGTGAAGATGAGGAAAGCTTGCCGGAGCCAAAAGGAGTTTTGGTACCTACTTCACGCCCAAATCTCATTAAAAAAAATGTATAGAGTTTAGGGCCCTAATAACTTGAAAACAGTTTTTTAGGGCACTTATACTAGATACGATTCGTTCTGCTTGCCTGGGGTATTTTAAAACGGGTTGGTGAGTTTCGATTCAGCTGCCCACTTTGGGTCAGATGCTGATTGCAGCCGATCACTCTGGATCAGACGCAGATGTTTAAAATACTGGTTGGTCGACTATGTAAAAGAACATCCCTTTTATCTTCATTTTTCCAATGCCTAAACAGAGTCTCTAATATATTACACACTAAGTCATTAATTGGATTCATGTCTGTCTAAAATTATTTTTGTCCAAACGAAATTCACAAGAACACTTCAGATCATTTCATTCTATTAAGATCTTCAGGAAATTTAATTTAATTTACTTAATTTAATCATTTGTTTAACAATAATTATTTAATACTTAGTTTTAGTATGTACTTGTATTATGGTTAGCATATTTCGTTTTTGTTAAATTTTGGAAAAAGGGGGGCATCCCGTAAATAAATAAATAAATAACTTTCCTGCACATGTTAGAAAAGTAACCAAAAGAACTTAAATGTGTTTTATATAATCTTATTTTTTCCAAATTTGTGTTTTAAAGAAAGCAACAAATTTTATATAAGTTAGGTTATGAATTATGTGTTCTTGTGTGGAAGTGACAACCTTTTTAACTGAAGGAATGTTTATTTCCAAGCCTGCTTTAATTATTTTTTCAATGGCTCGATATTTTCATGAATTTTAGTAGAAATAAATATTTTAGTTTAGAGATCATACACATGCATGTTTAAAAATCTTCAGATTTATAATATAAAGTATAATATAATATAATAATTATAATAGTATAATTCATAATATAAAACAAATTGGGCCTTAAAAGAATGGTTCTTAACGCAGAACTGAAATGATGCAATTACTGCCAGCATTCCAAGTTTAGTAACAATTTTTTTTTTATTTATTAAATAGATGGGATCACCCCATTACAGCATTATAATAACATTATATTTTTTAATCCAATTTATCTTATAACTACACTCTAAAATACAGCTAGTAATTATAATATAATAATAATATAATATAATAAATACAACAAATAATTCTAGAATTCAAATACCTAAGAAACTTATTCTGAACTTTCTCAATGGAATTGATTAGAAAGAGATATTGCATCAAAATTGATGCGTATTGAAGGTAACAGAAGGTCATAACATATTTTGCTGTGCTACACTCATAGACATAAGAATAGACTAGGTAAGGTATAGGCCGCTCTATGAATAGAGGTGAAACAACAATATTCACTTTAAGTGGTCTAGCTATCTTTGTCTGTGCGTGATCTACCAAATCTACTCTCAGAGCTTGATCTATGCGCATGATCTACCAAATTAATATAGGTGGGAGTTATGGAACTCTGGGTGAGAGGTGTATTTGTTATGCTAGGTGTTAAAGCGTTACGTTACAATCGTAACGGAAGTATTACTGATCATGATCCCACCAGACTGTAGGGCCTCTCCGGTCGTCATCACACGAAATCCCTACAATTTTAGAAGTACGACAACTTTAAAAATGTCTAGCACTACAATCAGATTAGGTACCTGGAACATTAAAAGCCTCTATGCAGCAGGCAAGCTCAGTAACTTAGTTCAAGAGGTTAAACGTTTAAAAATTGATATAATGGGCATCAGTGAGCTCCGGTGGCCTTGAACGGGAATATGTGAACAAGATGAAGGCACACTATACTATTCTGGAAGTGCAGAAGATGACACATATCATAGGAGTGGAGTTGGCTTATTTATAACGTCTAAATTTAAGAAATATGTGAAAATTTTTATACCAGTCAGGCTAGCAATACTCCAATTAAATAGCAAACCATTTAATGTCAATGTTTTCCAGATATATGCCCCTACTACAGAAAAGAAATATGACAATGATGTCGAATCATTCTATAGCCAATTAAAACAGACACTTAAAAATCTAAAAAGTAACGAAGTCACATATATTATTGAAGATTTTAACGCAAAAATCGGCCAAGGCCGAAGATCTGACCTGGTAGGTGAATATGGACTAGTGGAGAGCAATAAAAGAGGCGATAGATTATACCTGTTCTGTCAAGAACATGACAATGTTAATCGCAAATACATGGTTCAAATTACACAAAAAAAGGTTATACACATGGAGAGGACCAAGAGAGAATTTACTACATATGATTAGAAATCAGATAGACTATATTCTGGTAATCAAGAGATTTAAGAATGGCGTCACCAGAGTAACAACATATACTGGTGCAGCTATCGGTTCAGACCATAACCCTGTAATAACTGACATCAAAGTGAAGCTCAAAAAAGTCCAAGAAAGCCCCAAAATACCAAAATTAAATATCTCAATATCCAACAAAACGTTAATAGAAAATGACTTAAACAATGAGCTAAAGAAACCAATAAATGAAAACAACACAGAAATATGGAATATATTTAAAGATCTTACCTTGAAAGTAATAGAAAAATATTCAACAACGTTACACAGGCACAAAAAACAACAATGGATGACTGATGAAATCCTGGAATTAATGGAGCAGAGAAGGAAACTGAAAGGTAACAAGACAGAATATAAGGAAAAACAGAAACTAATTAAACAAAAAATAAGGGTGGCTAAAGGAAAATGGATGGAGGATAAATGCAAGGAATTAGAAAAGTTGAATGAAAAACATGATACGTTTAATATGTTTAAAAAAATTAGAGAAGTAGCTGGTCTTTATCATAAAAATGATAATAGACGAACATGAAATTCGAACAACCTGGTGTAATTATATAAGTGAACTGTATAATGGTGATAGACCCGAAGAACCGGAGACTTTAGTTGAAGGTGAAGGACCAGAAATACTAAAATCAGAAATACTGCATGCTATAAAGTTAGCAAAGAACAAGAAAGTCGTTGGCCCTGATAACATACCGACAGAGATGTTAAAGCTTATAAATGAGGAGAACATTGGAATACTGGTCAAACTTTTCAATGATGTTTATTCGACTGGTGATATCCCTTGGTAAAGTCCAAATTCATAACACTACCAAAAAAAAACAACGTCCGAAAAACTGTAGCGATTATAGAATGATAAGCCTTATGAGCCACACTTTGAAAATATTTCTACGCATCATCCACAGTAGAATCAGAGATAAATGTGAAGAAGATCAGGATGAAACACAATTTGGCTTCAGAAATGGACTGGGAACTCGGGACGCCCTCTTTGCACTAAATGTATTACTGCAGAAATGTCGAGATCAAAGAAAAGACGTCTTTGCTGTATTTATTGAATATGAAAAGGCCTTTGATTGAGTACAGCATCACAAATTAATTACAATATTAAAAGATAAAGGAGTTGATAGTCAAGACATACGATTCATAGAAAAGTTATACTGGCGTCAAACAGCGACAGCTTGCATAAACGGAAAATCAACAGAAATATGTAAAATACAAAGAGGTGACAGACAGGGTTGTATACTATCCCCACTGTTATTTAATTTATATTCAGATACAATATTTAAAGAAGCGCTGCATAATTTGGAATGAGGCGTGAAAGTTAATGGAATTCTGATAAATGCAATCAGGTATGCAGACGATACAGTTATTTTAAGTGATGACATGAATGGATTACAATGCCTTTTAAATGCCATTGATACAGTGGGAAGAGAGTTTGGCCCAAACATAAACTGTTCAAAACAAAACACATGGTGTTTAGCCGTTTAGCACATCAAGATGCATGGTTATATGTTGATGGTCATATAATTCAAAGAGTGTCCAGTTTTAAATATCTTGGTTGCCATATTACTGAACAACTAGATCCAGATCAAGAGATAAAATGTAGAATCGAGATAGCCCGCACGACATTTTTAAAAATGAGGTCATTCTTCTGTAATGATAACTTGCAACTTCAACTTCGAAAGCGTATGGTTAAATGCTACATTTGGTCAGTCTTCTTATACGGTGTCGAAGCATGGACATTAAAAATATCCACCATTAATCGTCTGGAGGCCTTTGAAATGTGGCTGCACAGACGTATACTAAAAATTCCATGGGCGGCTATGCTGACAAATGTGGCAGTCCTTGAGAGAGCAAATGCTGCTCGCGAGCTGCTTGATAACATCAAATGTAGAAAGATGGCCTATTTTGGACACGTAATAAGGGAAGACCTATATAATATTCTTCAACTTATTATGATGGGTAAAATCGAAGGACGCAGAGGAATTGGTAGAAAGCAGGCCTCTTGGTTGAAGAATATCAGGGAGTGAACAGGAATAAAGAAAGCTGAGCAACTATTTAGAATAACTCGAGACGGAGACAGTTTCGCCATGTTAATCGCCAACGTCAAGGGGACTTGATAGGGCACGTTAAGAAGAAGGTGTTAAAGAGTGAGAGGTACATCATCGATTCAGTTCTTCACGTTTCACTATTTTACTCACTGTGACTAGTCTATTTTTCTGATGTCAATAGGTACACTGGACTATTAATAAGTATAGGTATTGAAGTTTAATCGCTCTTTTTAAGATATCCTTGTTGATTGTGGTAGTGTCATCAGAAAATATGCTGATTTCAGTAGTTTTTATAGGAGAATAATTGATATGATTTTCTAAGTATTACAGCAGTCATTCATCCTTTTTTAAAGTTTACAGAGCATGTCCCAACTAAAGTATTTACTCTTATTGAAATTTATACTGATCTCAATTGATTTGTTTAAGAATAAATACCTTTTTTGTATATTTAACAAACAAAACTCATTTTAGCTTATGCTTGTGAGTGTTTTAAATTGTTTATATGACACAATTAACCAGATCTTAAAGAAAAATATGGAAAGGAAAGCACTCTTAGATTCATTAGATATTGTTATGTTAGCTGTGGATGAAATTTGTGATGAAGGGTAAGTTAATTATAGCATTATTATGTTTTTTTATTGAAACTTGTTGTTTACATATGAAATATTTCATACATATAACTTTTTAAAATCAGGTTTCTCCAAAAAAACGTGTTTTATAAATAAATTTTATTTATAGTACAAAAGATTTAAAAATCTTTACAGGTGAAACATTATGAAATGAAACTACTTGAAGACTTTTTTTTAAAATGGCGGCTCTGAAAATGGCTGCTCAAATTCGTCCAATTTATTGGTATGCGTCATCATGTCTTAGAAACGAATCATTTGAAAGCAGAAAACAAAATGGTTTTATATTCTGTATCGAATTGGCTATGGATGGTACTACAATGAAACGTTTTCAGAAAACAACAACAAAATGGCCGCCTTTTGAATTTTTCGACCGTGTTGTTGCACATTTATTTTTTATAACTTTTTTAAATAACAATGAATATTTTTTTTGGTTGTAAACTACATTCATTTTACAAATTCCCAACTGTCAACAAACGCACGTGACAGCCAAACAGGGTCGTACTGAGGTGTATCATATGATTTTTAAAAATATTTACTTTTTAAATTATTGTAAGAATTTCTTGAAATTTAATCATTGCGAACAAAATTTAATGTTCCATTGAAGAAAAATTTGCTAAAATAAAATATTCATTAACTGACAGATACATAACAAAGTGAACATTTTGAATAAAGTAGCATTGTCATAAGTTTATCAAAGCATAAAAACATACCATTTAAATTACTCAGAGTCTGAGAAGCTACATGTGCTGCTCTCTTCCTCTTGACATGTAGTTGGACTAATATTATTTATTACACCATAAAAAATATTTTGTCGGTCAGATAGCTCAGCGGGCTGTGCGGCTGCCTCTCATTCGCTTCACTGTCAAATGGTTCAGTGGATGTGGGTCGAGAAACCAAACACAACTGAAACAAAACCAAACTGTGTGTACTGAAAAACAAAAAGTCTAACGCAGCAGTTTAAAATTCTAGATGAATCTGCGGCTTAGACTAGGATATGCTGGGATCTGATCGGCCTATGGTGGAGCAGTACGGCAAGAGATAAGGGCTTGCGGCTTGGTGATACTCCTCCATAGATCCCTACCGGACGGGCGTAACGCCTAAAAAAAAAAAAAACCGGATATATATATAAAAAAATATTTTTCATATCTTCAAATTTAAAAGTAGTGTTTTTGGCTGTTAAATATTTTTTTACTTCTGCGCAGATGCACTTTAAACATAGAGTCCTCAAACCCCATATTTTTTTTATTTAAGCCTCACTTGGATGTTAGATTTTCTCAGAGTTTTTTCACTGAGTCAATACTTTTCGAGTTATTTGTGAGTGAATATGTTCATTTTTCAACAACATAAAAACAAGGACGGTTTTTGCAAATAACTCAAAAAGTAAGTATTTTATTGAAAAAAATATTCTTAGTAAAAATATAGCTTGTAAATAGTAAAAAAAAGGTGTACATATAAAGCCAGAAGCACATTTGTAGCTAATGAAAAGTAGGTTCTTATTCGTCAAATTCCAAATTGAATATTTCAACGTGAAAGAATAAAAACAAGCACTTTCCCCAACAGCGAGTTTTCCCCGAAACGTGCTTCATTTTTTTGATATTTCTCGTTGAAATTGTAGCGTTATAACTGCTACATTGCCTGCTTTCTTTCTTATGTTAGTATATTTCGTTAATTCTATTCTCCAATTTCCGTATCTTCTGTCATAATTCATATTCTTCTATATCCTCCATTGTACCTCTTATTTTTCTATATATTTTCTAGGATATAGATTGTATCAGAATTATGTCGTTACTTAATTGATTCATTATTCTCTTTTCATTTTTACTGCTATTTGGTATAAAAACCAGTTGGCGTCCAAATCTATCTTCTTTATATATATATTTTAGTATCTACCTTTCCTATTTTCTTAATAATCATCATTTTATCTTTTACTCAAGTTTCTAAAGAGTGAATTTTATTTTCATCTCTATTTCCGTTACTTTGGAACGAGAGGTCCCATCTTTATTCTCTGTGACATTTCTCCTTCCCGTTCGATATAAAAGTCCATATAATCGCTTCTATTTTCTAAAAATGTCGATTTTCTTCATGACTTCTCTAAGAATAGAATAACCAATTGTTGTGTCGTCTCCAGATTTGGAGTCAACCTCCGGGATACATTTCTCAGGTGCGGGTCAAATTCTATTACCATCCAGAAGACCAACCGGCCTGAGAATGGAACCATTATTCCAATAGGAGAGTTGACTCCGAGACAAGGAAATCCAAAACTACCAACATGGCTTGCTAACAACCAGAGCAGAAAAGACCAGGATAAAACTTAGGATTTGGTGACAAAAATTCTTCTTTCATATACCTAATGTAACACTGTAGCAAGAAGTCGAATAATTTTTATTTAAATTTAATACGATACTTAACATTTATTTTTCTGTTTTTTTTTATATCTTAATAAACATGTGTTAATTTAACTGTGTATTGTTTCTTCTTTTTACTTGTTTGTGTGTGTTGCTCCAGAGTAGGCCATATTCACGTCCTGAGTGAGCTAGCCAGGGAGTGTTTCGCATAACGTCTAATGTAGCAATTTGCAATTGATACATTAGGGGTTATGACGTTAAAAATTGGTCCCAACGGGAAACGATTTGTCACTCCAACGTTGTTAGTGATGTTAGTCAGGTTGTAGCAGCAAACTAAGGTTTGCGGTTACAGGTTGACAACAGCAGCTCAACGTTGGGATGTTACAAATTGAGCCTCGAAGGGTTACAAATTGGCACCCAATGAATATTTGTTGGCACGTCATAGATTGACGTCCAATGAATGTTCGTTGGAACGTTACAAAATATTCGATTTGAAATTTGAATTACTTTCCATTAGCTACAGCTCTGCTTTTACTGAATCTACAGACTTCATATAGGTATAAGTACATCATTTTTTAAACTTTTTATAAGCTATATTTTTGCTAAGAATATGTTTTTCGATAAAATACTTACTTTTTGAGCTATTTGCGGAAAACCGTCTAAAAACGTGTTTTTTTTTATTGAAAAAATATAATCACTAGCAAATAACTCGATAAGTATTGACTTTGTGCAAAAACTGTATAAAATAAAATTTGCTTAGAATTAGCCAGTTTATTCAATTTTTGACTTATTTTAAACGCATGTTTTTTCACACCCGAGAAGGAGTGAAACTTACCCCCATGTCAAAAGCACGCATCGGCACAATATCACTTTTTTTCTTTGCCGTTAGCTATGTATATGCCAAATTTCATATCAATCCAAGCGGTTCTTTAATATTTACAGCAAAAAGCGCGAATAAATTGACTAAAAAGGAAATAAAACTTTTCGAAGCATCAATAAATCAAAATATTGGTTTCTCTTACCTTTATTAAAGTGATTACCGAAGCTATTTTTACTTTTGATTAACAAATACTTTGTTTTTGGATACTAAAAGTTGACTACACACTATAAAACTTAATACTAAACACTTAAATCAAACTCTAAAAAATAACACGACCAGTAAATAACATATAACACACAATATATTAACTTAAAAACCAACACGCTACAATTTTAATTTAAACAGACTGACAAGTTTGGACCTGTACAATGAGAATCCGTCTGGCTTAAGGCAATAAATTATATTTAATAGAATCTTGACGAATGAGAGGGTGAATATCAACACGTGCGTTTGTTTACAGTTGGGAATTTGCTGAACGAATGTACTTTAGTATCCACCATAGAGAGACATCTACAAAGTTCTAAAGTGATGTTTGGTTCATGTTGATAAGTGCAATAGTTTGGAAATAAGAGTGACACTTATTTGAAAAAAACATGATTCCGAGACAAAGCCCATTAAAGAAAAGAGCTGCCGTCATTCGGCCCGTTTGAGCGGCCTGATTAACTGCTTGGTGCATATCGCTCACCCCTCTTCTCAACCTACTTCAAGATCGGGCGGGCTTTCGTGACCAATTCTATACTATTTTTTAAGAGTACATACAATCTTTGAAAAAATATCGATTTTTTGAAAATTATTTGGAGGAACCTGGCCTTTAGTATTTATTTTACTAGTTAGTAAGAGTTTTGAGATGGTTGGAATCTCCATAGTCGTAAAAGAGATAACTCAAAAAGGTGCAGCCGGGAAAACTATAATAATCTGCACAGATAGCAGACAAGCGCTATTAACCTTCAATAGACCACGTGTCACATCAAGGATAGTAATGGAGTGTCACGAGTCATTAACTCAAGCTTTTGATGGTAATAACATCATCCTGAGGTGGGTTAAAGGACACAACAGGAATAAAGGCAAACATATTGCTGATCAATTAGCTAGGAAGGTAGCATGCCTTCCTAGCTAATGGTGCAAGACTCTTAGGACATGGGATCTTTTTGATTTGTCGCAATATAATTATTCAAGAAAATATATCACAACGATAACACGTCTTAGATTTGGCCACGCCTGTTATCCCACACATCTCCATAAAATTCATGTTCTTGAAAATGATCTTTGTCAAAATTGTGGCAAAAAAGGTGATTTAGATCATATTTTTTTCGAATGCCAAAAATATAAGGATGAAACAGATCAATTTATCCAACAATTACATGATCTCAATGTACAGGCTCCGTTTAATATCCTTAGTCTCTTAGCTATTGGAAATGAGAGAATTTATAATGCATTAGTAAAATTTCTGTCAGGTACCAAAATAGTCTTTTAGTGTCAACTATAAAAAAATATATGTATATACAAAATTGTGATGAGCAACTTGGACAGTCCATAGCAAAGCAGCTGTCGAATTGAGTAGATAGCTGCTCAAGAGTTTGCTGTGGAACTCTGAGAACCTCATCATCTTGTTTATATGTAAATATAGATAAAAGGGAGATAATACAAAAAAAGTAGTATTTTGAATTATATTATGTGTACCATTTTTTGAACACACTGATGATGTTGAAAAGATGCTATATATTTAACTTTTATCCTATTTTAATTTTAGCTCTTAAAGCATATTATTCAGCTCTTCGTTATTGATATTTTATGGACCTTACGGTAATAAAATTTTTATGTTTAAGATAGTAGTCATGTTGTAACTGGCTGATTGACACCTAGTCTATGCCAAAAAAAAAAACACTACAACAATCGCGGAAATTGTTAAATGTCATTCCCACACGGAAACCGTGAAAAGATGGGAAGAAGGGCAAGGATGTAGACTTGCCAAGATAACACTAAAGCTATGGTTTGTTAGAACAGTGAGCGACGCATTACTCAGTCAGTTGAATGCCGCACACGTTCTTTAAAATCAAAGGAATGGTTCTCTTTGATAACGGTTTGTTAGATTCTGCTTAGTTGAGTTGAGCTGAGCTCACATCGTACACAACTATACCGACATTTTAATCTAGGAAACAATACGCAGAGCCCCTAGAGCGCTATACTCTAGGGGAGAAGGACTGACCTGGCTGGCTTAAAAATCACCGATATTTATAAGTGTTTTACTATTTATATGGTATTTTCAGATTAACCAGCCAATAAGAAAATTCGAGGCTGGGCGATGCGCATCGGAGTGCGTTATAGTTCTCAGACTATGGCACTCGATGACATCCCCGCCGCTCTGGAGACTCTGAGGCTGGGAAAAGGAAATATTTATTAAAAAAGTAAAAAGTACACAAATGAAAATAGCGATACACAAGAAAATATGTGAAACAAAAGTACTTACGTATTTAAACATATAAAAATAAGAAAATGTTATTGATTACCGCAACACTGCATAAAAACACTACACAGGGGAAGGTCGGTGGTGGTGACAGCATCTGCAGGTCCATCCTCAGTCGATGTACTCATTCCCTTCGGCGGGTTCGTCTTCTTCTAGGCCGTCCGGATCCCATCTGCCATATCAAACGGGGTTTCGTAGGCCAGTGTGCCTAAGCCTACGTGGTTACGACCACATGTCTGTAGGGAGGCAATGACTGGACCTACTCCGTGATTTCCGTTGGCAGCTGGGGCTTCTAACATCGAAGAAAACCGGCTTGTCGAAGGTATCAGCACACTGAAGGCCTCAGGTCTGCAGAAGGCCTCAATGTCGGCATGTCAGCTGGATGCGCTAACATCCGATGCTTCTCCCCGCTGTCTTTTTGAATCCAGCACACGGTGGATTCATCTGTGTGCCTGCTGTGCAGGTGGTCGTGGGCTCGAAAGCTAGTTTGGCGCCATGTCGTATTTTTGTGAAAATAAAGGGTGTAAAACCCATAAAAACCACAAAGTACGCTCTCTTGATGTTACCTTGTCTTTACAAAGACAAGGCAAAGTAAAATAAACCACTTCTAAGGTTAAAATAAAATAACAGGTACAGTTGAAAAGAAACTCAGCCACAGAGTCTAGGAAACAATACGCAGAGCCCCTAGAGCGCTATACTCTAGAGGAGCCCGAGAAGGACTGACTTGGCTGGCATGAAAATCACCGATAATTATCGGTGTTTTACTATTTATATGGTATTTTCAGATTAACGAGCCAATAAGAAAATTCGAGGCGGGTCGATGCGCATCGGAGTGCGTACTAGTTCTCAGACTATGGCACTCGATGATAGTTCACTAAGAGACATCTTTAAGAACAACTTCCCGATAGCTATGAAACGGAAGACATTTGACCAATGCGTTCTTCCTATTATGATATACGAAGCAGAAACTCTCACGTTCACAAAAACAACAGCACTGAAAATGCGAGTGGCACAAAAACGCATGGAAAGATCGATTCTCGGCGATGACAAAAAAAGACAAATAAGGAATCAAGACTTAAGGAAAAGAACAGGTATCAGTGATGTCGTCGAACGTATAGCCAAGCTGAAATATAATTGGGCAGGTCACATAGCGAGACTGAAAGACACAAGAAGGACCAGAGAACTAATTGACTGGCACCTACGAGAAGACAAACGCGACAGAGGACGACCACCAACACGCTGGATGGACGACATTAGACGAATATCCAAGAAATGGCAACAAGAAGCGCAGAACCGTGAAGAGTGGCGAAAAATGAGAGAGACCTATGTCCAGCGTGGACAGAAGAGGTTGCATTATGATGATGATGATGATAAACATCCTGAGTTAATCGATAATAGTATAAAATTTCAGGCAACATTGGTTTACCTGAGGTACAAGGTCTTAACCTTCCGTTACTCGCGCCAATTTTCTGTGATCGAATACTCGCGCACGGTGCAGAAGACCGGGTCCGAAAAAATGGGGTCAGTAATATTTTTTAATTTTCTTTTTTGAAAATTGTGTACAATTATATTATTTAATGAATATATGATCATATAATTTTGTAGATATGCGTTTGTTTCAACATTATATTAGTTTAATGAAAAGTTTACTAATTTTCATTGTTATCCATTTATATATACAAAAAACTTTAAAAATTAAAAAAATACATTGAATATTGTTAAATTTGTTTACTAGGAACTTCAAGAAATTAATTCAATGCACAAAAAAATCAAAAATGAAGAGTAATTGCAACAAAAAAAATAAGAAATATTAATTAAAATTTTCATAACATGAATTACACAATGATGTAACATGTTCCAAACACAGATATTTTGTGCATATTTGGCAGTAATATTTTGTTTTTCTATTTTTCCGCCAATGACAAACAGCACAGCGACCTTGAGTTCCAGGTGTTATGACTGGTACTTGTTCCGCTGGTAAGCCACATATCTCCCTAAGCCTCATTCTGATGGTTCTGGGTAAACTGGTAGACATAGCCCGTACTTTTTGGTAGTCACTGGTTAGTAACATCGAGAGTTTTAGTAAAAATTCTTTACGTGGTGTTTTAGATTCTTCATCTAGACTAGTATAAACTACAAAAGAGTTTATTCCTGCTACATTCAACAAACTAAAAAAAGGAACCATGGGCCATCGTCTTGTGGCACGGGCGCAATTATATTGCGCGCATAATTTATCTACCACATCTACTCCGCTCTTCGTTTCATTATATGTAATTATCATCTCAGGTTTACCTGTGGTAGGGTCAATATCATCTCCATGGTGCATTGTAGAGATAAGTAGGACGTTTCGATTTTTTTTTGGCATATGCGAAACCAAGGTGATTCCGTCATTAAATCCAAACATTGAAGAGCCAATGCACCTGCCGTTATTTTGTATAAATTCTAATGGCAACTGTTTTTTATTTTTTTCGAATAGTACCCACTTAAGTTAATTTTTTTGATTTAAGGCTATCAGCTAGAGGCACACTACAAAACCAATTATCTACAGTAACATTCCTATTACTCCCATAAATGTGTGCACAAAGTCTTTCTACTACGTCTTGCGTCGCTGTACTAACTTGAAAAGGGCCATTTGGGTGTTTTCCGACGTAAACTTCTAGGTGGCTGGTATAGAATTGTTTTGCATCGGAAATGGCAAAAATTTTTATACCATATTTATTCGGCTTGCTAGGAATATATTGTCTGAAACTACAATTTCCTCTAAAAGCTTCTAGTTTCTCATCTATGGTAACATAACCAGAATGAGAATAGCATTTTTTAATGTTGCTGTTAAATTTTTCTAACAATGTTCGTATTGGAGCCAGTTTATCTACCTGTATTCTTTCATGTCTCGTGTGAATGTTATCAAATCGCAGACATTGCAAAAGAAATTGAAATCGAGGCTGACTCATTACAAGTCGAAAAGTTTCAATGCCAGTGCCATCTGTTCTCCAGAGATCCTCTAAATTCATGTGATTTGCTTTTCTAATACCAGCAAGATAAAGGAGACCAATTAGGGCTTTGATTTCGACAATGTCGGTAGGTTTCGCATCTCTTTGTCTACTGTAGTCATCTGTAACACTCTGAATTTTTATATTTGTACAGTCAACAACTAGATTTAGCATTTCTTCATCAAAAATGCAATTCCAGATGTCAATAGGTGTTGAGTGAGTTTTAACAAATTGTTTTATAGCTGGCAATCGTACAAATATATTGGTACTGCGTGTTCTTACATTCTTCGGTGGACAATGTTTTTTCCACTTTGTTAATTTATCTTTACCCATAAAGTACGGCTCCCTTCTGAAACTAACATTTTCTTCCTCTGTTTGATCGGCTTCAAATTCCTGTTCAGTATCACTACATTCAGATCGTTCTTCTACATGGTCAATTTCATTTTGTTGATCATCATCTTCATACGTTTCCTCGTCAGTCGATACTTCCTCAAATAATTTTAATAATCTCTTTTTCTCCTTCTCGTAATCCATATTCATATATCTATAAATATACAAATATATAAACATTGAAAATAATAAAAAGAACTTAAATCACCTTGCAGAGTAAAACTTTCAATGTCTGATCCAAAGCACAAAAATGTGTCCACAATACTCGCACCCGGTGTACCGGACCGTGTTGAATAATAATAAAATTATAATGCTCTTTTTTTACACTACACACAAACTTCAACGATAAGTGACCGACGACTGAAGAGGAAGAGGTACATGAAGCAGCAATTCCAAATCCCCACTACAATCAGAGTTACTTGAAATTATTTACAGGACCGGTCTCATACACCGTGCGCGAGTAACGGAAGGTTAATAATGGGCCAAGTCAGATAAATTTAATAATATTTATGAGCACACTAATTTAAGTAAACCATTTTCTGCTAAACAAAATTTAGCATAGTTATTCTTTAATAAATATTATAATTGAGACGAGACTAAGATTAATGGAGTGATTCAAATCGAGTATTATTTCAAAGTGAAGTCAAAGCATAAATTGGATCATTTATGGTATACATAGTACAAAATTAAAGAAGAAGAAACTGTAGAAAACATAACTAGGTCGTTGTCTTTTGAGTAGCAAGATGAAGAAGATTTTTATTGTGTTCATACAAAAATTTATCAAATTCATTTTTGATTTTTTTTTAGGATAATGATAGGTGCAGACTCGAATTCAGTAATATCTAGAATAGCTCTCCGAAACGATGATATTCAAATCGGAGAACAAACTGTAGCCCAGGTAACTACTGCGATACATTCTTTGTTTTGGTAGGATATATAAATTGTAAACATAGTGTTTAACATTTTTATGTTAAATTTATACATTACTACAGTTGTAAAGATAGCAGTATTTTTGTATTTGTGTACGAATTATATTTTGAATATTGAACAAATAAATTTATTTATAGGTGTTTCAATCTGCCAAAGAACAGCTGAAATGGTCATTTTTAAAGTAAGACATATATTTTAATACAAAAAACAATGTTAAATGTTACACATTTATTTCATATTATAAAAATAAATTTATTGTTCCTGAAACCTGTTTCGATATTATGTTACATTTGTTAATCGACTTGTTGCTACTCAACAATTGCAACTGATGTTACTAAAAAATGCTTTGTTACAACAGTAACTATATTTTGTTTTCCACAAGGAAAATGAAATTCGTTTAGTCGGCTGTATAACACAAATCGCAAAAATTTTAATCAAAAAATCCTTTATGAAATGTATAATAAAAAAAATAACCCTTTCGGGCTACATCACAGAACATTTTCGGAATAACTATTCCATCATCAGTGCTTTTACCTGAAATAAGTATGACCACTTTTTAAAGTGATGTAGCCTGAAAGGGTTCTTTTATATTCGACGCGCTTTAGGATGAGGAGAACAAATATAGACTTCCGGTTAAAAAGTTATGACCGGAAATTTGGCAAAACGGTCACGTTGGGTGAAAACCTATGACTTCCGAAGTTGAACTGTTTGTTTTATTTACAGTTTTTCCTAACCAGAGTATGGAACCAGGAACAAATATGGTTACAAACTAAACAAACAATTTTCGTTCAATGTTACTTTATTTCTTATTATAAAGCAGGGATTTCCCCATTAAAAGTAAATTAATATCAAGCTTTATGTGGAAAATGTCTAAAGTAGCGAATGAGAACCATTTTGCACCTCCGATTTTTGAAGTGAATGCCCAGAACCGCCGAGAGAGGGATGAGCGAGCCCCGGTAAAAAGTGAAAAGCAAAAAAAAAAACGGGAAACGTGATGTTGAACAAAATACAAAATATACTTATTGAATAAATATAAATAACTTTTAAATACTATCACATCACATTCATTTTAACAATCAGTAGATGTATATTGTACCCCCAAAATGAGGAGGAGGTTAATGACCAATAACTAAAAATAGCTGAAGGTCAACGAACTGAGCATCTGGTGTGTCTAGACAACATCCGGTTTGATATCTGCAAAAAATGAGGAGATCTATGACCTAGACACGTGGCAGGGAACATCCGGTTGGATATATATCCCGTGTGCAAAAATGACCAGCAGGACATTGTATATACAGTAAAACCTCTGTTAACCGAAATAATTGGGGGAAAGGGCGTTTCGGATAACAAGAATTTCGGTTAAAAATAACATTGTTTTTTTAAACATTTTTAACATTGGTTAAAATATTGGTATTAAAAAATACTATGCGGTGATTTCGTAATGTTTTCTAATAAGTAAATACAGAATATGTTTGACAACGATGTTTTGCAGCTATATATCTCTATCGTTAATTTGCAGAACGTCGTGAGTTTGCCTCATTTCATCGTGCGACGAAACGTAAAGCAATCTGAAAAGGACAAAACTTTATACAATGACAACAAAAATTAAGAACCTACTCGTGTCTCTAATTAATTTGGCCTACTGTATAAAATTCTTTTCCTTAAGGCATTGAAATCTCATCGGCGGTCTCATGCTACCTGTTGCCTGTTGGGTCGTCATCTTCGTCGTCTGATATGCTCAGGTTGTCTGGATGAAGAACCATACCAATGATGACCTGGTCGATGAATTCACTTTCTGAGTCATCGGCTGCTAACCACTCACGTATCTCTTCTTAGTTAATTTCGTCACATCCCGGCAAATTTTTTATTAAAGGTTTAATTTCTTCTGTCGTTTCTTTACCAGTTTCTTCTTCAGGATCGTCGATCAAAATCCTATCAAAAAGTTAGTTCCAACATTTTTCCAAAGTTGAAGATTTGATCTTGGCCCAGAACTCAGCACATCGATAAACAACATGTTTCATTGTTGAACAATTGAGGATTTCAGGAACACTTTTGGATTCATTCATCCCCTGTAATAACAGATGTTTTAAGAATGCTTTTCTTTAATGTCTCTCGAATGCTCCTCTATAATGTCTCTCGAATGCTACTCTATAATGTCTCTCGAATGTCTCTATTACTCCCTGGTGTATCGAATGTCTCTATTACTCCTCGAATGCTCCTCTATAATGTCTCTCGAATGTCTCTATTACTCCCTGGTGTAACAGCTGAATTAAGCTCGTGACATTCGGTGGCAAAATCTGACAATGATCACTATTGCATAGATTTTGAGGGTGGTTGGTGCATTGTCAACAAGCAAAAATGCATTGATGGAAAAGTTTTTTTTTTATTTTAAAAAGGATTTTACACTTGGGACGAATTAATTTTCGAGCCATTCTGAAAATAAAGTGGTCGACATCCATGAGTATTTTTTGCTTCTATAAAAAACTGGAAGTGCTTTTTCTCAAATATATTTAGAGCTTTTGGTTGTTTTGATTTCCCAACACACATAGGCATCAATCGGTAAGTGAAATTAATGGAATTGTTTACATTTTGCGATAAAATATTACGTTTTATTGACGAAATTATTTAAACTGTCAGCCGTTTCGGTTAAACGATGTTTCGGTTAAGGGAGGTTTTACTGTAAAACAATAATTTTTAAGGAACTTTTTTCTGGCTGGCTGAATTGGACATTAAATAGCCGCAAAAAATGATTTTAATTCCGGTTGGATATGTTTTGGTTCCTTTGGTCATATATATATATATATATATATATATATATATATATATATATATATATATATATATATATATATAAGATGGTGGTATTCTTGACTGTTGATTTAAATATAAGTTATGATTTTTGAGGATGCAGTCGGTTTATTTGGCCCACAAGACAAAGAAAACTCTTTGACTTACTGTCAAGCTTTCGAATTTTATTTAATTCTTTTTCAAGACATCTATAAAAAGAAATATAAATTAACTAGTTAAAATTGTTAATTTTCTTACTTACTAGTCGTGAGATTACAGTTTTTAATATTGTAGGTACTCTACAAAACAAACCATAATATATATAATAAAATTTTTTTTATTAAAAATAACTATATTGTCACTATATATGTCACTGTCATGGTTTGATTAATGGACATATATAAATGAAAATACAGTTACTTTATGTGGAAAGCAAAACCAGTAACAATAGTTTTTATTATAATTTATTTAATTGTCTGTAAAAAAGTTTTTGTTTGTTTTTGTTTTTTTTTTGTTTTGTAGAGTACAATATTAAAAACTGTAATCTCACGACTAGTAAGTAAGAAAATTAACAATTTTAAATAGTTAATTTATATTTCTTTTTATAGATGTCTTGAAAAAGAATTAAATAAAATTCGAAAGCTTGACAGTAAGTCAAAGAGTTTTCTTTGTCTTGTGGGCCAAATAAACAGACTGCATCCTCAAAAATCATAACTTATATATATATATATAATATATATATATATATATATATATATATATATATATATATATATTAAACAAGAAGGTTCACACAGAATCTTTATTAAGCAATCAATAAGCTTACAAGTTACAAGCACTTACAAGTTACATGACCCTGGCCGGAATGGCGGTACCGGATGACATCTGTCTGTCATCGGTCTTCTTCTTTTTTATCTTATATCTAACATAATATATTACAGGATATATATATCCCGTGTGCAAAAATGACCAGCAGGACATTGTATATAAAACATTGAATTGGACATTAAATAGCCCCCCAACAAATGATTTTAATTTTACTAAATTACTAAACAATAATTAAATAATAATTTTAAATAAACTTCTCTTCTAGCGGGCGGGGTTGTCATAAGGCATGTTCATTGTATAAAGTAGTTATTCCCGCCAAATATGAAAAAATAATTATTCTCATACTCAGACGGAAATGCAAAAACTATCTATTCGTTCACAGTTTATAGAGAACTACTTATGTGGCTTAAAAAGTTTGTTTTTTAGACAAACATTGCAGCAAATGAAATGCAATATCTAGTCACATGTTGAGTGGCATTTGGCGTAACAACTGCTTGCTATTATTATGGAACATAAAAAATTTATTGTCAATGTCTCCAGTTATAGCAAGCACAGAGCATGGGCGTACTAAGATATATTTTCAGTTAATAAACCTTTTAACCAATCAATTTATGTATTCATATTTTTTAAGACAACATTTTTTAAAATAGCCATATATAATAAGGTTCGCATACGTTGTTTCTGTCTAATCAACTTATTGAAAATTTATTCAATAGAATTTTTTAGCTATACTTTTATTATAATCGCTTGCATGCATTTTTTCAATTATTTGGGTATGCTTCAAAAATAATCTTTATGACTCAGATATTTATAAAGTGTCCATATTTTCAAATAATTGTCAGAAATACTAAAACTAGGTAAAACTGTTTTTCCTTAATAACAAATGTGATAAAACAAGAAAGAGTAACACATGATATTGAATAGTGTGGGAATTCATTTCTTGGATGCAAATTGGTAGAAAAAAGTTGTCGAAAAACATAAAAGACGTGGGACATAATTAATAACTTTAACTGAACCCCCAGACATACTGTGAGAAGATAACAAACACAGTTAATGGTATTTTTTGTAAAAAATTAAGAGACTATGCAGAAACATAAAATGCACAGACTGTGAGAGTAAAAGTCATATGGATGGTGTTTTTTGGAAAAAAACATAGATGGTGATTCGGTTCTCACAGTTGCTTAAAATAATCCTTATTCCATGGCGGGGAGCAAAGCTTACAAGATAAGGGCTTACGATATGGGCGTGGTCTAGCTATCCCATTGGTTGGTTCACTCTCCAGTTTGTACTAAGAAGCGGGTGGGATTTTAAAGATTTATAGGCCTGCTTATCTTTACTCTTTCTCAGTTATCTATTAGTTTTATTAAAATTAGTTCGTACAGGTTCTGTCTATATATTTCAAAATGAAAGTCAAATGTGTACCAGAATGTTCGAAATCAAGTGCAAAAATTATTTCACATTTTAGGAAGTCCCCCAGTGGAAAAAAATTTACCGAAGTGAAGTTAACCAGTGCAAATGGGGAAAATTTAACGGGATTAATGTCAATTCCAGTGTCGAACTTACCGAAGGAGATTTTAGTTGTCACTGGCCCATGGACCACAAGCAATTTGAGCAGCAAGTAATGGCTTCATCCACCCCAATAATTGACCCAAAATACGATACTGTATCGTCAGAATACAGTAATGTGTCAAGAAGAAAAACAAATAGGTAATGTGTCCAATCTTATTCGAAGTGATGATTTTATTGAAAGTATGGAAGAACAACAACCCCATGCTGAAAAAGTAGAAGAAGATCTAAATATTACCACAAATTATGATAATATTGAGGAAACCGCTAAAACTAAAGATGAACAGTATGATAGACTAATTCAAACATTTGTAACGTTCCAACGAACATTCATTGGACGTCAATCTATGACGTGCCAACAAATATTCATTGGGTGCCAATTTGTAACCCGTCGAGGCTCAATTTGTAACATCCCAACGTTGAGCTGCTGTTGTCAACCTGTAACCGCAAACCCTAGTTTGCTGCTACAACCTGACTAACATCACTAACAACGTTGGAGTGACAAATCGTTTCTCGTTGGGACCAATTTTTAACGTCATAACCCCTAATGTATCAATTACAAAATTGCTACATTAGACGTTATACGAAACACTCCCTGGCTAGCTCACTCAGGACGTGACTATGGCCTACTCTGGAGCAACACACACAAACAAATAAAAAGAAGAAACAATACACAGTTAAATTAACACATGTTTATTGAAATATAAAAAAAACAGAAAAATAAATGTTAAGTATCCTATTAAATTTAAATAAAAATTATTCGACTTCTTGCTACAGTGTTACATTAGGTATATGAAAGAAGAATTTTTGTCACCAAATCCTAAGTTTTATCCTGGTCTTTTCTGCTCTGGTTGTTAGCAAGCCATGTTGGTAGTTTTGGATTTCCTTGTCTCGGAGTCAACTCTCCTATTGGAATAATGGTTCCATTCTCAGGCCGGTTGGTCTTCTGGATGGTAATAGAATTTGACCCGCACCTGAGAAATGTATCCCGGAGGTTGACTCCAAATCTGGAGACGACACAACAATTGATTATTCTATTCTTAGAGAAGTCATGAAGAAAATCCACCTTTTCAGAAATAAAAGCGATTATATGGACCTTTGTATCGAACGGGAAGGAGAAATGTCACAGAGAATAAAGATGGGACCTCTCGTTCCAAAGTAACGGAAATAGAGATGAAAATAAAATTCACTCTTTAGAAACTTGAGTAAAAGATAAAAATGATGATTATTAAGAAAATAGGAAAGGTAGATACTAAAATATATATATAAAGAAGATAGATTTGGACGCCAACTGGTTTTATACCAAATACCAGTAAAAATGAAAAGAGAATAATGAATCAATTAAGTAACGACATAATTCTGATACAATCTATATCCTAGAAAATATATAGAAAAATAAGAGATACAATGGAGGATATAGAAGAATATGAATTATGACAGAAGATACGGAAATTGGAGAATAGAATTAACGAAATATATTAACATAAGAAAGAAAGCAGGCAATGTAGCAGTTATAACGCTACACACTTCCACCACCCGGTAGAAAAATTTCGAAAGTACCTTGAGAAATTTTTCTCATCACTAAACTCATTATATGTTATGATCATCAAAATAATAATAAAGGTAATCTTTACCAAATAATAAAGTTATCTAGATACCTAGATATAGGTATATTAACTTGTAAGTTTAGATACTATTATTTAAACAAAATAAAGTGAAAATGGTTAACTTGTTATAAGATATAAAAATTAATATACTTATATTAACCTAAGTCAAAAAATAAATGACTATCACCCAACGAATTATAATATCCGTTAAACTAAAATTTTAACTACATAATTATAAACTATGTATTACAGTATTGTAATACTATATACACTAAATGACTTTAGAGTGAGAACTCTGGGTATTATTTCATCCCCAACGAATTATAGTATTCGTCACACTAAAATTGTAAGGTAAATAATCCTATGCTATACCTTATAGCAATTCCTTACAAGGCTTTAGAGTTAATACTCAGGGAAATATTTTATCCCAACGAATTATAGTATTCGTCACACTAAGATTGGTCGTAGACCAAGAGGGAGAAAAGCTACGTTAAGGGTTATCCGCAACCTTTGGTACTGTACATCGATTATACACTGGGTCGATTGAAATCATGTTGGTATGAACGCAGTAGCCCATAATCCATGGTTAAACCTCGAAAGCGCTCCTCAGAGACGACAGTCCTGTGTACTATGAACCCCCCGACGCCATACCCTAAAGACAACCTTACCATTAAAGGAAGATCCAGTGGTATAAATGTACATCTCCACCACAGTTCGGTCCCATATATATGTAATTACATATATATCATACAAAAACAACTAATATGGGGACGATGTATCTATCATTCATGTAGATAAACATCGTTAGAAAGACATTCTTTCAAGAATGTTAGTTCTTAAGGGAAGCTAATTTTAAACATAGGTAATTATGATATTGGCAATATCACTAGATATGCATATAATCATTAAGTTATAAAAGATAAGATATCATAATCATCAGTAATGCAGTAGGTATATAAGTCCAAATATTAGTTATCATAATACTAATCTAGATTTTAGTTGCATATATTGCATGAGATAGTATGAGTAGAATATTATAAGCAGTTAAGAAAGATAAGGTAAACGTCAAAATATAAAAGAAATAAGTAAAAATTTAGTAAAGACCAATCTAGACATCTACTAAGTATAAAATTTACACAAGATGAAAAGAAAACTGCGCAAAATTATACTCAGTTGAACTGAAGAAGAAAAATTAGTCATAAATATACTTTGATTTATATCCAAACGTTATGCACCTGTTGGAATAATAAAGTAATCTATACAGAAAAATTGTATAGAGCAAAGTTATACAAGAGGGTATAAAAAACAAAACCTTTCCATTGTCATTTCAAAGAGACACAACCCTACACCAGATTTCTAAATAGTAGTATGCATAAGGTTAAATCTACCTTGCAAATGCAAAAAAAAATTTCATTAAAATATAACACTCAAGAAAAAGAAAATCCATAATAGTTATGCATTGATGAGGGCAATCATTGTGAACTAAATCAGAGAAACTTATTATGACTAAACTTCAATAGACAGTATGGTCTGGAAACAATTACATTGTTTACTAAAGATAAGATAATGAGAATGAATTCTCGGCATATTGCATATGCATATTTATGGACTAAGGCAAGTCAATAAAACAGCAAATTAACATTAAGCTAGTATAAGATAAAGTAATTTTTGTACCAAATAGTATCAAAAATTAAAGACACCAATGCTTCCTTAATATCATCTAAGGCTTCATCTAGTTCAGTGCTGATAGATATAATTTTATTGCATGTGTTCATGGACTTGATATCTGATAGATTGGTGTCAGGTTTTAAATAAATAGCAAATATTTCAAAATTTACTTTAATCGTATTGTGCTGATGTAGATATTCACTCAAGATTCTTAAAACTTTGGGTTTAACATCTTTTAAAAATCTATAATAATCCAGCTTTTTATCATTATTAAAACGATAAGATGCAATTGACAATGTGTCAATTTTGAAATAGTGCCATCTATCACTTCCAAATTAAGCGGTCTTAATCTTTTTTTGGGAATATAATAATCCCCATTATGGTCATTATGACTATTCACATTTCTGTATTTACATGTTTTCATATGTCGCGATAAGTTATCCGAGCGCGAAAACCATTTATTACACATACTACACATATTCATGATTCCCGATAAACTACTGAGGAGCCCCCACCAATTTGCCTTAAATATCTTATGTGAATATTCACCCCTCGATGTTATATTTAGACGATGTTAATCGAATGGTATTTTTAGACCGGATATTGTCTAGTCACACGAGATGCTCAGGTCGCTGACCTTCAGCTATTTTTAGATATAAGTCATTAACCTTAAGTTATTTTTAGACCGGATATTGTTTAGACTCACGAGATGCTCAGGTCGATGACCTTCAGCTATTTTTAGATATAGGTCATTAACCTTAAGTTATTTTTAGATCGGATATTGTCTAGTCACACGAGATGCTCAGGTCGATGACCTTCAGCTATTTTTAGATATAGGTCATTAACCTTAAGTTATTTTTAGACCGGATATTGTCTAGACTCACGAGATGACCAGGTCGCTGACCTTCAGCTATTTTTAGATATAGGTCATTAACCTTAAGTTATTTTTAGACCGCATATTGTCTAGACTCACGAGATGGCCAGGTCGATGATCTTTAGCTATTTTTAGATATAAGTCACTAACCTTAAGTTATTTTTAGACCGGATATTGTCTAGACACACAAGATGGCCAGGTCAGTGACCTTTAGATATTTTTAAATATAGGTCATTAACCTTAAGTTATTTTTAGACCGGATATTGTCTAGACTAACGGATATCCAGTTAATTGACCCTTGAGCTATTTTTAGATATAGGTCATTAACCTTAAGTTATTTTTAGACCGGATACTGTCTAGACTGCCAGCTGTCTCTCCTCCTCATTTTGGGGGTACAATATACATCTACTACAATCTACAGAATACCTACTTCCTAGTTTATTTGTTAATATCTCTCCGCTCAAGAATTTTTCCACTATTTGTTAAATAGTTACAATAAAACCGATGAACACCCGTCACCAATTTACCAAAACAGTTTGAACTATATTTTCTAAAACACTAAATAATAATACTTGTATCGGCATTTAAGTATTATTTATTGGTTATTTATTTCAATTTACTAGATTGTTTTTGTCACTTTATTTTACTTTTTGTTTAATAATTTCTAAGTCATATTTAATAATCACAGACATATAATATTGGCATAATTGCTGTGTTTATTTACTGGACAGCACCCTAATACGGGTTTTATAATTTCAGCATTTAGTTTACCATGTATATTTAAGACCTGAAGATGCATAGCAAATTATAGTATGCGAAACCGGTCGTTGGTGTTAGAATAAATTGATTGTAAGTCTTATTCTTATTTCTTTTTACCTGTTTGAAATGGACTCACGCAGGCAACATATTCAAGAATTAAAACTGATTTTTATGGCAAATTCCGAGTCAGTTTTTCATGTAATTATATGTGATTTTGATTGAAATTTTAAATAAGTATTCGAAAAGAAGCAATTTTCATTGCAAGCGCTAATAATTATAAGCCATTAAAATGAGACAGTCAAAATTAAACAGCCAATTAAAATGAGACATGCAGGATAGTAACAGGCTTCATGAAACCAACGCCACTTTCAAATCTATATAAAGTAGCGGGTTTTGCAGAACCCTCAACACGCAGAGGCGTTGCAGAGCACATAGAGAAAATTAAACAGATCGCGGACGAGCGGCATGCCCTATACAAAGCTCAAACACCACGAAAGCGACTAAAATCTAGGAAAAGCTTCCTTGGAATAGTGCAGAACCAACCGAGTATTTTCCTCTTCCCCAGGTTCAATGGACCGGCCAGTCCCTAGACTTTAAAACGTGGAAAACTATGAATAGGATAAGAACGGGGGTCGCTACAGTAAAATCGAACATGGCAAAATGGGGAAAAATAGACCAAAATGATGTGATGTGTGACTGTGTAGAAACACAGAATATAGAACATCATCTTACATGCAGAAACTGTTCTCATCGATGTACCCTTGAAGATTTGTGGCTCGCCAACAAAGATGGAATCGACGTAGCCCGATACTGGGCCGAAATTTTGTGAATGACATGTCTGGACACGATAAAGTAAGTAATTTTAAGCCTTTGTTCTTTGGAAATATTTATAATATTTGTAATATGGACGATTTGTAAATTTGGAATTTTTTAGCTGTCCTCCGCAGCTATACGAGATCATTCTGATAAATTCTGTATTTGTTTGACCCATCAAACAAGTATAAATGCATGTCGATATCTCTATAGTGCCCCGTTTTCCTTCTGTTTCGTCTCAGACATAACAGGTAACACTGCCATCTTTAAGATTGTAAATCGTAAGGTAAGGTTGTAAATAGTTAACTTTCTGACGTAGAAGAATGGTTAACTAGCTCCTTTTAGTTTGTTCAGAACGGCTTGGAGATCTGATTGTATTGCCAAAACACTTTTTTGGTCCTTTGTATCCTCTTTGTCGTGATCTTTAATTTTTCGTGATCCTTCCTTGCGTTTAATATGCTCAGTATAGAGAGTATCATAGTTTGTATCTCCTTTTTGCTCCTTCTTTCAGTTTTTACTCACGAAAAATTCGTCTGTACTGTTCTTAAGATACTGGATTTTTGTTTTCTTCAATGCACTTTTCTGTATACAAGTTGTGCATAATTGGTACATTTAATTCACTGGTTAAATATTGTTATTCTGATTTCTTCCTTGCATAGTGTGATTCCATTTTTGGGAACAATAAAATGTGATCTCTCATGAATTTTTCATTTATTCTCCTCAGTCCTAATCCCTTTTGGGATGTGGTGACACCATCAGGCCTATACAGTTTTTTCACGATTTCCCTCCAACCTTCGTTCCTTTTCATTTATAGGGTTTACTTTATTTGATGGATCTTTTTTTCCTCGTAGGTCAGATAGGAGAATTCCACTAGAGTTAACCTTTTTAATAGCCCCTCTTATAAGATTCTAAAATATAAAGTATCGAGAAAAAATTCTCTACACACATCAACTCTGCCATTTTCAGTGGAAAAAGTGTATTTTTGGTGTAAGCTCTTCGTGACTCCACAGCTTCGGATATTCATATTCGACTGTTTAGCGTTCTGAATAGTAAAGTGGTTTTAATTTCATTAAACTAAAAATAGTCAACAATGACGTAAACATTGGACCTGCACATTCGCTGTTTTACTTGAATATACATCTTGACCAGGCACAGCTGTTTGTATTAGCTCGGATACGTCAATTTTGCACATTCGCTACTTTACCAGTTTGGTCACGATGTAAAGTCGACTTTATAAATGTTTGACGAATTTTCTTTAAAGTTGGCATTTTTTTGTCTTGGGTATAATATCTAATCATATTTCGTCATAAACCATTAATGTCTAAATCGTTCAATTGTGTTTTATGAGCCATTTTTTCTTTTTCTGTCTGGCGTAAAAAATTCTCTGTATTTGCGTATTTAATTCTTATACATTTTTTTACTCTGCCACTTGAAAAATCTTTTTTTTATATCTTACGTCTTTCGGGGTTACTTTTGTAAATTTTTTAGCTTTTGAATATGCTACTGCTGAGCATTTTTTGAGTCAATATTTTACTCCAACCAGTACTGTTTTCCCTGCTGTACCCACAATGTTTGCTCTCTGTCCCATTTTCGGTCTTTGTGGAGCTGTTTTTATAATTATATATTTGAGCATTGCGATTTTGTCTCGTGCTTATCCTACTAGAACCTAGGTTGGATGGATACTTCGATGATAGAGTCGTGATACCAACAAGTATCATCCAATATTAACGCTACTAGGAGTCATGAAAGGTAAGTCATGATTTTAGTTTATTATTTAACATACTGATATAAACCTGCGTTGTAAATTAATTTAATTTTAAAAATGTGAACAAATATCAATCAATAAAATATTTCCAATTATGCACGAATTGTCGAAACCAAAATTCAGTATTAGCAGCAAATAGTTTGAAATACGAGTTTTAATCAAATAAACTTATCATCATCAGCATCAGTTGGCGCTACAGCCCTTCGTGAGCCTTGGCCTGCTTCAAAACATTCTTCCATCCTTCCCTATCGAGTGTCTGTCTTCTCCAGCCCCTCACTCCAATCTCCCTCAGATCTTCCTGTACATCGTCCAGATATCTGAGTTTAGGTCGCCCCCTTCTTCTTCTTCCGACCGGCCTGTTTAGCATAGTTATTTTAGTGGGATCACTCTCATCCATCCGCATAACGTGGCCCACCCACCTTAGGCGGTTTATTTTGATGGTCTTCACAATATCTGCATCACCAAAAAGTCTATAGAGTTCAAAGTTATATCGCCTTCTCCACAGACCCTGTTCGTTTACTCCGCCAAATATGGTCCTCAATACTTTTCTTTCAAAGACTCGTAGTAACTCTTCATCTCGGGTCGTCATTGTCCATGTTTCCGATCCGTATGTGAGCACTGGGCGTATTATTGTTTTATAAAGTTTGCACTTTGTTGCTATTGACATACTTCTCGCTCTTAGTTGAGGGCCCAGGCCGAAATAACAGCGGTTAGCCACACATATTCTTTTTTTTTATCTCGTTGGATGTGTTATTTTTGTAGTCTACCAGTGATCCTAAGTAGCAGAATTCTTCTACCATTTCTATCGTTTCGTGTTGCACCTCTAAGTTATTTTGTTGAATTCTTGATATGGCCGGCATATATTTAGTTTTCTGGATGTTAATCAGAAGTCCAATGTTTTCTGTGGCATTTTTGATACGTGTGAAAGCCTCCACTGCTTCATTTTGGGTTCGTCCAATTATGACGATATCATCAGCGTATGCCATTATTTGTATACTACGGGTATATATCGTACCTTTTAAGTTTATTCCCGAATCTCTCATAGATAAACCATCATCAAATAAACTTATGCAGATCGGTATTCAATAGTTTGTTGAGACGTTGGTTTTTTCAAAGTAATGGCTTGATACGCACATCATCAATTAGCCTGTATTTGTCCACTGCTGATTGATTTATTGATGTTTCTAAAATTATTTTATACCTTCCTAAATTGTTTATACCTTCTGCTGTTTTTCTTACTATGTAAACAATTTAAACAATGCTGGTGCCAGCCCATTACCCTATTTTAATCCTTGTGTTATTTGGAATGGGTCTATCCAAGGGCCTTCCTCTTTTATTTTCTGCCTCTTCCAATAGTATTCTACATTATCATTGCGAGAGTTATCGGTCAGTAGGTTTTCCAGACTTCTTTAATTTTTTTGGTGATGCTGGTTCAGTGATATGGAAGGACTCTCTTACATAATATAAATAGATATCTCTGTGCTGGTTATTTCTATCACACAGTAATTCTGAAACAATCAGAAACGATTGTCAATGTTTTATATTTTTATTTATATATTACTTACATAGTTTTTGGGAATAAACCACAATGATTGCTAATGCTTATCTTCGACATTTAGACTTTCAGTTCCAGTTTGAAAATAGTTTTGTTTTTTATATGACTTGGATAATAAAAAAGAGGCCACTTACATAGTTTAGTCACAGAATAAATAAAAATCAGAATGTACACTCTCAGATGCCGCCCATGATACTATTACTATAAGATAAGATATTGCGCATGTTTTTGTGACGTCATTGGAGACTTGCACGTTCGAAATGTCAGTTTTTGTATATATCAATAAATAATCTTTAATAAATAGTTTGGAGATATCCTTATGTGTACGATTATTGTAATTATTAAACCTCTTAACTTATTTTCGTCTAGTAATTTCATCACAGAATGCATACAAATCTCATTTAACTTTAACAAGAATTCAAATTCTAGTCTCCAATGACGGCATGCGCGAACCCGACCGATTTTGAGCTACGGGAAGATCCTATCTTGTTATTCATAGTATCATGATGCCGCCTTTGAAGTGTGTTGGCACGCGATCGTTATATTTTAAACGGAAACATAGAGTCGAATTTAGAAATTTGTGACAAGCTATGACAGAACTGTAATTTAAACTTTTAGAGATTAATATTTTAGTAAATTTGAAATAATATAATCTATTCTTTAACTAAAAGTGTGAATAAAATAGTGCATATTGTGTCTATGGTTGCCGTAAATAAATTAAACCGGGTTAATTTTTCTATGCACAACAGATAATATTCCGCTGAACAGCACTGGTTTCGTTTAAAACATGGCTGATTCTGTCTGATTGTTTATTATTCTGTGGTTCAGTTTCGTACAGGTATCACAATAATCGTTAAACAAATTGATTTGCTTATTTTGGTACTTATTTTTTCAATAACTGGACTATCTTTGGTATTTTTTTTATATTAATTTTGTGTCTATATTATTTATATCACCAAACTCACCTGTTTGTTTACAAAATGTATGTTCGAAAAAAATGGCTGACACAATTTTTTTATGAAAATGAAACGTCCTATTTCTGTCGGTGTCGGTCATATGTTCCGTGATTTCTGTCAATGACAGACTGACAGAGTAAACTTCAATGTCAAAGTGCAAAGAAAGAAAACGTATCAACACAATTTATTCTAGCTGTAGACGTGTAATTTTATAAATTTATTCTCAAATATTATTAATTAAAGTAACATTAAAATGGAAGGAATATTACTGGTAAGGGGAAAATTTAATTCATTATTTTTTTATGTATATGTTCATTTTACTTCTGACAATGGGTTGATGTTATATTGGCATGTAAATGTTAAGTATTCAACTCAAAAATGTTGTTTTTCTTTCATTACTAAGTTGAACTGTATTGTTTGATAATATGCTTAAATCTTATGTCGTTCTCAGTTATTTATTGATTTAAGAGTAAACCAAATTCCAATAACAGCTATTGTTTCAACTTCTATTTACCATAGTTTTCTCAAAATTTATATATTTATCAATTTTCATAAATGCTCACAATTCTGAAGAGAATATCAAATGTCTGAATTGTGCCTGGCCTGTAATTGCTACTAGAAGATTCAGTCATATGAAAAGGATTTGTGCATAATGGTAATATTTTAAATATATAGTTGTGGTAATTTATGAATTGCATTTTAGGAACCAACGTTGTATACCATAAAAGGTATCGCTATATTGGACTATGATGGTAATAGAGTGCTGGCTAAATACTATGATAAAGATATATTTCCTACTGCAAAGGAGCAGAAAGCTTTTGAGAAAAATTTATTTAATAAAACCCACAGGGCAGATGCCGAAATTATCATGTTGGATGGTTTAACTTGTGTGTATAGAAGTAATGTAGATTTATTCTTTTATGTTATGGGCAGTTCACATGAAAATGAGGTAAGTGTTTTATGACAAACATTGTTAGTGGAATATAGATTACAGGGATTGAAAATTAACCAAAAACCAATTTTTGTAATTATTTATTAATATTTATTCATTAACCTTGTAAACAGGGTTAATGAATAAATGAATCTTCATTATACTACTTATTGGTAGAAACAAAACAATACCACTTTTCTTATTAAACATCTTTATGTATTGTTTTTTGTTGGTTAGTGCATTATAAAGCACCAAAAGTAGTATAAGGAATCTATCATTAGGGGATATGGCAGTTGCATTGATTAATCCAAAAGTAATATGCAGTTTTATTTAATTTTAATATCATTTTAATGTACTTTAAAATATTGTTTTAGCTAATTCTAATGAGTGTTTTGAATTGCTTGTATGACTCAGTAAGTCAAATATTGAAGAAAAATATGCAAAAAAGAGCTGTTTTGGAATCACTAGATATTGTTATGCTGGCTATGGATGAAATTGTTGATGGAGGGTAAGTTTATTTCTTCTAAATGTAAATAGGAAATGCTTTTTGAGTTTATTTATTGGCTTTATTGTGATTAATCTATTATCTATACATATAGTTTCAAATATAAATATATTGTATTACTTTGTGTATAGATCCACCCAACAAAATCATATTTATAAGATACTGTAAATTTGACTTTTAAATAATGGAAGTCTGCAATTCAATCAACCACCAATTTTTGCTGAATAATGTGACTTTATTACTTGGCATTATCAATGTAAAGTTTGGTGATAGATGTACTTAAAAAAATGATCTATAATTACAGTATGAGAGTACAATGTCTACAGATAAAATATGTAATTTATATCAATGCATTCGGTACTGAGTTTGATGCTTTGATTGTTTATTTAAAATTATTTCCACTAAAAAATTGACGAATTCCTAGATGAGAGCCTTTTGTAATATCTCATACTATACATTTCAACTGTCAAACCTGTCTATTCAGTTATGTAATAATAATAATAATAATCTTTATTAATAGCACATGGCTAGAAAAATATACATATAGATACATCAATTTATACCCTTAAAATTAAATCACAATGCTTTGCTTAACATATATCTTACATAAATTTTTAAATTGAGCTAAGTTTCCAGAAGCCTTAATGTTTTCCGGTAATTCATTGTATTGCTTTAATCCCCTATAAAAAAGATTGTTCTGACCAAAATTAGTGTTGACCCTATTCAGATAAAAGTTATTTCTAGAACGTGTGTTGTGTTCATGTACATCTTGAACAAAGGTACAATTATTACACAAATGCACAGGTATCAGACCATTTAACATTTTATAAACAAAAATCATACTATTACATACAATTGTCTGTCTTACACTTAAAACATTTGCCATTGTTAGCATGTCAGTTCTACTAGTGTATACACTACATCCTAATATTATCCTTAAGGCTTTATTTTGTTTTTCTGCAGTACATTCATTTGAGAAGCATTCATTAAAAACAGCAATGTAGAGCAAAAGTAGAGATCATCATCATCATCTTTGGCTCGACAATCCTCTGTGGATCTTGGCCTGCTCTAAGATTCGTCGCCATTCTGTTCGGTTTTTGGCAACATGTTGCCATCTTCTGATTTTTAATATTCGTAAGTCGGTTTCTACTCCATCTAACCACCTAATTCGCGGTCGGCCTTTGCTTCTTGTTCCTACAGGTGTTCCTGTGGTTAGCTTTTTAGCAATGGTATTTTCTGGCATTCGTATTATGTGTCCAGCCCATCTAAGTCGCTGTGTTTTAATGAACGTTATGACATCTGGCTCATCAAAGAGCTGATACAATTCAAAATTATATCTTCTGCGCCACTGCCCTTGGTCGTTTACAGCTCCAAATATTTTGCGGAGTATTTTACGCTCAAATATTCCCAAAAGTCTTTCATCTTTCTGCGTTAATGTCCATGTTTCTGCTCCATATGTGAGGACCGGCCTCAGCAATGTTTTGTATATAATAATTTTAGTTCTTCTTTGAATGTTTCTTGAGTGGAAATGCTTTTGGAGTCCATAGTATGCTCTATTTGTAAGATTTATTCGTCTTTTGATTTCTTCGCTTGTTTTATTGGTAGCAGTCAATAGCGACCCAAGGTATGTGAAGTTGTCAACACGTTCAAAGGTATGACTTCCAAAGACTGTTTCTCGTTCCTCATTTGCTGTCGGATCCTTTGTAACCAACATGTACTTGGTTTTGTCTTCGTTGATGACTAGACCGACCTGTTTCGCCGCTGTTTCCAATTCTAGGAGATATTGCTCAACATCTCGCTTGCTACGCCCTATTATGTCAATGTCGTCAGCATATGCTAAGACTTGTATCGATCTATTGTAAATAGTACCGCCGTCTCTAATTCGTGTATCTCGGACTGCCTTTTCTAAGGCAATATTAAATAGGAGGCAAGCCAAAGCATCTCCTTGTCTGAGTCCAAAAGTAGAGATGGGGAGCAATAATTGATTTATATATGGTCAACCTAGACCAGCAACTTAAATTTTTTGGCATTCTTCCCAATGCATAGATTTTTTTTGCTATTTTGTTTGTAACAAACTTAAAATGTTCAACAAAACTTAAATTTTCATCTATAATGCATCCCAAATAGTTATACTGAACCATTCTCTCCAAAGCAATATTATTAATTTTTACATCTTTTATTATGTTATTTAATTTAAAATTTTTATTCTTTATAAGCATCATTTTTGTTTTAGTTACATTAAGACTTAAGGAATTATTATCGAGCCATTTTAATATATTACATATCTCTTCATTTATTATATCGATTATTTCATCTACCTTATCCCCTATTGCATATATCACAGTATCATCGGCAAACAACTGTACCTTACAGTTTTTAACAACATCAACAATATCATTTATATACAGTATGAAAAGAGTAGGACCTAACACAGTTCCCTGTGGCACACCATACAGAGACTTCTGAGCCGATGAAATGGCACCATATTTTGTCACTTGTGTTCTATCAGTCAAATATTCTTGAAACCACTTTATAATTTTTTCACCAAAGCCATACGTTTCCATCTTTCTCAATAGCAGTTGTCTGTTTATGGTTTCAAATGCACATTTAAAGTCTAAGAAAACCACACCAATCATTTTCCCGCACTCCAGCGCACCCTTCCAGTCAAACAAAACCGTCTGCATTGCACTCTCACAGGAATTTCCTCTCCTAAACCCTGCTTGGAATTTAGTTAACACATTATTGCTTTCCAAGTACTTCACTATTTGATCATTTACACATAATTCCAGCAGTTTTTCGTATGGTGGTACCATATTTATGGGTCGAAATTCCTCACACTTAACAGTTCCATGAACCTTCTCAATTGGTACAACCAGACTTCTCTTCCATTTACTTGGGAATACGCCACTTTCTAGACTACCATTCATAATATGAAAAATTTTGTCGCCTATTACTTCAAAGGAACTCTTTAAGATTTGAACTGTAATACCATCAACATTACTTTCTTTGTTTTTTATTTCTTTCATTTGTTTTTTTAAATCTTTCATTTCTAACATTTTGAATTTTTCCATTTTGCAGTCGACATTTATTGAACTACAAATTTCTTGGTGGGTTTTGTTTGAAATAATGCTATCTGTTATGTCTTTTACACTGTCTAGAAAAAATGTTGTAGTATGTATGTAGTATGTATGTATTGTAGTATGTTGAGTAAAAAACTAACTTAATTGGCTTAGTAAGCCATATATGATAAAATCAATTTGTGTGGACAGTTTCTGTGCACTATATATTGTTGAACTAATTTTTTTATGAATATGATGAATATTTATAACTAGAGAAAATTAAAAAAGTACTTTCATTTTGTTTTAGGATAATTATAGATTCTGATTCAAGTTCAGTAGTATCTAGAATAGCACTAAGAACTGATGATATTCCATTAGGGGAACAAACTGTAGCTCAGGTAACTATAACCATAAATTCTTGATTTCTGTATTCAGAATTTTTTATAAACTTAACCTCAAAAGTTTTGCCCTACCAAAAACTATGCTCATTTTGATAGTTTATTATGTTTAGTCTTCAGAACCTTGCAATTCAGAAAAATTTTATTATATTTAAAAAATATTTTATCTTTCTATTTTCGTAATTGATATAATTTTCAATTTTTTCATAACCTCTAACCATGTACATTAACACGTTAAGCGCCACCATGTTAAAAAGAAACGCAGGTCTAGGGGCCGCTGTTTAAAATTCATAAATATGTATTAAAAATGCCCTACTTAACTGTGTCTTTTATAATTTAGATAGTATAATGTTATTTTCTCATGAAAACATTGTTGTATCGAAATGGATACAAGTGGCCCATTTTCATAAATTGACGCTGTTGGCCACTTGCATCGATTTGGATTCAGCATTATAAACTATAAAATCCGGACCTTATGTTCAAACAGAAAAAATAATCCTCCTGAAATTGTGAAAGCAAAGTTAGAGAAGTATCAGTCTACGACTTTACAAAGCAACACAGGTTGTATTGTGTTAACATGGAAGGACAAAAAAAGATGTCTTGGTGATTTCAACAAAGCACAGCAATGCAATGACTCCTGTAAGAAGATATGGCGAGGAAATAGAAAAACCGATAATAATTTTAGAGTACAATAGATGTACTACTAGTTTACGAAAGGGGATCAAATTGCATCGAAAATTAGCAATAGAATTACTAATAGGAACTACGCTAATAAATGCGTATTGTGTACATCAGATCGTAACGAAGAAAAAAATGTCCATCACCAAATTCAAAGAACAAGCTCAGCTTTTGGACGAAAATTTAACAAGACATTTTCCGTCTAATATCATCAACGAAAATCATATTTTAGTGGATGATAATAAGAAAAGAAGATGTATAGCTTGCTACGAAAGGCTAATAAACAGCTACGATTGGAAATATGCACAAGCCAAATCTTCGTAAACTCGCCACAAATGTAGTGCTTGTAAAGAATTTTATTGTCTTACATGTTTTTTTATTTCTCATAAATCCGAAATATAAATGTAATAACATTTATTAAGAGTTTTTATTAATAGCTACTAAAAATAAATGTGTTATTTTTTATTTAAATTAATTGCATTTTATTTTTAACAAAATGTGTTATATAATTATCAACTTGTAAAAAAAATCGTTGGCCAAAAACAAATTTTGGACCAGCTGGCCATGCTTTATAAGTCCCCCATTCAATTAAATACAAACCCTGCATTCTTTTGAATTCAGCTAGCCTAAAGAGAAAGTATTCCTTTGTATCTGTTTGGATACAGGTGGCCAAAAATGATCAAAGTCGTTTGTATCTAATAGGATACAAATGGCGCTTAAGGTGTTAAGCCAATTGGCTGCAGAGAGACTGAATTCGAGAATAACCTAATCAATAATTTGCTATTATTATATTTTTTACAAGAGAAAATGAAGTTTTGTCGTACCCTGTATATTCATATCTTGTACAGAGTGCTTTTAGTTTATTCTCAATGGTGAAATTTAATACATTTCAAAATAACTAACTTAAACAATGACATCAAATGAGAATATTAATATCAGGCATCCATTTAAATCTAAATTATAGCACAAGGAGTTTTTAATAGAACTTGCCTATGTATTATTTAAAAACTATAACTTTATAATTTTGGAATTAAAACTTGGGCTGCCAAACTTTTGTGGCCTTAACCTTAAAGGTAAAATATTGCATGCACAAAATATGATAGTGCTATTACTTTAAATTAACTTTGAAAATCAAGAATTCTTGTTTGAAAGGAGAATATTCTACAAAATATTGTCCCACAATCTGACATCTTTTTTTATCATGTTATTAGGGAGTTTTTGTAACTACCTAACTTAACGTATCTCCCTATATGTAAAGAACTAACGTATCGAAGAAGATGAACATTAAATTGAGAGTTTTTGTTCTGCACGTAACGTAACGATGGTGTTGCGCTCGTCGAATTAGTGATAAACTAATAAGTTGTCAGTGCCCGTCTTGTACATGCCACTTAACCCAATTTTTGATATTCAAAATAAATAACAAATATTTTTTAAACAAAATCCACAAGGAAAAATTCTTTAAATTTTATTAAATTTAAATTCTTTTAAATTCTTAAAATTTTTTAAACAATTTTTAATTTTGGAGATGGACGCAATAATAAATGTAGGTGCCATTATTGATGATGAAGAAGACGAGGACATAGAAAATCCGCTTCTTCTCTACATCTTGCACGACTATACGGCCGCTTTAATTTACATACCATGTCTGATATACAATGTAAAAATCTTTTTCGCTTTTGGAATAAATTTCACATTTCTGGATGATCGCAAGGGTCCTGGCCTATGGCTTCCTTAAACAAAAACATTAATTACATCATCTTCATTACTGAAGTGAAGTCGTTTTCTACTGCTTTCCATTATTTATAAAAATCAAAACAAATATACTATACAAACATACTACAAACAAATGTGGATGTTGATATTTTGGTAATCGGGTAAGATCCCTTGTGCATTCGGTTACTTTCGGCTCGATAGGGATGCGTATGAACGTAACGTATCAGCCCGTTACGTTAGGTAATACGTATCTAGATGCGTTAGTTCAACCATTAATGCGCATGCTTATATGTCAAAAAGATATGTTACATATACGTATTTGCTTGCACAAAAACTCTCTATTTATTTACTGTACCTTAGAAATGCTCTTTTTCTACCATGATTTAAAAATAGAATAGAGATATTTTTATTAATCAAAAATGCATTTATTTCTAGGTATTCCAAACAGCCAAGGAACAACTGAAATGGTCATTGTTGAAATAAAGTGTATTTTACAAGGTGATCGGTATTTATTTCATGTACAATTTAATTAATAAGCTGTAAATAAATGTTTTGTGTTTAAAGATTTTAATTTGTTTTTTTATTTCATTTCAAATGTCCTATTGCATAGATATAATAATACAATGTCTCTCTGTCCGTCCTCAAACACAACTCCTCTGTTATTAGAACAGATAATACAATGATAAATCCAGTGTCTAATTAAAGCTTATAACCCAAATATGGTACTAACAGTTATACATTTGACCTAGGACTTCTGATTCCAGAGTTGCAGCCGGAAGTAGTTTTAAAGTCGCTGAAATAGAACAAGTGATATATTATTTGACATGCCTTAGCAAGATGAGAATAAAGAGATGCTAGACACCTTCCTGGGGGTCATTAAGTTTTTCTAGGTCTTCTATTCTTCATGCTATGTGTCGGAAGTGTTTGAGGTATTACCAATTTATTTTTATTGTTGTGATTGACAACCTTGTGTTGTCATTTAATTGCTTTATAATTGAAATTGTGGTGTGTTGTCATGATTTGTTCAGATTTTCTTGCTCACTTTCCCTGCCCATCCTGTCCAGTCTGTTTATTACTTGGACCAGTACCTCTTTTGAGCAGGCTAACATTAGGGAATCGTCTCCACTTCATTTATTGTCAAAGTACTTTTTCCATCGCTTTTTGACATCGTTTTCAGATCAATTTTTTCAGTCAGACTAAAATCTTTTACTTTCTTTGCTCAATGTTTGGTATTTTATATACCTTTTCTTCAGCCTCCCTAATATCAAGTTGATCGTCTGATTTGTATTACTTTCGCTGCCTTTTTGTCTACCTCCTATTTTGAATTACTGTGTCTGACCTATTTGCTTCCGATTATTTTACACTTCTTTATTTTTTCTTGACCTTCATTTGATCACTAACAGGTCTCTAATATACTCTAGTGTATCCCCTTTTTTTATTTTTACATTCCCCCTTGTCAGGCCGCATACATCTGCACTTTTATCATCCCATATTTTCTCTCTACAATACCTACTGTCTCTAAATGTTATTTTAAGTGGTACTAATTGTTTTTAGGTAAGAATCTTCTTCCAGTTTTTTACTCGAAATTCACAGAGTGCGGAAGGTATCGTAATGTTCCGTTTACCGATTTAACTCGTCCGGGAGTGCCTTGTCCGAAGAAGGGGTGACTTTAGTTGGTAGGCGACTGGTCAGGGGTGCATGCGGCGCATATAATCCATCCTTTGGATGCTAGCATGTGTTCCTCTCCGGATTGAATCTAACAGTACTAGGGACACCTTCCCTAATTAGCTTAGAACCTTTCCAACTTGAGCCAAAAAAGGCTCTAATGTACTAGTCATATTCTTTCAAAATTTATTATGACTTCCTTTCATTCCAACTAATTTTTTCTACAAATTTTTCCCCCGAGTAGAATGACAAAACAGATCTGAACAATTTGGATTTTGAGGTAACTTATTTGGTAGAATAGGATCAGAAGAGGATATAATTTAATAATCACAATCATGGCTCAAAGTGATGACGATGTTTCTTTTTAAAGAAACTATAAAGCGTCTAATAGTTGTCAGAAGTTGTAATAATTGAGAGATTTTACAAGAATACTTATCTTTATTTATATTTCCAAAAATGTGTTCATACATATAATTCATGCTTGACTAAAAAGGAAGAAAATATGATGTTTTATTTAAATAAATGATTTACGTTAATATTTATTTAACAATATATATTAAAAAAATAAACGTTTTCATTTGTATTAATAGAAGAATGGTGATAATTAATTTCTTAAAAGAAAAATACTAATTACTTATATTAATCAGAGAAGCCCAACTTCTTGTACTGTGGTCCGAAGAATACTTTCATGGACGGAATCGAATACTCTCTTAATATTGTTTGTATCTGTAGCAATTGTATAATGAATGTAGGTATCTCTTGGTGCTATTCTTTCAGTAATATTTTTGCCGCGTTTAACCGATTTTTCCACATTTACAGGCGTTTGAGCGATACCCTACAATAAAAAAATAATACAGAAATATAATACTATAGTGAAATTCATATAAAATTTCCATCACGTGAATATTTCATGAAGTAGTCAAAGACAGAAACTTATTTATTTGCCTATGTATTCTAAGAATGACTTAGTGTATCTTTTTTTAAGAATGTGCGTAACTTTTGGTGTATATAGTACATACTATGCTAACCTTATAGTTTTGAGTTTTTAAACGACTCCAAATAGATAAAGTGAAACAAGATGGCCAAATTTAGGAGAATGCGTCGTAGACGAAGATAATATCGATCGAAGGGCAAAGGGTATAACCCCAAAAACTGGAACTGAAATACTGAGCAGAAATACATCACTCGGCCAAAGATCTTACCCCACAAATGAATATACAGCTGTAGCTATTATAATACATTATGTACATTTTGCGATTTCACGATTTCAGCCCAACATTTGGCATAACTCTCACGGCGTAACCCACAACTACTAACATTACTTAACCCTCATCTGGGTGTTCTTATGCTCTCGGATTTATATCAAATTCTGATCATTCTGTGTTAATATAGTTAATTTAGATGATGTGTCTCTGACCTTATAGTACCTCTTTAATGTTGGTATATTCTTACTGCTGAGTTCTTCTTTCTTTCAATATTGGTAATCAGAGCCTGCTACATTCTCTTGACGTGTTTATTACACATTTTTCTCCTTTTAGAAATATGAGGACTGCGTCTTCGATTTTTCTCTTTTTGCTGTTCGTTTTATTCATGATTATATAGTGATGCATCTTTTCATTGACGAAGAAACACTGCATATACTTTTAGATCTGTTCAACAAAGTATAGTAATACCCGAAGATTGGTTGCTGTTCACGTTTGTAACACTACCAAAGTCAGTACATGCGACAGAATGCTCCTAGTACAGAACAATTTCCTTAATGAGCCACACACTTAATATTTCTCAAATAATACATGGAAGACTATACAAAAAAATAGAAGAAGATATAAATGACACCCAGTTTGGATTTAGAGGAGGACTAGGAACGAGAGAGGCTCTGTTCGCTTTTTACATTTTCGCGCAAAGACGACTAGATATGAACCAGGATCTCTATGTCTGCTTTATAGATTATCAAAAGACTTTTGATAGAGTACGACATCAGAAACTCGTAAAACTGTTTAAAAAAGAAATGAATGTGGATAGTCGAGATATACGGGTTATTGTCAATCTGTACCTACTGGAATCAAAAAGCAAAGGATAGAATCCAAAATGGCAATACAGAAACTATAGAAATCAAAAGAGGTGTTGCGTGCTGTCCCCATTGTTATTCAATCTGTACAGCGAAGCTATTTTTAAGGAATCAATATCAGAGTAACAACAGTGTATATCAACAAACGGAAAAATCTTGAACAACATAAGATTCGCAGACGACACCGCTGTTTTGGCAGACAGTCTAGAAGCACTGCAATGCTTAGTAAATGGATTACATCAAGTCAGTACAAAATATAGACTACAAATAAACGTTAAGAAAATCAAGTCCATGATTATTTCTAAGCAACATACAGTAGGAAGGCTAGATATCGAGGAAAAACAAGTAGAAAGAGTGAATAACCACAACTATCTGGGAACCTGGGTAAATCAAAACAATGACCGAGTTGAGAAATAAGGACACGCATTAAAATTGCAAGACAATCATTTATAAAAATAAAAACACTGTTTGTTAATCGAGACCTTCCTCTGGAGCTGAGGATAAGAGCCTTAGATCGATTTTGTAGTAGGGAATGGAAAACTGGACAGTAACAGTGGATAATATAAAGAAGTTGGAATTATTTGAGATGTGGTGCTATAGAAAGATTTTGAAAATACCATGGACACAACGAGTTACAAATGCAGAAGTGTTAAGAAGGCTACAAAAGGATTACAAGATGATCAAGCACATCAATACAAGAAAGCTGGAATATTTGACGCCACATTACCAGAGGTGCGAAATATAAGATATTAAGGCTCGTTAATGCAAGGTAAAATCAAGGGTAAAAGATCCGTAGGAAGACGAGGAATTTCCTGGCTAAGAAACCTAAGAGAGCGGTATGGTTGTAGATCAGTAGATATTTTCAGAGCCGTACCAATAAGGTACGGATAGCTGTGATGATAGCCAACCTCCCATAGGAGAAGGAACTACTAGAAGATCTTTATATTGGATTCTGTACTCTTAATCACATGCATGCCATGTTTGCATATCTGAAATCTGTCAAAGTATCTATTTTTAATGTATGATTCATGCTTATTTATCCTAACATTTATGGATTTTGAAGTTTCTCCTAGATAAAATTGTTGTATTCATAAGGTATTTTATAAATGCAGTTGTTTGATCTCTCCTGTGTGTTGTTGTGATTGGTTTTGGAAAGAATAGATCTCAGTATGTAGGTTATTTTAAATGCTGTTCTGATGTTGTAAATAACTCCTCTCTTCTTTAATTTTTCTGATAAATCTTTTACATAATATGATATACCTATTTTACATATGGTTACCTTCAAATCCCTTTTTGTAAGTATTTCTGAATCATTTAGGTGTTTTTGTTTTCTTCAATTTTGTGGAATTCGTTGTTTGTAAGTAACATCGGAAAATCATTTTTGTTAAAGCCGTTCTTAGCAGATTTTTTCTTCGTAAGATGCATTTTTGTTGGAGCAGGTATTTTGGGTTCGGTCATATAATGATTTGATGACTTCCTTTTTGATATTTATAGTGTTGTTTGAGTGATTCTTTAAATATCTGGTTACCCAATCCCATATATCAACATAACCAGAATTCCGTTTTTTCCCATATAAAACAATATTTAACCTAAACATGCTTAAAGACAATTATAATCACTAACAATTCATTGGAAAAGCAACAAGAAAACTGGAAAGATCATGTTAAAATTTTGTTTTCTGTTCTACAAAGACAAATATATATTTAACTGCTACTTTTAAAATACAGGCTATTTTAACTTATAACTATGTACTATAAATATAGGTAACGCTATAATATGTACTTACTAATAGTTTTTGTTTCATAAATAATTTTGCTTTTTCATATTCACTGGTATCGCTTACGTTAAAATGCGAATATTCCGGAAAGTACTTTGACAATTTCCTGCCTTGCTCAATTTTTTTCTGTAAGAGATCTTGTTTATTTAAAAATACTATCATCGCAACTTTTTCCACATACCTAAAATTGCAATACGATTAGTAAATAAAAGGATAATGAAATTGTGTTTATATATTATTAACATATTAACATATTTTATTATATATCCTATACAAGGGCGATTCTTTGGAAGTATTTGGCGATTTTCTTATTTCTACACCACTGTACATTCCATAAAAAATACGGACCTAGAAAAAGGATTCTTCTTCTTCAGATGCAAATCCACTAATGGATGTTAGCGATCACATTTTCCATTAACTCTCTATTTCTTGCAATATGTATCAGAGATTGTATGTCGTTAATCCCTGTCCATTGCCTTATGTTTCGGAGCCAGGACATTTTCTTGCGTCCCATTCCTCTCTTGCCTTCAATTTTACCCTCGATTATAAGTTGGAGGAACTGGTATTTTTCATTTCGCATGATGTGACCTAGATACGCCGTTTTCCTTTTCTTGATGGTTTCGAAAAGTTGGCGTTCTTGGTTTATTCTTTTAAGGACATCTATATTTGTGATTTTCGCTGTCCATGGTATTTTTAGGATACGGCGATAAAGCCACATTTCGAAAGCTTCCAATCTGTTTATATCCCTCGTTTTGAGTGTCCAGCCCTCTACGCCATATAGCAGCACTGATTGAGAAAAAGGATTAATTTTGGTGAATTATTATCCAGAACAATGACAATGAAGATTGTTTATTATAAGTAATATTATTTGGGTTCACGAGGCAAAATTTGCGGACAATGGCAGATTCAACAAACATAATTGTCCCTACTGGCATTCGAAAATCTCCATCTAAACAGACCAAGAGATATTTCAAGAAAGATGGTCCTTTAATGTATTTTGGAAAATAAAAGCTAGGCAGCAGTCCTGGTAGATTCTTGAGTTCTAGATATTTGCTATTAGTTTTTTGGTAATTTTTTTCAGGTGATCGAATTTTTCAAATAGTTCAAGCAAAATTTGATCAAAATGTTTGAAAATTTGTGGCCTACACTTTCTTCTGGTCGAGAGTGATAGCTTTTGGACTTTTTCATTTCAGGATTTGTAAAAAATAAAATGTAGTATGATAATCCTACAACTGAAGAAGACACTATAGAAATAATTTGGAATGTTTTTTTTTCATATATTTCGTTTTGTAAGTGTGCTTGTGACTGTAGCTTCAAGAACAATTCAAGAGATTCAACAACATATACAACTCTGGAGAAATACCAACAGAATGGCTGAAATCTTCCAATCTATTGCACTTCCAAAAAAAAAACAGGAGCCAAAAAAGCGAAGATTACTGTACTATAAGCCTCATGAAATCCGAAATCCTGAAATCTCCTAAAATCGTTCCTAAAGATAATTTATAAGAGAATCTACAATCTGTGTGAAAGTCAAATTTCCCCCAACCAGTTCGGGTTCACAAATGCTGTTGGTATTAGAGAGGCTTTGTTCTCAGTACAAGTCTTATTCCAGAGATGCTGAGACGTCAATTGCGACGTATACGCATGTCTGGTTGATTAATGCAAATACTAAAAGAAGCAGGACTATGTGAAAATCATGCATGGAGTGAGGCAAGGCTGTATTTTGGCTACTCTAATCTTCAATATGGACTCTGAAAGAATATTTATCGAAGCTTTGCACCACGAAACTGAAAAAGATATTCTACTAAATGGTTACCGGCTAAACAACATCAGATATGCAGATGACACCATAGTATTTGCGGACAACTTAGAAGACCTACAACAAATTCACGTATTACAGTCAACAATATGGACTCAGTATAAACATTAAAAAGACAAAGTTTATGATAATTAGCAAGAAAAGGATAACAGGAGATCAACTCTACGTCAATCAATCCCCTGTAGAAAGAGTGACGCACTACAACTACCTCGGCACCATAATAAATGAAGAATGGACCAACAACCAGGAGATTAGAGCACGTATCGGAAAAGCTAGATCCACCTTTAACCAGATGGGGGCCTTCTTCGAGAGTCACAACTTTTCTCTTGATACACAAGTGAGAATGCTGCGATGCTATCTCTTCTCTGTCCTTTTTTATGGTGTTGAATCGTGGACCTTGAACGAAGATATGTGCTGAAAACTGGAAGCATTTGAGATGTGGCTATATCGGAGAATACTTAAGATCTCGTGGACTGACCGAGTCACAAATGAAGAGGTCCTCAGAAGAATGAATAAGAACCGAGAGGTACTGACCACCATCAAATCTCGAAAGTTACAGTTATTTGGACATATTATGCGAAAGGAATCCAGATATGCTCTCCTTCAAGCCATCCTACAAGGAATAATATTTGGAAAGAGAGGTCCAGGAAGAAGAACATCTTGGTTAAAGAACCTCAAAATCTGGTTTAATACAACATCTGTGCAGCTTTTCCACGCTGCTGCTGATAAGATAAAAATTGCCATGATGATCGCCAACATTTGTAACGGATAGGCACATCATGAAGAAGAAACCAGGCTGGTATTTTCTTACCATCCGTACTGCATATGGTGCCATACGATGACATAGTACTGTGGAAAATATTTCATACGATGCATTTAGAAGCGTAATTCCTCTGTGGTTAGAGCAAACAAAGATACCTCCTTTTATGTGAATGGTGCAAAGTATTCTAATATTCCAATTATTGGGGAAGGATTTCTGTCTCCATATTTCTTTTATAAGCTACTGTAATGCATTATGGTATCGTGGCCACCTTCTTTATATAGCTCAGCTGAGAGATTATCCATTCTGGGTGATTTGTTTCTTGCTAGTTTTTTAACTGCATCTTTAACTTCAAGAATCATTGGTGGTTCCTCTTCGTTCTCGTCTGATTACGTTACCTCATCTCTTTCGTCTTCCAGTGTTTCTTCTTCTTCCTCTATATTAAGTGCCTGGTTAAGTAAGTAGTACACCCATCTATTCAATACATCTTTCCTTGTTGTTAATAGGTCGCCATTCTGACTTCTGCATTGCCGTGTATGACAAAGAATGCTCTGAATTCTTTCTCTCTATTGAGGTTTTCTATACATTTAAGTTCCTTATTTAAGTGGTTTCGTTTTTTTCTTTTGTGTATCCTCTTTTCTTCTCTTCTCTTTGTTAGGTTATTCTCTACAGTTGTTCGCAGGGTAAGCATCTTTCTGTAAGCTTAATTTTTTTCTTTTGTTGCATTCTTGCTTTCATCGTCAACCCAATGATTTTTACGGGCACAAATTTTTTTCCTATTTCATCATTCGTTGCTACTTTAATGTCTTCCTTTATTCTGGTCCAGTAGGAGTATATATCTGTCTGGCCTTCTTCATTTACATTTTGATTCCTTATCCCTAAAGCATGGGATAAACATGGAACATAAAGCATATGTTCCATGCGTTCAATCTATTAAGATGTGACCAATCATACTCGTTGTTCTTCCATCTGGAGAGGTCCAGATTACCTTGTGTATGTTCTTTTGTTCAAAATAGGTGCTAGTGACTGTCATATTTAGTGCTGCTGCTAAGTTTATCAGTCGTAATCCATTATCGCTACTGATGTGTAGGCTATGTTTTTCTATCGTGGGCATGTAAACTTGCTCTTGTCCTATTCTTGCATTCATGGCACCTAATACAAGCTTAATGTCATTTCTGGAACATCTTTTGTAGGCTTGCTCTAGGTTTTTTTTCACAGGAAACAAAAAAAACAGAAGAACTGTTTTTTATTTCCTGTGGTTTGTCATCAGTTGGGAAATGTGCATTGATCAAACTCTAATTAAAGAATTTCCCTTTTAAACGCAAATAGCACATTCTTTGACTGTAGGCTTTAAAGTCAATAATAAGGTCTCTATATCCAGTAAAGATATGAGTGCTTCAGTTTGGTACAGGGTTCGGGTATTCCATGTTTCTAATCTCAATTATGATTGTTACATATAATATATAAAATACATCATTTAAAAAAAACTTTTCAAATTCTGGTTTGATTTAACCACTTTACCTTACATAGGTATAAATATCCTGGAATTAATGGAGCAGAGAAGAAAACTGAAAGGTAACAAGACAGAATATAAGGAAAAACAGAAACTAATTAAACAAAAAATAAAGGTGGCTAAAGAAAAATGGATGGACGATAAATGCAAAGAATTAGAAAAGTTGAATGAAAAACATGATACGTTTAATATGTTTAAAAAAGTTAGTGAAGTAGCTGGTCTTTATCATAAGAAAACTCCACATACTATAACCGATTCGTCGGGAAAAATGATAATAGACGAATATGAAATTCGAACAACCTGGTGTAATTATATACGTGAACTGTATAATGATGATAGACCCGAAGAACCGGAGACTTTAGTTGAAGGTGAAGGACCAGAAATACTAAAATCAGAAATACTGCATGCTATAAAGTTAGCAAAGAACAAGAAAGCCGTTGGCCCTGATAACATACCGACAGAGATGTTAAAGGTTATAAATGAGGAGAACATTGGAATACTGGTCAAACTTTTCAATGATGTTTATTCGACTGGTGATATCCCTGAAGATTGGTTAAAGTCCGAATTCATAACAGTACCAAAAAAACAACGTCCGAAAAACTGTAGCGATTATAAAATGATAAGCCTTATGAGCCACACTTTGAAAATATTTCTACGCATCATCCACAGTAGATTCAGAGATAAATGTGAAGATCAGGATGAAGCACAATTTGGCTTCAGAAATGGACTGGGAACTCGGGACGCCCTCTTTGCACTAAATGTATTACTGAAGAAATTTTGAGATCAAAGGAAAGACGTCTTTGTTGTATTTATTGACTGTGAAAAGGCCTTTGATCGAGTATAGCATCACAAATTAATTACAATATTAAAAGATAAAGGAGTTGATAGTCAAGACATACGATTCATAGAAAAGTTATACTGGCGTCAAACAGCGACAGCTTGCATAAACGGAAAATCAACAGAAATATGTAAAATACAAAGAGGTGTCAGACAGGGTTGTATACTATCCCCACTGTTATTTAATTTATATTCAGATAAAATATTTAAAGAAGCGCTGCATAATTTGGAATGGGGCGTGAAAGTTAATGGAATTCTGATAAATACAATCAGAAATGCAGACGATACAGTTATTTTAAGTGATGACATGAATGGATTACAATGCCTTTTAAATGCCATTGATACAGTGGGAAGAGAGTTTGGCCTAAACATAAACTGTTCAAAAACAAAACACATGGTGTTGAGCCGTTTAGCACATCAAGATGCACAAATTACATGTTAATGGTCATATAATTCAAAGAGTGTCCAGTTTTAAATATCTTGGTTGCCATATTACTGAATAACTATTCATTCTTCTGTAATGCTAACTTGCAATTTCAACTTCGAAAGCGTATGGTTAAATGCTACATTTGGTCAGTCCTCTTATACGGTGTCGAAGCATGGACATTAAAAATATCCACCATTAATCGTCTGGAGGCCTTTGAAATGTGGCTGCACAGACGTATACTAAAAATTCCATGGACGGCTATGCTGACAAATGTAGCAGTCCTTGAGAGAGCAAATGCTGCTCGCGAGCTGCTTGATAACATCAAATGTAGAAAGATGGCCTATTTTGGACACGTAGTAAGGGGAGACCGATATAATATTCTTCAACTTATTATCATGGGTAAGCAGTAGAAAGCAGGCCTCTTGGTTGAAGAATATCAGGGAGTGGACAGGAATAAAAAAAGCTGAGCAACTATTTAGAATAGCTCGAGACAGAGACAGTTTCGCCATGTTAATCGCCAACGTCAAGTGGACTTGATAGGGCACGTTAAGAAGAAGGTATAAATATATAGGAGTACCAAAATGGGCTGGATTATATGTAGTTGACTAAATGACCAAAAAAATTTAAAAAAATAAAAAAGGCCAAAAGGTACATTATTGTAAAGAACTTGGATAAATAATTACTTACTCACTAGAATAAATGTCTTGAAACAGCCTAAAGGATTCCTCAAGTCTATTTACGGTTGTATCCTCTCTTAACATTAGATCAAAATCGCTAGCAGCAATTAGAAACAGAATTCCCTGAATTCCCGCAAATACTTTAATCCATTTCTTTCTCTCTCCCCTTTGGCCTCCTACGTCGAACATCCAAAACTCGGCTTTGCCTCCTCCGTATTGTTTTGGCACTGGCATGTCAAATTCTATTTTTGAAATGGATACAGTCATTATCCTACAGAATAGTATATCTTGATTTGTTGGAATGTAGTCTGGTTTGGAAACGACGTCTACTTGATTTAAGAAACTAAAATCATAATTAAATAATTTTTTAATGATACACTGGACACTTCTTAAGACAAATACTGTAAATTTATAATTTACTAAACCTAACTGGGCTTTCGACTGTTCCCATATTGTAAACTTACTGTTCTGCACTATCAATTAGTTGATATTCATTGGACCTTTGAAATGTCTTTTGTACGCCACCATCAGCCCAAGCTGTCTTAACATGGTAGATGTATTCCTAGAAAGTAAACATAAATATAGTAAAAATACATTGAATGCTATTAACCCTCCTTTATTATGAAGCAAGAAAAAAGTGAAACAGATTTTTAGAAAAAAGAATAAAAGAGACTACTAGGAAACAAAACTACACATCAAGATCGCATGGTTAATAAAAACATTCAAAATTTGTATCAAGGGTGTTTAAATTCAAATATTCTTTTTCTTGATGTACCTATCCGTTACGAATGTTGGCGATCATCATGGCAATATTTATCTTATCTAAAGCAACGCGGAAAAGCTGCACAGATGTATTGGACCAAATTCTGAGGTTCTTTAACCAAGATGTTCTTCTTCTTCCTTGATCTCGTTTTCCACATATTTTTCCTTGCAGGATGGCTTGAAGGAGATTATATCTGAATTCATTTCGCATAATATGTCAAAAGAATTGTAACTTTCGAGATTTGATGAATTGTAACTTTCGGTCCTCTTCTGAGGACCTCCTCATTTGTGACTCAGTCAGTCCACGGGACCTAAGGTATTCTCCGATATAGCCACAAGCTCAAATGATTCCAGTTTTTTGCACATTTCTTCGTTCAAGGTCCACGATTCAACACCATAAAAAAAGACAGAGAAGACGTAGCATCGCAGCATTCTTACTTTCGTATCAAGAGAGAGGTTGTGACTCTTGAAGAAGGCCCTCATCCGATTGAAGTTGGATCTAGCTTTTCCGATGCGTGCTCTAATCTCCTGGTTGTTGGTCCATTGTTCATTTATTATGGTGTCGAAGTAGTTGTAGTGCGTCACTCTTTCTACAGGGGATTGGTTCACGTAGATTTGACCTTCTGTCACCCTTTTCTTGTTAACTGTCATAAGCTCTTTCTTCTTATCGTTTATATTGAGTCCATATTGTTGACTGTAATACGTGATTTTGTTCATAAGAACTTGTAGGTCTTCTAAGTTATCCTTAACTATGGTGTCATCTGCATATCTGATGTTGTTTAGCCGGTAAATTCAAATATGTCTACCGGACGCGTCCCCAGGTGGCGGATAGGGGAACTCCTCCCAGATATGGGTGGTATCGGGGAAATGAAATATCCGACGCGGACCAACTGACAATAGTAGTGTCTGACCCAGAGTGGGTGGCTGCAAACAGCGTCTGACTCAGAGTGGGCGGCTGAACAATAGGTCCTCCAATAGGGGGTTATGGCGTTAGGCGTTAGCAACCTAGCACACTTAAAAAATCCAAGGGCTAACGAATAATTGGCAGAAATGAAAAATTTTAAAATTAATCCCCGGGTGGTAATCCACACCTCCGAAGGAGGGAGCCCCGTCCGATACAGGGGGGGCACTTCTGCTTTGAGTTTAACAAACCCGGCTTCGAAACTCAACCGTAGACAAAAACAGAAAAAGCTAAGAATCGGCACATGCAATGTGCAGGGCTGGAGAACAAAAGCCACTGAAGTAACATCAGAAATCGAAAGAAAGGAAACGACACTGAAAGAATAGGGGAACTAATCCATTGTTGGAGCGGAGTAGAAAAGAAAGACCGCGCAAAAGCTGGTGTTGGAATTCTACTAAAGAAGAAATGGGAAAAATCTATAGACGATTGGGAACCCATAAACGAGAGAATTGCCAAACTGAAAATCAAGATGTATGGCAGAGAAATTATAATACTAGCAACATACGGTCCAACGGAAGACAGTTCAGCCAATGAGAAATAACGATTTATCGAACAACTTCAGGAACAAATGGATAAGAGAAACCCTAAACAAGAAATAATCTAAGAAGACCTAAGAGTCGGAAGAAAAGACAATGACAGAACAGTTGGTCCATTTGGAGAAGACACAATTAACGACAACGGAGAAAGATTGATAGAATTATGTGAAGTAAATGATTTGAAAATTATGAACGGATTCTACAAACACAAAAATATACATAAGTACACATGGACTCAAGAGCCAAGAAAACTAAGATCCATTATTGACTACATTATCATGAACCACGAAAGCTCCATCAAAGTGAAAGACACCAGAGTGAAAAGAGGGGCAGAGTGTGGAACAGATCACAAATTTGTGGTGGCATGGATGGAATTCCCCTATATCTGGACAAAACAAAAACATACATTGATTGTTACAACGGGAACGACAATAAACGAAAAGAGGCTCAAATTATATCTATTACAGGAAGAATCAATAAATGATCTATACAAAAGAAGACTAGACCAAAAACTAGAAGAATTCAGATATGACACGTTAGATGAAATGCATGAACACATAAAAACCTGCCTGATTTTAGCGGCCTTAGAAGCTATTGGAGAAGACGACCAAAGGAACACCCATCAGAATATCAAATTAATTGAAGACACATTGAAATGTATAAAAGAAAAGAAAAAACTACACATAAAATACCTAAACACCAAAAAACAGGAAGACTTAGACCTATATAGAACGAAAACCAGAGAGGTAAATAAAAGGGTAACAAATGAAAAGAACGAAGCATGGGAACAAGCATGCACAGAGATAGAACGACATATCGGAGGAACGAGAAATTCAGAATCATGGCGAATATTAAAAGCACTCCAACGAAATAAGACAGAAAACCCAGATCGGCAAAATTAGTGAAAATGAGTGGCAAGAATACTACGTAGAACTACTTACAGAAAACCGTCCCCAATTTCAGGAAGAGAATACAGAACATGCAGGAAATGGGATATACGACCAGATAGAAATAAGTATGACAGAAGTCAAGAGAGCAATCAAGACATTGAAGAATAAAAAAGCCAAAGGACCCGGAGGGAAAGACCAAGCAGGGTTCACAGTAGGAAAATCAAGCCTAGATCATACGTACACATTAGAACAACTGATAGAGAAGAAAATGGCAAAAGGTAAACCGGTCCATCTGGCGTTTGTTGATCTAAAGAAAGCATACGACTCAATACCTAGAGTCAAATTATGGGAAGCAATGAATGATCTCGGAATCCGACAAACACTAATAAAAGCAGTTAAAGTACTGTACAAAGAAAACAAAGTAGCTATTAAATGTGGTAATAAAGCCTACAATCCAAGGACTTCTACAAGGCTGTGCTACGTCCCCTACTCTGTTTAAAATATTTTTGGAAAAGACACTAAAACCATGGAGGAGAAAGTGCGAAGGAATGGGCATACCAGTAAGAGACGAATACCTATAGACCTTAAGTTTTGCCGACGATCAAGTTCATCGCACAAGATGAAGAAGATCTCAGCTTTATGCTCAGAAAACTAGAAGACGAATATAAAAACAATGGAATGGAAATAAACTTAGAGAAAACCGAATACCTAACAACAGAAAAAAGGATATGAGAAACCTAGAGATAGACGAGGGAAGACAAGTAAATGGAACAGATAAATTCAAGTATTTAGGAACTATAATATCGAACCAGGGAACAACAGAAGAAGATATAAACAACAGACTAAGACAAACAAGAAACTGTATAAGACAACTAAATTCAGTGCTGTGGGATAAGAACGTTACGATAAAAACAAAAAAGAGAATATATAATACCCTGACAAGAAGTATCCTGACATATGGGTCCGAAAACTGGACAATAAACAAGAGAAATAGAGGTAGAATAAGAGCAGTAGAAATGGAGTTCCTGATGAGAAGCTGTAGACTTACAAAAAGAGACAGAATTGAAAACGCAGAGATTAAGCGGAGAATGGGAGTGCAATCAGACATAATCGACTATATAGAGGAGAAGAGACTATCCTGGTACGGCCACGTCAGAAGAGCGGTCAGAGGACGCTGGATAAACAAAATTACAGAATGGAGCCCGATCGGAAGAAGAAAGAAAGGAAGACCCCGAAGGTCATTCAGAGACGAAATCGACGAGGCTATGGAGAAAAGAACCCTGCGAAATGGAGACTGGAATGACAGGGAAAATTGGAGAAAACGGTTGAGTGAAGGAAGACAGTGAAAACTGTGGAAATCCTTAGTAGTAGTAGTTGTATAAATTGATCGATACATTTCTCTTCCGTGTAACTCTACGATTCCTATAGCACCGATCGGAGAATGGATCTCACGGTCGAGAGCGTGGGCATCGATAAGATGGGACAGATGCAACTCGAAAGTGGACCAATCATGGACCGTCCATGGGACCAATACACACATCTTAAAACTCGTTTTGTTCGTGTTTTCGTAAAATAGTGTAATTACTATTCAAGTTATTGGTAAGTCCGCAGCTAGTTTTACCTTAACCTATACATTGTTTTGATTGTGTACTGCAACCATTTAAAATTTGATAATTATTTTCACCTATGAGTTAAATTTCATTTATCTCACCAGGGCTATTGAAGGAACTATAGCTAATATTAATTTAATTATTAATAATTATCTTGTAATAGATTATTGTTTGTTTAATTCGCCACAAAGGGATTCAAAAGAATCAGGTAGAGTCCGAAGAATCTGTACTAAAACGAAGACTGTGGAGGATGATAGGGCTCCCGAGAAGATGTTCACCAAAGTGCTGTCCGGAACAAGGACCGTGATTTTTGTTTTCTTCTAGATATCAATATCCTGTAAAATAGTTAATAGTGTGGTTTTCCGTTTTCTTCACTTTTTTTAGTTTAGCTACCTTTAATAGGACAAATGCTGTTTGCAGCCGCCCACTCATTTTAAAACTAAGTTCACAAACCAGAATAAAGATTGTGCAGGTTTATGCTCCAACTAAAAAAGCAACTGATGCTGAAATAAACACTTTTTACGAAGATCTTAAAAAAGATATAGACGACAACAAAGAACCTAAAATAATAATAATGTGAAATTTTATCGAAAAAAATTTGAAGAAAGATTAGAGACTTTGATAACAAGATTAAAAAGTACGGATTCGACACGAGAAAAACTTTCTCGAATTCCTGGAAAAAGAAAACATGTATGCTATAAATACCTTTAACAGAAAGTGAACATGGATCGCATCTAACGGAAATACCAAAAATGAAATAAACCATTTTCTCTCAAACAACCAAAAAATATTTGATAAGTGGAGAACGTCCTTTAATTTGACCCGGCCAAATGCCTTCTTAAGATCTACGAAGCATAGATATGCCGGTTTGTTGTAATATAATGATTTCTCTTGCACTTGTCCCATTATACATATAGCGTCGGTGCTCTTCCCGTCCTAAAATATTGTTCTTCTGCAAGTGTTATAATTTCATTCAATTTATTTGCTATCACTTTGGTTGTTAATTTTAATGTTGTGTTTAATGCATTAATTCCTCTGTAATTTTCCGAGTCAGATTTGTCTCTCTTAAAAAGAAATATTGGGATGGTAGATCTCCATTCCTGAGGAATTCTGTTTTGTTCTATTATTTTTTGGATAAGTTTTAATAGTTGTTTGATCAGATCTAGTCATCCGTACCTCAGGAGTTCGTTCCGTATTCTGTTCTCTCCTGGTGTGATTTTCGATTTTTATAATTTTCTTAATGCTTCCTTTATCTCTTCCTCCTTAATATTTATTTCTTCGTTTGTCGTCACCTCTGGTGTTGGATGTTCATTATCGTCACCTTTAGTAACTAGGCACCAAAAGTAGTCTTATCTATATTTGTTTTTGTGTTCAGTAGAAGTTATGTTCTATCTGTTTTGAGAAACTCTACTATTGTTTCTGTACTATTTGTCTAACTAAAGTATTCGTTTCATTTTTGACTCGTTTATAGTGGTTGTATGCCTGTTATGTTTGTTGTGTTCTGTATTGTACAACGGCTTTCTTATTTTCTTCACATTTTGTCTTCACTTCCTCCTCTAAACTATTTTTTCTTTTTTGATATGTTAGTGTTCTTTACTCTCCTCTCTTCAAGTAATTCTGTTGTTGCTTTAATTCTGTTATTTTTGAGTTTTTGTACAAATTGTTAAAAATATGGCATCAACGTCAGGTCACATTCTGAAACTTGACAAAGAGTCTCGAAATCACTAGAAGAGATAAATTGACATGAACAGGAGTTGGATACTTAAGAATGTCAAAATACCTCAATACCTGAGGAGCAAAGTTTTCAACCACTGCCAAGGTAATATGACCAACTAGCAGCATAAGAAAGGGCACTGTTAGGTGTTAGGTACATGTCTGTCACATAGAAACAGGAACGACTGACTAGATCTAAAATCCACCATATTCTATCCTATGCAGCCAATACTGTTTTAGTTCGGATCGGGTGATGCGATCAAAGCGTAAATAAGAGCATCCGTTGACATCATCTGCACAGATCTGAAGGTTCTTTTTAAGATTTTGCTCCCCCGCGATAAAAAACGTTTAAACCACATACATACAATGAAGCATCTTACCTCTGTAAATTCACTTGGACAATCTGGTCCTAGGTTTAAAATGTATTCAATAGATGCTTTACTTTCTTCATTTTGTGCTTCTACTGGAGGATTAATTCTATTCATGTTACTAACGATGTCATATATAGACTCGTGAATATTTTGCCTTATAAAGGGAATTTTTTCTCTTCTTTCACTAGAAAACAAAAGTTTTAAATATTTTAAAAAATTAAAACAATATTTAAAAAAGAAATAATCTCAAATGTTTTGTGGTTTATTGAAGCGAAGCTTTTATACTGGCGTTGTATTACTTTTTTCTCTAGAGTAAAATACTGAAGCGAGCGTCACGGAACTAGCGCCACGAGAAGGCGTCGTCACGGATAGCATGACAAAATAGCGGTTCTTCATATCGATACACTACTCTCGATCAATTCGTTTCTAGTCATCATAAATTTACTTATAAGCACGTTTAAATAAAAAACTGCATAAAAAATAACTAACCAAATACAGACATTAAATGAGAAGTAAAAAATTAAAAGTCTCTGCCAATAAAAGATTCGATTGGTAACGATTGTCAAACTTTAAAAGTAATAAACGTCATCCAATTAATAACAATATTGAACCTGTTTATATTTTTATGACACTTTAATTAAAATAATTTCATATAAATACAATTATTATTTTTAAACATCTGATTTAGTGTATATAATAATTAAATTTACTAACAAATGATATTTATTTATATTTTATTAGTTTAATATTTCGTAAGTAGTAAATATATTAATATCACTTATGCTAACGACACCGTAACGATGGCAGAAAGGGTGTTCCTTCCTAAGAATTCCTTAACACGTTAAGCCCCATGTATATCACACTGGCACACACTCTAGTTTTATCTGGGACCGTGTATATTTATCAGGCCACAGCGATGTGTCGTGTTTCTAAAGCTGTGGCTCGTCGAGGATCGCATTTGCCGTACGTTCTTAAGCTCGGTACACATATACGAGTCAAACGGTATGCGAACGCTATATTTGTTAATGTGTACGGCAGAAAAAACCGCTTGCGTACTGTTTCATCGTGACTCGTCGCGAATCAAATTGTTGCGGTTTATTCCAAGTCTTCAAAAGAAGCTCGTCTTTCAGTTTGGACGGCGCTACTAGAAGCAGCGAACATTTTTATTGTCTCATCAAATCGACATTGTGTGAATGACGTGTTCCTTTCTAGAGAGACGTGAGAAAACAGTAAACTGATTATTCTACATATATTTATTTTTGTAAGAAACAGAAACACGATAAATCAGTACCCAAATTATAAATAAAATGAATCATTTCGCACATGTGTGTTAGTTGTTAGATTTATTGCTTTCCATGAATCGAGATAAGTATGCGATCAGTACGATGTAGATATATTTTCAAAGATCTGTACGCGTACGGTACGTATACCGTTTGGCTCGCATATTTGTAAGCGCCTTTATGTATAAATTTGTGTAAACGGTCTATGGTAAACAAAATCAGAGGTTGGTCTGTTAAACCACGTGTTTACAAACAGGTAGGTTATAATTTCTAACATACTTGTCAGTATCGGTTCGAACGTCTAACGAGGCTAAGACTATTTTCTCTTCAGTTTTTTGTTAAAAAGTAGAACTAAAAAAGAAGATAAGGTTCCGTAAAGGACTATCGGAAGACGAACTTCGCAGAATTGCTTAGGAGAGTGACTTTAGTGATATCAGTATGTCTAAAAGTACGTTTTATAATTCTGATGTACAATGAAAATGTTACTGATGGTTCTTCAGACTCATGCAGTAGTGAATATGAGTCTCATAGAAAAAAAGCTAAAATTTGCCAACAAACACAAAATTGCAAAGAGTTTACTGCAGGTCCTAGTTCTAACCAAAAGAAGCCTGATACAAGAAGAATAAGTAATTTTTTTAGGAATGCACAATTTCTGTTTGTAGATTACTTTTTTTTGCCTTGTAGAAAAAGCTGGGCTATCGTGATTTTGTATCATGGAGCGATGTGCCAAATCTAGATGAACTCAAAAGTTCGAACTATCTTTTACTTCAGGAATAAATCAGGAACAAATTCCAAACTTACAGACCACAAACCAATAGATTTCTACCTACTATTTATCAACCGTCAAGTGCAAGATTTCTTGGTTACTGAAACTAATAATTACGCCGAACAAACAATAATCGTTGGTATCGTAAATGAATCAATAACGAAACATTCGCTTATGAGTAATTGGAGACCAATTGACAGAGAAGAATTGCTTCTATTTTTGGCTCTCATTATTTGGATGGGGTTAGAGAGAAAACCCGAACTTAGAGATTATTCGAGTAACAATTTACTTTACAATAATGTAGTTTCTAAAATGTGTGAAATAAGTAGAAGTCGATTTGAAATAATAATAATTATTATTATTATTATATAACAAATAAGGGCAGAGGAGCGAGCTCCTTCTTCTTCTTCTTCTTCGTCTAGCCATTAACGTCCACATCTGAACATAAGCCTCTTCAAGTCTTCCTTTCCATTGGTTTTTATTGTACGCTACTTGTAGCCAATTTTTCCCGGCAGTCCTTTTCAGATCATCTGTCCATCTCATAGGAGGTCTGCCTCTGGGTCTTCTGTGTTGGTATGGTCTCCAGGTTAAAATTGATCTGTGCCATTTGTTTAGATCGCTCCTAGCTACATGTCCATGGAGCGAGCTCCTATTATGCCCAAAAAGCATAAATAAACAAAAATAAAATAGATCCTTATAAAACTAATACTAATTATAAGGTTAAGTAGTTAAACAATTAACAAAAATTGAATTGTGACACAATAAATAAATAAATAATGCTGTCCGAGAAAAAATATCCTATCCTATAAAAAAAAAATAAAGCGCTATCAAGTTTATTTTTAAAGATGTTAACACTAGCTGCCGATATGGTGTCTTGATCCAAATTGTTCCAGATATTAAAGATTCTGTTTGGCAAGAAGTTCGCCCTGGATCTTGCAGCAGTTTGTTCCCTCTTTAATTTGTATCGATGGCCTCTTAATCTATCGTCTTCATTCAAAGTGAATATGGTGTGTAGGTTCCCAAAATTATGTTTTAAAATACGGAAGGACATAATTAGGTCACCTCGAAGACGTCGCTGCTCGAATGTCGTAAGATGAGCCATGAATAGTCAATCTTCATAGTTAGGTCTTACACGGCCGTATGCCAGTCTTGTGGCTTTACGCTGAACGTTTTCAAGTAGGATTTTATCGAGACTAAGATCTGGATTCCACACTGGTCCGGCAAACTCAAGAATAGGTCTAACGTATATTGAGTAAAGTTTACTAACACAGGTTAGAGATATGCGTGCAAAACCTTTACGGATCAAAAACAGTTTCGAGTTAGCACGTTTACACACCGACACTATGTGATCAGACCAATTTAAGTCACTATTAATTATCACTCCGAGATCGTTGTGGGAGGTTACAGAGTTTAAAGGATGTCCATTAATAAAGTACGGCAGTGATGGGTTATTTTTGCCGATATGTAAAACAACGAATTTTTCAATGTTAAGCGGAAGTAACCATTCTGAGGACCATTTGAATATTGCGTCAAGACCTTGTTGAAGAATATGTTATATTAAGAATATTACACTTCTTTCACATTTCAGATAACAAGAGCTGAACACCTGGAAACAGACTCTACAAAATTTCTCCTCTTGTACAAATACTAAATGAAAAGTTTCAGAAAATGTATACTCCTAGAGAATCGTTCTGTATTGACATAACTATGTTAAATAGTAGGAAAAAACAATTAGGTGGAACATTACGTGCCAATAGGAAACATAATACAAAAGCGGTAGTCGATGCAAAATTAAAAAGAGGTGACATGAAATATCTACAGAGTAATACAAACGTTGTTATCGGAAAATGGAAAGATAAACGGGATGTTTTGTTTTTAATGACCAAGAATATTCCTTTGATGATAGATGTTCAAACAAAACGTGGACCTGTTCCCAAATCATCGACCATTGTTGACTATAATTCTGTAAAATCTTTTATCGATGTATCGAATCAAAAGGCTGCATATAATTCCCCTGGTCGACGAAGTATAAAGTGATATCGTAAATTGGTTGTGGAAGGAATTACTAACAAATACCGCAATTGTGAACTCCTTAGTTCTCTACAAATATATTACCAGTAAACATCTCTCAATTACTGAGTTCCGTAAACAGAATGTTCAAAGTCTTTTAATGCCACAAAAAACTTTTGAAAACACCTTAACAACTCTGCATACGTTGGAGGAGAAAGAGAAATGGGAAAGGTGTTCAGTATGTTATAAGAACTTTTCGAACCGTGAAGGATGAACATCAGAGATAAAGAATGCCAAAAGGGTGTACATTGAAGTACACAAAAATATAACATGAACTGAACTTATAGTCGAGAAATGTAGAATTACGAAAAATAACAGAAGAAAGCAACGAGTGACAGAGATGGATATGTTGAGATATTCTTTGCGAATATCCAGAAGGGATTAAATTATAAATGATGACGTCAAACGGCGTACGTTAACTCATGACCAACAGAAACTGAGAAAAACAGGAAACATGGTATATTTACAAAGAGTGGACGAAGACAGATTGCCCAGTGGATACCGCCAAACCATAGGATGCTAGGAAGATCTAAAAAAGAGCTAATGAAATAATAGAAATTTCCAATAAATCTTACAATTACATCTCCTACGATAAAAACAGCTACGCCGTCTTTTAGATTGTCAGGTGATAAAGACGATTGAGATCCAATTAAGTAAGGAGTGAAGAAACGTGTGGAAAAAAATGAAAGATACCAATATTAAATAATGCATGCTTTAGATTGATGGTTAATATGGATAAATAAACAAATTATATAAACTTACTCATTTGAATAGCCATTGATGTGCAAGATCTTCATCTGCTTGATAATAGTAGTTTTCCCAGATTCACCAGTACCAAGGAGCAACAACTTGATTGTCTGTAAGAATTTCTTTGTATACAATTCATGATCTCTATCTTCTTTAACTTTACTGCCGCAACCCATATTTATAAATAAATAAATAAAATTAATATCTACATTGATGGCTCTACAAAAACCTATAACTATTGATCAAAGTGTGGATTTATGTAATAAAAATATTTTTCATTTGATAAGTTTCAGTGATATACAGATAACTACCGAGAACACTTAATCTTATCAGTGCTATACTTAAGATTATGTCTTTTTAATATATATTTCCTAAATCAAGACATACAAAAATAAATCACCGCGAACTGTTTCGGCTAATTCTATTTAAGTTACTTATTTCCAGTACATCCGATTGTAAATCATGAAAATTATTTTCCAATTAATTGTATATTTTAATATATTTTATCTATCAATTTTTCGGTGGCATTTCTTTTCTTGTCGTGGCTTTTCTTTGTTTTCTTGGTTTTGGTTTTTCCTCTAAATTTTGTTTATAGTCTTGATTCTAATAACTACAGAAAAGCGTATATCACGTGTCTTATTTTCAGTAGTAATATCCCTAGGGCATTGATAACAGACGAGATAATTTCATGACAATCGAAAGCTCGTTCCTTGGTAACAGCACGAATCCGAAGGCTGAGTGCTGTTACTAAGCAACGAGCTTGAGAAATTTGTCATGAAATTATGAGGCATTCGTCAATGTCCGAGGGATATTCGGCGGATAATTTTTCGAAAAAAAAATCATAACTCAACATAACGAAACATTTATTTATTAAAAGTACAGTTAGTGAAAGTACAATTATTAAAATTTAAGTTAGCATTAGATTCGTTGCTGTTCTCTACTATAGAAGATCTATTACCACGCATAATATTTATAATCTTGTTGTGTTATTTATAAACGTGATAACCCCCTCTGTGGCTCAGTGGTAAGAGCGCCTGCCTTTAAATCTAAAGGTCGTGAGTTCGAATCCCACCTGGGTGGAAATTTTCGTTTATTAAAAAAAAAATTAATAAATGAAAATAATTTATATCCTTGTGTGATCGGTACACACCGGAGGGACCGCAGACGTTCGGATACAATTAGCGTCTCTTAGCAAAGACAATGACGTCGACTTTGCTAAGTATCAAGACAATTACTCTACACACACACACACACACACACACACACACACACACACACACACACACACACTACACCTCAAATTGTAAGATTGGCGAATGGATTTAGTGTCCGCAGTCATTTAAACACAAACAAACAACAACAATAAACGTGACATTTTGAAATTTATTTGGATGAAGTTGTCAAACTCGATCGTGGTGTCATAGGGATTGAAAATTGCATTGAATGCAATTATCAGTCTAATGTTGACATTAATTACTGTTAAACTGGGAATAAGCCACAATTAAAGATAAAAATACGTTTATTGACGTTTCAATTTCCACGTCGGAAATCGTTCTCAAAATACAAACAGTAAATTTACTGTTTGTATTTTGAGAACGATTTCCGAAGTGGAAATTGAAACGTCAATAAACGTATTTTTATCTTTAATTGTGGCTTATTCCCAGTTTAACAGTAATTAATTTACAATGCCACAAGAAAATAGCTTCAGAACAATATTAAGAAAATGTTGACATGATTGGATGAAATTGTTCCACATGACACAAAATGACGAAATTTGAATGGTTGTTAGAACAGTCGAAAAATTATCAAATTTAATTAAATTTTGCACAGTGTGTTTTTAATGGTGGTTTAAGGCTGGTAAAAACAAGACTTCTACCAGCCCATTAAATACATAATGTGCAAAATTTAATTATATATATATATATATATATATATATATATATATATATATATATATATATATATATATATATATATATAGCGAGTGTTTGCAACTTTAATTTTGTCGCTTCTCGCATCCCAATCGCCATAATTTCTTATCGGCCCAGTCTCCTTCTTGAAGACCTCTATTTTCCATTTCTATATGAATATTGGATATCCATTTCTTTCTTGGCCTTCCCTTTTATTTCTCTGTGTAGGTCTCCAGTTCCAAACCTTTCGTGGTATCCTTTCTTCGTTCATCCGTCTCAGGTGTCCATACCATTTTAATTGTTTTTCGGCTATCGTATCCATTATTGTGTTCTTTACTTTCATTCTCTCTCTTATGTTTTCATTTCTTATGTGGTCAAACAAAGTTAACCCGGAACATCTTCTCCAGTACATCATTTCCGTTGAGAGGAGTTTTTGTGACATATTCTTGTTAAAGACCCACACTTCTGACCCATACGTCAGCACCGGCTGAATCATAGCCTGATATATATTTTTCTTTGTTTTCTTAGTTAAAGTTTTATTCCACAGGATCGGATGTAGTGTTTTTATTATGTTTTTTCCTTTTCCTATTTTTCTTGTTATATCTTTGTCGTCTCTCCCGTCTTCGCTTAGTGTAACTCCGAGATATTCGTACTGATCAACGTTTTTAATTAATCCGCTTTCTGTTTCCATGTCTTGACCGATGCCTCCTATATTCATGTATTGTGTCTTTGCGGTATTAACCTCTAATCCCCATTTTTTGAATTCGTCTATTAGTTTGTTTATCATGTACGTCATATCTTGTAGGTCCTCGGCAAGAACTACCTGGTCGTCTGCGAAGAGGATTGTGTATATAGGAGTGTCATTTACCCATATGCCCATTGGGCTGCATTTTCTCATCCAATATTTTAAAGCATTACCAAGATATATTTTAAATAGGGTTGGGGAGAGGCAAGAGCCCTGTTTGACACCCTTTGTTTGGGTGAAACCCTTGGAAATTTGGTTTCCAACCTTAATATAAGCTTGGTTATCTTGATATAGCTTTTTCACGGCATTTATATATACTGCATTTATACCTGCGTTTTCCAATGTTGTCCATAGTCTCTGCAGTGGTACGGAGTCAAACGCTTTACGGAGATCTATAAAAGTGGCATGAAGTTCTAGTCCTCTTGCTAATCTCTTTTCTATTAGATGTTTGAGAGTAAATACATTGTCGACACAAGATCTCCCTGGTCGGAATCCACTTTGTTCTTCGATCTCTGTGGCTTCTTTTTCTATTCTGGCTTTCAGAACTCTTTCATACAGTTTGCCAGTGGATGACGTAATGCTGATACCTCGGTAATTACTGCAGTCATTCCTGTTTCCCTTTTTGTAGATGGAGTTTATGTACGAGACTTTCCAATCTCTTGGGATACTTTCTCCTTGTAGGCACTTGTTAAACATTTTACAAAGCAATTCTAATGTTATTGCTGTGGCATGTTTGAATTACTCGATAGGTAAATCACCCGGCCCAGGAGCTTTATTATTTTTCATTTTTTGTAATGCGTTTTTTATTTCTTCTACGGTAATCATCGCCACTTCATTTAACCCCGTTTCAACTATATCTATATGTGTATCTAGAAACTGTGTACGTTGTTCATTTAATAGATTTTCGTAATAATTTTTCCATCTTTCTATGTCTATGGGGTTTATTTTTTTTGTTTCGTTTGTATTTTTTCTAAGACTGTTGATAGTTTTCCAAGCTTGTCTGGACCTAGATCCTCCTACCATTGAGCTTATTTCTGCACACTTGTTGTCCCAGGTTATGTTTTTTGTTTTTTTAATTTCCTTTTTTACTATATATTTGTATCTGTTATAGTTCTTTCGGTCTTCCTCATCTTTTGTCGCTAACCATTTGAGATACAGTTTTTTCTTTTCTTCTACCAGTTCTAATAAACCTTCTGTCCACCAATAATTTCTACGTTTTACTTTTTCTTTCGTACCTAGAGCTTCTAATGCTGCTTCATGAATTTTGATTTTCAAAGTCTCGTACATTTCTTCCGCTGTTCCGTTTATTTCTTCGTCTAATTTTTGTGCCAAACGTAGTTTATAGAGAAAACTTGTGGACTCATTTTTTAAGCTGTCTATGTTATAGAGCCGTATAGATTCTTTGTTTGTCTGTTCTTGGGATTTATGTTGTTTAATATATCTTATTTCCACGGGTGCCTTTACTAGTAGGTGATCCGATCCACATTCTGCCCCTCTCCAAACTTTTACATCGTAGGGTCTTAAAGATGTCTCTTGTTTAACTACTATATAGTCTATAATTGACTGCAGTTTTCTTGTCTTTTGAGTCCATGTATATTTATTTATGTCTCTATGTTTGTAAAATCCATTCAGTATTTTTAACGAATGTTGTTCGCATACCTCCAACCATCTTGTTCCGTTCTCATTTACTACATCTTCTCCGTGTTGTCCAATTATTTTGTTGTCAAGAGCTTTACCTACTCTTCCCTTCAGGTCCCCTAGCAGGACTATTTCTTGTCTTTTTTTTATTTTATTTAACTCTTCTGAGAGTTTGTCGAAGAACAACTTTAGTGTTTGTATCTGAGTCGTCCGTGGGTGCATAGATGCCAATTATTTTTATGTCTCTCCACTTTGTTGTAAGGTCTACTGTTATAATTCTTTCGTCTATCGGGTTCCAGTTGGTAATACATTTTTCCATGTTTTTTCTTATCACGACCGCTACTTCAGCTTTGGCTCTTTTTGATTTTTCTACTCCGCTCCAGAAGTATATATAGTCGTCTTTGTAGTGGTTCCCCTGTCCTTTCTTTTTTGTTTCGCTGAGTACTGCGATGTCAATTCGGTATGTACTGAGTTCCTTAAATACTTGATCTTCTTTTGTATTCAGTCCTTGTATGTTCCAACATCCAAAATTCGTTAGCCTTTTTCTTTGCCTATGTCGTTTTCCTTTGAAGCCATCCGAGTTCCGAGGCTGTTCCTTGGGATTTTTAGCAATATTTCTTTACGCAGGGCGGGGAGCTAACCTACCGCTGTAACCCTCCTCCTTCATCCGGGCTTGGGACCGGCACTGGCAGTAAAACTCTAAGAAATGCTTACTGCTGTCTAACGAATGAGTTAGACGTTCAGAAATAAAACTCAAACCTGCCTAAAATTCTACTCTTACATCCATGAAGACAGAATTTTTGTGTCGCGTAACCTCTAGGTTAGTTAATAATAAAGAAACGCAAGCTGGAATAATTCGGTCATATTATGAGACACCCTGAAAAATATGATCTTTTACATTTGATCATTCAGGGAAAGATCCAAGGTAATCGTGGTCCTGGTAGAAGAAGAACATCATGGCTGAAAAATCTAAGGCAATGGTATGGAAAATCAACTACATCGTTATTTAGAGCTGCTGTCAATAAAGTCACGATAGCGAATATGGTAGCCAACATGATATCCAACGATCGATAACGGTCATGGAACTAGAAGAAGAAGAACCTCTAGGTACCTATATAGCGTAAAATGGATGTGTGTTATATAGCAGACAAGAAAAGGTAAAAGGCAAATTTCTGGCGCCTGAATATTAGAACCTTTTCGGCTAAAGAGAGAAACCCCGACAAAAAAATAAACAGAACAGTGAGCCTGCACCTCATTATCTAATGTTTTAATCTAGCAAAATATTCTCTCTCGAGAATGCGAGGAGAGTTCTCTCTCAAGAGTCACCAACTGAATGCCATTGCAGCTACTGAACGTAGAATACTAAGATACTGCATGGGGAAAGATTGGTCGTATCCATCAGCCCACGCAAATCAAGGACAGAATCCTAACCCTCAGCAGGAAGTATGTCCTAAGTGTAATGAAATGCAAAACCTTTATAAACTAGGTTTTAATATACAAGAAATTAGCATTGTTTTGTTTGAATGAATAACATGACAATTACATATGACATTAACTAAAACTAAGATGACAAATGACAAACACAGTTCACAGACCACAGGACATTCACCCCAACTTTATTTTTGAACAAAGTCTTTAAGGTAAGCAGGAGTGTTTCTTTCCCTGGTACCTCTTCTAATAAGACTGTGTTTATTTTCTTCCTCTAAAACACTTTCAATATGACCTTGATCTTCCAGAATGTTAACAGGAGAAATATTTGGATTTTCCTCACATATACTCAATCTAGGGCTTGGTGGATCTTTGATAAACTGTTCATTAGAAACCGCAGATTCCGATCCACTAACACAGTCCAGAGATGCATCTCCTCGTGGTGCAAGTTGTCTTAAGGCTACTGTTGTTTCTTTACCATCTTCACGTCTAACAACAGCATAGTTTGGATTTGCTTCAATTAGCTGTACTTCTTCAACGAGGGGTTCATATTTGGACTGCCTCACATTTTTTTTCATAAATACTTTTCCGGGGGTTATCAACCATGAAGGAAGTGCAGCTCCATTTATAGCTTTTCTGGAATGATGAAACATTCGCTCATGAGGGGTACTGTTTGTAGATGTACACAAAAGAGAACGAATTGAATGAAGAGCTATCTCAACTACTTCTTCCCACTGTTCAGTTTTTAAATGTTTAGATTTTAATGCAAGAGAAATAGTTTTCCATATAATTCCATTATATCTTTCTGTCTGGCCATTTCCTTCAGGATTGTAAGATGTTGTTCGGCTTGTTGGTATTCCTTGTGAATGGAGAAATGTTTTGACTTCTTGAGACATAAATGCCCCCCCTTGGTCTGAATGGATATAACTAGGCATTCCAAATAAAGAGAATAAGTTTGTAAGACACTTCACAACAGTTTTCGCTGAAACATCTTGACATGGATATACAAAGGGGAATCGAGAATATTCATCAACAATTGTTAGGATATATTTGTTATGAGATCTAGATGGAAGCGGTCCTTTAAAATCCAGAGACAATCTTTCAAAAGGCGAAGTAGCTTTAATTAATCTCCCTTGAGTTTTCAAAAACTTTGGTTTTATTTCTGCACAGATAGGACAGCGATTGGTCATTTCACGGACTTCATCAATAGTATATGGTAAGTTGCGTGTCTTTATCCAATGGACCATTCTGGTGATTCCTGGATGACACAAGGATTGATGTAGTTCAAATAGACTTGGTCGAGGATTTATTGAACAGCTCACTCGTGAGAAAGTATCTGGCACTACATTCTCAACTCCTGGTCGGTACTGAATATCGAAACTGTAGCATGATAATTCAAGGCGCCATCTGATAATCTTCTCATTTTTTATCTTACTAGTGTGGCGCATATTGAACATAAAAGAGACAGACTTTTGATCAGTTATAAGTCGAAAATGTTTACCTATCAAGAAATGTCTCCATTTTCTAAGAGCTTCCACTATTGCATAAGCCTCTTTTTCCACTGATGAATGATTTCTTTCACTTTTTGATAAGGTTCTTGAAAAGAAAGCAACAGGTCTTCCTCCTTGGCTAAGAGAAGCAGCAATACAAAAATCTGAAGCATCAGATTCAACGATAAAAGGAATCTTGTCATCAATTGTAGTAACAGCTGAAGAAATAATTTCAGATTTAAGAATTTGGAAAGCTTCAGCTGCTTGTTCTGTTAAAGGAAAAGTATTGCATGTGACTAGTTTTTGTATCTTTTCTGAAAATTGTGGGATAAATTTGGAATAATGTGCAAACATTCCGACAGCTCTCTTTAGTGATTGTGAATCGTTTGGTAAGGGTAACTTCTTTAATGGTTCAAGTCTTTCAGGATCAGGTTTTAAGGTCTGATTTTCTATTTGATAACCCAAAAGTTTGATTGAATTTAGTGTATAAGAACTTTTATTTTGATTTATTGTTAGATTGTATTTCTTCGCTACTTCCATAAATTTATTAAGATTTTCATTATGTTGTTGTTGATTTAATCCACAAACCGTAATGTCATCAAGATATGCATACACACCTTTTAAATGTTCGGATTTAATAATACCATCGATAACCCTTTGAAAACAAGCCACTCCGTTGGTTACCCCAAAAGGAATCCGGCAAAATTGGTATAGTTGGCCGTTGGCTTCAAAAGCAGTGTATATTTTCTCTTCATTTTTAATTGGAATTTGATGGTATGCATTTTTAAGATCAATAGTACTGAAGACAGAATATCTTGCTACTTTTCTAACAATATCTTCAACATCTGGGAGAGGATAGGCATCTAAGTAAGTAAATTTATTAATTGTTTGTGAATAATCTACCACCATTCGCTTTTTGTGTGTTTCACTTTTTGTAATAAGTACTTGTGCACGCCAAGGAGAGTTGCTTTCTTCTATGATTCCATTCGATAGCAGATACTGTATCTCGTCAGATATGAATTTTCTATCTTCAGTTGAAAATTTTCTTGATTTAGTTGCCCTCGGTTTGCAATCATTTGATAGATTGGAGAATAATTTGGGTGGCTCTATATTTAAGTATGCCAAACTACAAATGTTATCTATATGATCAATAACTAAAGGCATTTTTGAGCCAGCAAAAGTGATTTCTAGAGAAGAATGTTGTTTAAGCAAGTCATGACCTATAACTACATCAGCACATAAATCTTGAATTATTGATAATTTGACATTTTTATATGAATGTTCGTTTATTTCTAAATTAACAAAGCAGTGTCCTGAGATAGTCGTTCTGAGTGCTGTTGAAGCCATTATTATGCTTGCATGACTTCTAAATGTTTTCACGTTTATAGACAATGCATAATTCTTACTGATATATGACTCAGAACTACCTGTGTCTATTAAACTTTCAGCTGTATTTCCATTCACCTTTATCTCAGTAACACTTTTAGATAAGCATTGAGGGGCAGCAGCAAGATTTCTAACATTCGAACTAGATGTAGTAGTAGCTAAAACAGCAGCTGATACTGAATTGGGCATCTGAAGCCTACATACCTTGGAAAAATGTCCAACTTTCGAGCATTTCTTACAAACTTTGTCTCTAGCAGGGCATAGGCTACGAGGATGCCTTTCAGTTGATCCACAAAAGTAACATTTCCAACTTTTCACAGCAGCAGAAGTATAATTAGTGTGCTCTCTGGTTTCAGAAGAAATTGCATTAATAATTTGTACAGGAGTTGTATAAGCCTCAGAGTGTTTTGAAGCTGACTCCAGAGACTGGGCTTTTACTATGGCATCTTGCAGAGTAATAGTGTTGTTTTCTAGTAAACGTTGTCTTATGTCATTAGAAAGAATGCCATTAATAAAAGAGTCTCTTATATAATCTTCTCTATTTTGGTCTGCAGAAACGGCTAGAAAATTACAGTCTTTGGAAAGCACTTTAAGATGTTGAACGTATTGACCTATATTTTCACCAGTTTGTTGTTTTTTTGTCATTAGGATATGTCTGGCAAAAATTTCATTTTTGGGTTTAACAAAAGCTGCTTCAAGAATACTTTTGGCTTCAGAATACTTTCTACAATCAGAGATGAGTTCATAGATATTGTTGCTCACGTAATTTACCAGTAGTTTGAATTTCTCCTCCTCTGAAACATCAATCACAGAGGAAATAAAGTTTTCAAAGGTAGCTTTCCAATGCATCAAAAGCTGCTTCAAGAATACTTTTGGCTTCAGAATACTTTCTACAATCAGAGATGAGTTCATAGATATTGTTGCTCACGTAATTTACCAGTAGTTTGAATTTCTCCTCCTCTGAAACATCAATCACAGAGGAAATAAAGTTTTCAAAGGTAGCTTTCCAATGCATCCATTCTTGAGACGATCTAGGAGAGTTAGGATCAGCATCGAATCTGTCTGGTCGTAGTAGCTTATCCATATTTGATATTTCTTGTATATTAAAATGACAAACACAGTTCACAGACCACAGGACACTAAGAACCATAGCTGGCTCGAACAACAGAGCAAATCGAACACTAAAGACGCCCTCCAATCATAGAGGGCAAATACTCACCAGGTTTCCCACTAAGAAAGTTCCGTTTTCTCCAACAAAACTTCTGCACAACACTGGATATGAACTTCCTGATGAGTACTTTGAAATTCTAGAAACATTCCCCATACAATATCGCAGATAAAGACTGCGCTCCAAAAACGCTGATAAAGAGCCGTTCCTACTGTATGGCTGATAACCCCCTGAAGTACCTCAATTGGCATGCTAGGCAATTCCCACTTCTTCTTGGGCGTTCCTATCGATCACACATACAAGTCATCGTCTTTTCCCCCTGCTGCTTAGTAGTCTACTACTTCTCAACATCGGGCATCTTTTAATTGACGTTTATCACACCCTCACAACTCCGTTAAAAAAAAAGAGTAATCCATTCCTTGAATAGGCTCAGGCCTAAACAAGGTTAAAACTCGTGTGTCATATCAGAGTTGAAAGTAAGATGGAAGAAATATTAAAAGAAACTTATACAGAAAACGTAGACGTGATAGTACTAATGAAAACAAAGAGAAAACGTGAAGACACAAAATCTAGGTAAATATTTATACATATATGGTGGAGTAAAAAGGAAGAACTATAAAGCGTTTCAGGTTAAGAACTCAACATTGCCTAATGTACAATAAATAACCTAGCAATAGTAAAATCAGTATAACACTTCTATCAATATCTCATCAATCTGGAAGGAAGTTTTTAATGCGATCCGACCATGCTGCCCTTAAGTGGATAATGCAGTTAAATAATCCAGAGGGTCAGATAGCCGATGGGTTAAACAACTCCAAGAATACGGAGAGGGTGTAACCCCTTTCGCATTTGCGGACAACCTCGCTATGCAGGTAGTGGGGCGAGACAGGGAGGACTTAATATTTGGTGTACAGCGTACATGCACCCAAGTCGAGGAATGGATGAAAATGCATGAGCTAGAAAGAGAGTGGTTCCAAAGAAATGCGTGAGGAACCGCGCGTTGAAGAAATTTAGGGGCGACTCTGAGTCAAAACGGAAGGTGGGGGGAGCACGTAAAAGCGGTGACTCAAAGAGTTGCGGTAAGATCCGCCGCGTTGGGGGATCATGCCTAACATTGGAGGACCCTTCATTCTATTGTGCAATCGATTGTCCACTAAGCTGCGCCTGTCTGCAGTACTGCAGTTTTAACAAAGGCGTACAGAAAGCAGCTCACCCGAAATGCCTGTACTGTGAAATATCGGACATTGTCTCACATACTCTATTGGTATGCGATAGATGGATAAATGAGAGAAGCCTGCTTGAGAGAGAGCTAGGAACTAGGGTGCAATCAGTCACGGAATTGGTGGAGGAGATGCTTAGGTCGTCAGTTTGCTGGAGAACAGTTCAGAGATATGTGAGGAGAACGCTGGAGAGAAAGGAGCAAGAAGAAAGACGACCTGAGGGTAGGCAGGCTGCCCGGAAGCAAGCAAGAAGATAAGGCAGAATGAGAAGGGGCGAGGTTAACATGAAGAGGGAAAAAGGGCTAGAGTGCGCGATAATTGTGCGTGAATGAGAGGTCAGGTGAATGTTGCGTCCCAATCAGAGCGATCCGGCCGGTAATTCGCCGCTGAGGAGGGTGTGGTTAAGTCTCTGGCATTGACGGCGATGGTGTCCGAACAACCCTTGCCTGCGTTCTCGGATATCATCGTGGCCACGCTGGAGGAGTCCTGCATAACCGATTCTGCCCACCTTCTAGGACCGAGGTATGTTTAGAGCATTTGGACCACGCCCCCTCATCAAAGAAGAAAAAAAACTCCAAGAATATGATTTCAAGATTGAACCTGAGTCCATAGTTGGTCATTTTGATTTTTAACACGATTTACAAACCTAAATTACATGATGAGAAAAACTACTTAAGTATGTATGACAAACAAAAGTTCCCAATTGAATCGATAATGGATATTTCCAAACACAGGATAAACCAGCAGTATATTTGAAAAATTGTATGATTTTAATTTTTAAAATATGGTTTCTCCTAATTGATTTAAAAAATAATACAAAAGCATTTAGTCAAATATAAGAGAAAGTCTGCACAACATACTGCAAGGGTGTAGGAGAGAGACAGTAAAATAATATATTGGAGAAAATTGAAAGCGAACAATAATTCTGAAGATCATAAATTAAGCATTCTGATGAATATTTGAATGAATCTAAACAGATAAAAGAGCTGATAGTATATAAAAATAGAAGAGACATCTATAAAAATGCATATAGTAGCTATGAAACCAGGTATTTAAATCACGAGATGTACATAAAAGAAGTAAGATACGAATCTAAAAGACCATAATGATCTATGGATGTCAAACTTGGGTTTGACATCAAAAATCTGTACACCACATAGTAAACATCGTTGAAAGAAAGGTACTGCGATGAATACTGGCCCTTATAAATGAGAACAACAGGGGGCCAATCAGATTCAATTATGAAGTATATATTATATATAAAGAACCACCTTTATCTGCAGCATCTTCAATGGACAGGCCATGTATTTAACAGATAGATTAACTGTATGATTAACCTGGGAACAACATATAGTTAATCTATCAAAAAAGCTTTCTAGACAACTTTTCCTCTTCAGGAATCTTGTACAAGTGACTTACAGGGGAACTATTTTAACAGATTATCATAGTAATTTTCATTCTGATCTGACATATGCTATTCTCTCTTGGTGTCACTCTTGTCATATTGATAAAGTGTTTGCACAACAAAGAAAGTGTGTCTATATTATTTCTGGACTTTTTTATAGAACAGACTGTAGAAACTCCTTTAGAGCTTTAAAAAAATTTAACTTTACCTTGTGTATACATTATGCGGTGTTTGTTGCACATTAAACGAAATCTTAGCCAATACAATGAGCATGTACATTTTCACAATTATCCCACCAGATTTAATAATAATCTTATACCCAAATTTGGCAGACTTGAGAGATCCAGAAATGGTTTAAGGTATTTGGCCATAAAATTCTACAACTTAGTGCCAGCTAGAATAAAAGCTCTTAATTTTCATCAGTTTAAGCAAAAATTAAGAGTTACCTTATAGTGAATACCTTTTTTACATAATATGAGTATTTTAGTTTCGATTTTAATTTGTTGTAATTGTCAACAGTATAAGTTAAAACACTGTATCTATGTTTTATATTTATGTGTATATTAACTATATTGACATGTTTTTTTGACTTGTAAAAAACACTTTTGTATTCATTTATTACCAATAAACCATCTATCTATTAAGGATGAAAAAAAAATAGACTTAAAAAAATGTTGAATGCAACAATGTAGGGCAAGAGACCTATTGAAAGACTGAGAAAGAGATGGGATGATGATGTGAATGGGGACACAAGAAATCTCCTTGGCAGTCTATCATGTAGGAAAATAGCTACAGATCATAACGAATAAAGAGGTTTGCTTAGAGAGACCATGGCTCGAATTGTGCTGCAGGCCATAGGATGGATGGAGATAGAGTACATCTAGAATATCTCATTTTTTGAAGATAAATATCATATCCATTAAAAAAAGTAAACAGTACACAATATGTTGTATAGGTAAAATAATTTTGACATTAGTGTATGTAGCAGAATCATAATTAATAATAAAATGTGTTGTGTTTATATGTTTATAATTACTTTTTACAAAATAATAAACTTATTTCTACTTAAACATACTAAAATGTACACAAAACTAAATGACCTATTATTAACTTTTCTCCTCTTTGGTCTCTTTAGCAGCTTCAGAAGCTTCTTTTGCCTTTTCCCTGTTTCTCCAGGCAGTCATATAACTCCGAGGGTGAATAGGATAGAATCCTGCAAGACCTAGAAATTTAGACAAAATTTACATTTTCAATATAACAGCATACAGTTGATAGACAGGATTATGAAGACAGTCAATCTTAAAATAAAATTCACATAAATATTAAACTTAGGCAATATAGTCTGTAGAGGTATGGTCACATAAACTTTTTATCTCTGATAACCACTTAGGAAAAATATATCCTACATTATTGAAAATATCTTTTATGTTTACCTAGAGATATGATATTTATTTATAAACGACAATATAAATAATAGTTATACCATATTATATAAACATTTCATTAACACATTGCGTGCGGATGTCCGATCATGAGACTTATACTCTGAACTGAAACTTATTTATTAATAAAAATGTGTATAATCAGTGGCATACATGTGCGTCGTCCGCACATTGGTGAAGGGACCATGTGGCTCACATGTATGCCATCTGCATGGAACGTGTTAACAGAATATTTGTCTTCACAAATCCCTTAAAAATAGAGTAAATATTATATCTATTAGAAGTTTAGAGTTACAAACCTAATAACTCAAGAACAGGATTTGTTGCAATGGCTCCATGTGTTAACCAATATCGAATTCTTTCAAAGTTTAAGGATGTTAATTTTTCATTGTGTTCATTTGGAAAAGGGTCATGAGTTCCAAGTTGTTCTATTGAAGGGTCGTGTTGATCTGTTCTAGCCTGAAATACACACGAAGTAAGCAAGCATTAATTAAAAAAGAGCCAAAGTTCTTACTTCAGCAACTACTATATGGAAAAATGGTCTATTAGTACAACCTTTCCGAACAAATCTAATAATCTTTGTAGGTACTGGAAATGGCAGTCCAGCTTTACTCATTGAAACGCTCAGTTTCTTAATATGTGCCATTTTTATTCAACACCGATCCTTTTATGTATTATACACAATCAAATAAAATTTGATATTTTTAACAAACTTAATTTTGCTATAACTTTTAGGTTATATCATAATAACCTCATACTTCTTCTTTCTATAATACGGTCTTGTACTTGTAGTAGCTTCCTAGATTTAATTTTCGTTTAAACTGCCGTTTGAACTTGAACAACATCCGAAGTCTATTTCAGAGTTTTTAAGGTGTCCTTATAATACGTTATCATCACCTTAGTAATCAAGGAATCATCTACTGATTTATTTTTCTTGTAAATTTAAATTAAATTAAAATAAAATAATGATAACAGAAAGACGTTTGACTACTAAAATAATTATGTTTAAAATATCCAGTTATCTCATGAGTTATCTATCAAAATATCTAATTTATAAATTTTAGACTGGTTCTAAATGTGCTAATCAAAACTACCGGTAAAAATTCTTGTGACCATAACAGAGCAGGTAATATGAAGAATATTCATTAAATTTTCTAAAAATTGAGCTAAAAAAATTTTGCTTTTGACAAAAAAACTACGCCTATGAATTCTTTACTGTTTTGGCAATTTTGAGTGTTTTGTCCCAACATGGAATTTATTATAAAAATTATAAGAAGAACCGTACATACTTCACACCTGTTGTGAATAGTTGAAAAATGAAAACACTTCAGATTTCTGATATATTATTTAAATTTTTATGACTTTTTAGTTGCCTATTCCCACAAAATTCTTGGTAATAATGGTATATTTTTAACTGATTGCTAATAGAATAAATAGCACACCAATTATCGATGCAGTACCTATGTTATCTGAAATGATTTACAATCTTACATAAATTTACTTCTAGAAGACAGTTGCATAAAATACTTACATCTCTGTGGTTATAAAATAAAGGAAAATTCCGAAATTTGTGTTAAATATGTTAAGAAACATTTGTACGAGAGTGCGTCTTTCTGGTCGAAATTTTTCGACTTCCTCTACATTTAGAGAAAAATATAGGTAATGTAAAATATTTTTTTAAAATTAACAAAAATTAATACAACTAATTGGGCATTAAAAGGGCACACCTTTTTCTTAAATATATTGTGAAACTTTTGTCTCGGTCTTAGTTCTATAAGATTGTTTTTTCTAGATCTGTCCCCTATGTATATATTTAATTTGATATTAAATATATGATTTTCTATCTGTTTGAAGGGGTGTGGGGGGTACTATCAAAGAATATAGAGGCTTATAAGCGTCTGTATTCTTTGTAAGTTTAAAGCTATGTTTCTTCTAAACAGTTGATTGGATTTCAAAGATTTTTATATCACATTATAGGTTTATTTGTAAGAAATTACTGTTCAAATATTTTCTGAGAAATGTGAACATTTTACTCATAGTTGTGTTTTTTCATCTTATTTTGCATCACCCAGTTAATTTTTTTACAAACTCTACATCCTATTAATATTGCAAGATGGCTTCATCTTTTCTCAAAATTTTTGTAAAAAAATCACCTCAATATTTCTATTATCAAAATACAAAAAATGTACATTCAAAGGAAATGTGGTTTAGTGAATTTTCAAGAGCACCTTGAATGGAATGTTTATGACTGGGATCACATATCATTCACATATGAATTGAGGTATTGTTTATCTAATCTCAGATATATGTGTAAGAGTTATGTGAAGACCAAGAGAACACTATACAGATAGAGAACGCATACTTAAATCAATGGAGGATCCATAACGGTTTGGGAAGGAATATCTCTTACAGCAAGGAAGGACAATGTTGCCTTATGAAAAAGTTCCTTAAAAAGTGAAATTTATGTTACAGATATTTTGCACAGCAAATAATTTTATTTCAATGCATGATATTGTATGACTGAAACAACGAAATGAGCAATGACGAGTCAAGATGAAGAGTTACTATGAATCTTTGAAGGAACAGTATTGGGGAACATATGGCGGAGTTAGCAAACAGTGTATATGGAGAAGGAGATATAATTGCGAAATCTATAGACTTTTTGTTGATACAGATATCATGAAAACCATCAAAACAAACCAACCACATGTTGCAGTGTGGTCTGTGTAAATGAGGTTGGTATACAGACCATGATCTAACCACCCTGCAGCCTCAATCTAAATCCCATATAGAATTTGTGAGATATTATTGATCTTCAACTAGGAGCCCACATAAGAAGTTTCTGTTTGGCCTTAAACATGAATCACTATCCAAATAATTAACTGACTTTGTTTCAATAAGGAAAAAGTAAATTTTCTAATGCTTGAAGCTATTTTTTGAAAATGACATATTACTACCTTGACCAAAAAAGTTAGTTTCATAATATACTAATGTATAAACTCTAGAGGGTTCTCACTTTTTTAAATGCATTAATTTTTTATTTTCTTCATCTTTGTTACTTATTCGTTTATTTTCAGATGCCTTTAACTTTATTAGTGCACACTTAGTGCAAGTATCTTATGCTGGAGCTGTGTCCAAGCGATATAAGTATAGGTTCTTTGGTGCTATAGATTTGTTATATATTTATATAGTTCGAATTTATTTGTCTTTATTCTAATTTATTGTCTATAATCTAATTTATTAAAACTCACGATAGCTAATTACTAATTTATTAAATAACTTTACAAATGTATTTATTTCACGTTTCGTTACAAGTAAACCGCGTTTACCGATCTTCTTATGACTGACTGCCAAATAAAAAAATCTTTCATTTATATACACAACTGTTGTCATCCAGAGAATTCGGCGGACTTCTTGAATAATCTCGTATTTTGGTGAAGGCGCTCGACTCGTTTTTCAACCTCGAGACGTGGATGACTCACTAAAATTAGTGTCTAGAGATTTCTGTAAACAACTGGTAGCGAAGCTCAGGTATATTTTGACCTACAAATTACGAGAATCAATAAAAAGAATTAGTCATAAAACATTTACAGTTCTATATGCCATAACATTTAAAATCGTAACATTGCCCCCCTCTTAAAAGATGGTTCCTCCTGGAACCTTGTCGGGACTGGAACTGGAACGACATGCTGATATCGGCAACTGGACCCTCTTTTACAACTTCCAGTTGTATAGAAATGACAAGGGACGGTTTTCTCTCCGCACCAGTAACTATGCGGATTGCAACAGACTAACACCTGGACTTCGGTGTCTTTAAAGATTTCCTCCACCATGTTTCGCATAACCCTCCAATCTAATCGGCGGCACTCCAACTTTGGCATGGCTAACTTTTGCACGTCGGACTCTAGTACGTGCTCTCTCAACTGAAGTAAGGCTTCCCATACATCTCGGTAGGTAGGTTGGTCTCGGGCAGTGTCTTTTGTTACCAGGTAGAAAAGGTAACGTGATGCATCTTGAAGTTTCAAGGTTTTACCAGGAGCTGGCACTTGGCATTGAAGTTCTGCAACTCGACCAAACTTCCTTTGAAAGACGGATGCCAACCCTGGTGCATCTTTGATACTGGCCGGGATGGTAAGGGCCAGTGAGTAGTCATCGGGAAGCGCGAGTAGATCTTGCCTTTCTTCAGTGGTAACACCATGTCTTGCTTTACCGGTACCTCCATAGGCACCCATGAATTCCTCAAACGTGAGGTCAGACACATCTTGGACTTGGTTTACTTCCACTTCTTCATCTACGTCGTGGTCACCCTCGAAAGACGCCAACCGGTTATGGTGTACTATCATCGGCTTTCCTCTCGGGATCTTGCTTATTCGGTAAATAACATCATTGATCTTCTCCATAATGAGGTATGGACCTTCCCAAAACTGCTGCAATTTGGGAGAACAACCTTTTCGCTTTTTGGGGTTATAAAGCCAGACTTTATCGTTCTTCTTAAAACACCCCTTTTCGGCTTGTGTATCGTACCGTTTCTTCATTCGGTCACTAGCGATTTGGAGATGGGAACGGACCAACTCGTGTACATCGTCCATTCTTCTTCGTAATTCGATCACATAATCTTCACCTGCTACATCTTCTCCAGGTCGACACCCAAACTCCAGATCACAAGGTAGTCGCATCTCGCGTCCGAATAGGACTCTGGCTGGTGTCTGGCCTGTTGATTCATTAACAGCAGATCTGTAGGCCATTGTGAAGAACGGAAGATATTGGTCCCAGTCTCGCTGATGATCGGACACCATCTTTGTCAAATACTTGCCAACTGTTCTATTCATTCGCTCTACCATACCATCCGATTGCGGATGATAAGCCGTAGTTCTTGTTTTCTTCATACCTAGTCTATCACATATTCCTTGGAATAAATCGCTTTCGAAGTTCCTGCCTTGGTCACTATGGATCTCCAAAGGCACTCCAAATCGGCTGATATATTCTTGGATCAACTTATCTGCAACGGTGGCGGCCTTCTGGTCTGGAAGTGCGTAAATCTCGACCCACTTAGTGAAGTAATCCATTACTACCAACATGTACTTGCCTCCATTATCACTTTCTGGAAATGGCCCAGCAATGTCCAAAGCTATTCTTTCAAACGGGCTTCCAACATTATATTGTCTCATAGGAGCTCTCCTTTTTCGATAAGGCCCGTTACTCGTAGCACAAATAGTACATTTCTTACACCAGTCTTTTACATCGTCGGAACTGTTCATCCAATAAAACCGTTCCCGAATTCGCTGAAGGGTCTTTTTCACACCAAAATGCCCTCCTGATGGACTGTCGTGTAACTGACGAAGTACTTCGGCTATTCTGCTCTTTGGAATCACCAACTGTCTTCTCTTCTCTGAACCGTCATCATTTTCCAGGACTCGTTTGAGCAAGCCATCTTCCATGATAAATGAGTCCCACTGGGCCCAATACGTCTTAACTACTGAGCCTAGGTTCGATATTTCTTGCCAAGGTGGTCGACGGTTTTCCTCTTTCCATTTTCGGATTTTCTGTATAACTGGATCTCTCTCTTGTTCTTCCCTGATCTTGGTAGGCGTCCAGTCGTCGTGGACCACCGTCGTTCTTAGCACTGCTGCTTCCTTGGATTCCGTTTTGTTGCAGTGAGAACACTCTGCTGGGCATGGCCTTCTGGAAAGAGAATCAGCGTTTCGGTGGCTAACTCCGGCCCGGTGCTCAATCTTAAAATCATATTCTTGGAGTCGTTCGATCCACCTGGCTATCTGACCCTCTGGATTCTTAAACTGCATCAACCACTTAAGGGCGGCATGGTCGGTTCGGATTAAAAACTTCCTTCCATAGAGGTATTGATAGAAGTGCTCTACTGATTTCACTACTGCCAGAAGTTCTCTTCTCGTGACGCAATAATTTCGCTCAGGTTTTGAGAGAACTTTACTAAAATATCCAAGGACTCTTTCCTGTCCTCCTTGAATCTGAGACAGCACTCCTCCAATTCCCACATTACTTGCATCTGTATCTAAGATGAACTCTCCTTCTGGCAGTGGATACCCTAAAATTGGTGCTGTGATTAAATGCTTTTTTAAGGTTTCAAAGGCATTCTGGCAGTCTACATCCCAGCGGTATTCTCTTGCTTCCTCTGTAAGTCGCGTTAATGGTTTAGCGATATCTGCAAACTTCTTAATAAACCTCCGGTAGTAAGTACACAGTCCCAGAAAACTTCTCACTTGGTGTTTGTCAGTTGGTTTTGGCCATTCCTTAATAGAATCGATTTTTCCCTTATCCACGGCCACTCCTTCTTTACTGACTATATGACCCAGATAATTGACTTTACCTTGAAATAGCTGGCACTTCTTGGGGTTTAACATCAATTGGGCAGCTTTAAGTCGATTAAAAACGTTTTCTAAATTCTTCAGATGGTCTTCAAATGTCTCCCCCAAGACAATTATGTCGTCTAGATAAACTAGGCATGTTTTCCAAGATAACCCTCTCAACACATTTTCCATAAGCCTCTCAAATGTCGCAGGAGCGTTACAAAGTCCAAATGGCATAACGTTGAATTGCCATAATCCAGATCCTGTGGTGAAGGCTGTCTTTTCTTTATCTACCGGGTCCATTTCTACCTGCCAGTATCCAGACTTCAAGTCCAAAGTAGAAAATAATTTACTTCCAGCCAATGTGTCTAATGTGTCATCGATCCGAGGAAGAGGATAACTATCTTTCTTGGTAACGTTGTTCAGCAAACGGTAATCCACACAGAACCTCGTTGTTCCGTCTTTCTTCTTAACCAGGACCACCGGAGAGACCCATGGGCTCGTAGAAGGTTCTATCACCCCGTCTTTCTTCATTTCCTGAACAATCGTTTCAGCTTCCTCTCTTTTCGCCTGTGGTAATCGTCGAGCTGTTTGACGAATTGGCTTAGCATTACCAGTATCAATTTTATGCTTAACAACGGTAGTTCTTCCCGTCTTTCCTCCTTTCGGTACGAAAATATCACGATACTGCCGAAGAAATTCCCTTAATTTCCTTTTCTCAATCTGATTCAGAGACTGTCCAGCAACCGCAACCATTTGATCAAATTTATCGTTGGAATTATCAGACGTTGTCGTCTGACGGATTATGGATGTGACAGGTACACAAGTTCCTACTTTTGTCTCTTTCTTGATGGTTACTGGGTAGTCATTGACATTAATAAGTCTTACAGGAATTTCTTTAGCCGAAGTCACTAATTCTTTCCAATTATGATTCCACGGCCAACTTCGTCGTCATGATTCCGAGGCTCCATCATAACAGGTGTTCCTTCATCCACAATTCCCTGTAACCGCGCTACTATTATCGTTTCACTTCTCGCAGGCACGACTGTATCTTCTTTAACGGCTGCTTGCATAGTGTTGTCATCATGTGGATGGAGAAATACCTCCTCGTTACCAACTTTGATTACCTTATTCTTAAAATCCAATTGGAATCCATGCGTATTCATTACGTCCATTCCTAATATAACATCCTCTTCGATGTCAGCAACTATAACAGTATGGACGAACTTTTCTGCTCCAATTCCTAATTGTACCTGGATTTCTCCATGAATGTTGGCATTTTCCCCTGTGGCGGTCCGAAGTCGCAACCTCGTTGGTAACAGTTTCTTTCGGCTGTTTATAACTGTCGGGCGTATAATGGTTCTGGTCGCTCCAGTATCCACCAACAACGTATGCTTTTTACCATTTATTTCTCCATCTACATATACACTATCTTCACGACATTTCAAAGAAGCTATTAGTATCAGAGGGTCTTTGGTAAAGTTCTGGGTCGAAGCTGCTCCCCTAAGGCCGACGCGTTCTGGTTTTGTCTTCGGTCTTATGGTCTTCGTTTTCTTGTGTGTCATGCTTTTTATCATATTAAAGAGCTGGTCAAGTTTATCTTCATCTCCTTCCTCTTTTACAGTCCTAACTTTGCTATACCCGCCAGAGGCCTGCGTAGCTGACTCGTATTCGAGGGCGGCAGATAAGACATCCATCAGCGTCTTGTGACGAGCTAATCGTAGTGTTATTTGCATCTCATGATCACGAAGACCATCAATAAACGTTTGAACGGCCAACTTTTCCATCATGTCTTCGGGAGCTGTTGGATAAGCATATCGCACTAATCTGGCGATATCTACTTCATATTCTTGAAGAGCCTCATCTTTCTTTTGTCTTCGATTTTTGAGCTGCGACTGATATACATGCTCCAAGTGTTCGTGGCCATATCGCATATTTAACCTCTTCTTCAGTTGTTCGAAATCATCCGTCTCCTCTACGGCTATGGTCTGGAGCACATCTAAGGCATCTCCTCGAAGAGCGATAGTCAGGTTTACAGCCTTTTCTTTTTCAGACCATCCATTCGCTCTTGCAGCTGATTCGAACTGTTTCATGTAGTTGTTCCATGATGATTTTCCGTCGAAAGTTGGGACTTTGACATGAACGGAACTTCCACTTCCTTCACATTTCGGCCGTGTTTCCAACTTACATTTCGTCTCCTCTTCTTTTGTCTCTGCTATAATTGGATTGTTTTCTCTCTCTGCTGTCCCTGTTTCCTCCATCTTCCTTTCCATCTCTTTTATCTTCTCTTCGAAGGCCAACATATCGGCAGCAACTTGGTTCTTTAATGAAGACATTTTATCGTCGAGGGCAGACATCTCAGAGGTGACTTTAGAGATGTTAGCAGAAACCTTGCTTTCCAGAGAAGAAATCTCGTTAGAAACTTTGCTTTCTAAAGAAGCGATATCACAGGAAACCTTGGCTACATCACCACAGACTTTGGCTACATCTGAAGAAACTTTCGAAATATCTTCAGAAACCTTGTTCTCTAATTTAGAAATCGACGAGATGACAACAGCAACCTGCTTGTCTTCAAATATATGAGTTTCCGGATCCAAACCTTCTTCTTTTAAAGCGTTCTTTAGTCGTTGGACTAACTCAGCCTTTTTTCCGGTAGAAGCTAATTCTCTGTCTTCAAGATGTCTTCTTAAATCCGTAACTGTGAGCTCATTAATTGTAGCCATATTTCACTTCTTTTTATTTCAAATTCAAATTAGATTTATTTAAAATCCCGCTTTTTATTTGAATATCCCACTTCTGACACCACTGTTATATATTTATATAGTTCGAATTTATTTGTCTTTATTCTAATTTATTGTCTATAATCTAATTTATTAAAACTCACGATAGCTAATTACTAATTTATTAAATAACTTTACAAATGTATTTATTTCACGTTTCGTTACAAGTAAACCGCGTTTACCGATCTTCTTATGACTGACTGCCAAATAAAAAAATCTTTCATTTATATACACAACTGTTGTCATCCAGAGAATTCGGCGGACTTCTTGAATAATCTCGTATTTTGGTGAAGGCGCTCGACTCGTTTTTCAACCTCGAGACGTGGATGACTCACTAAAATTAGTGTCTAGAGATTTCTGTAAACAACTGGTAGCGAAGCTCAGGTATATTTTGACCTACAAATTACGAGAATCAATAAAAAGAATTAGTCATAAAACATTTACAGTTCTATATGCCATAACATTTAAAATCGTAACAGATTGGTCACCTTCCATTCTTAGGATATATTGCATTCACTATTTTTACTTTCTCAGTGACAATTTCTGATTTGTTAGAAGTATTGATACTGTCTAAATACCTGAAATTACATTATCTATAATTCAAATAATTAATGATTGCAATGCTTGGGAACATTGGTCATTTTTCAGATAAAACTACACAACCTAAGTAGTCCCAGCAAGATCGTAACTAAATGCATTTTTACATATTATTTTTAATTGCTTCTACAGTCTGCCACTTTTATTAATCTGTTTTACCAATATAATAGAATGTAATAAATATTGTTCACAAATCATTAAAAATATTTTGAATAAATGTATAAACAACATTTAATGTATCAGAACATATTAATAAACATTGATAATTTATAAGTTGCATTCTACAAAAATAACCTATGATAAAACTAAAAATATATATTTTTTAATAAATTGATATCAAAAATGTACATATCTATATAATGGGTGTATGATTATTTATTGTTCTACAATTGCAGCACTTTTTACACATAGAGTAGAAATATGTTTTATTTACTGGAATTATAGTGTTATTTTGAGTTTTATACAGCATTGGAAAGTAAATAATAGATTAGGATTCAATAATATCAAACATTATTTAATACTTACTTACTTGCGTTAAGATTGTGCCTTTACAAATATCTATGATTGTTTATTTTTTTTATATTTCTAAATATAAAGTATAAATTAAATCATGAAATCAGAATAAAGGTACACTTAGTCAAGTAAAGAGTTGTCAGTATTCCTTCTTAAAAAATTACTTAACATTAAAAAGAACTTGCACCTGCTCCCAGTCTTAGTTATTCAGGACTTCTCCTATGTGATACGGTGATACCTGAGACCAATATAAAAACATGTTCCTCAACTACGAATTACCTTTTTGGGGCTCGATTCGGCATTCATCTGGCTTCTCATTTAGGCAGGATTCTCACGTATTCTTGCAATATTTTCCTGGAGACAGCTGTAATCTTTTTCTTCCTGTCTGTCTCAGTATTCATGTTCAATTTCGCCATCTGTAATCCCGCCTTACCTTCCTACTTGTACCAGGGCTGCCTGTCTCCAGTTGGGTTGCCTTTCTTCCTATTATTTTCTCTCTAGAGTCCTCTTCACGTTTTTCTTCACTCTTCTGGTATCGTTAGCATCTCCTCAATCAGTTCATTGATCCATTGTAGCTTGTTTCTCAGGCTTGTCTCGGCTATTACATAAGTTAACAGATAACAACCGAGTGTGTGAGTTGGTACTTTCTCATTCTTTTTTTTAAATGTTCACTTGCTATGTCTCCATTTATTTTGTTGTATATTATTTCTCTTACCTAAACAAACATGTGTATCGAAAGACGCTTGGTGATAACTTCCAGAGCGTCATCTGCTCTCTTTTCTAATCTGCTTGAGTGAGGATGCCTCATGTGCGACTTTGTTAAAAGTGCCGTAGACCAGACTGGCGCCGCGTACAGAACGATTCATTGCACAACATAATGAGGGTATTCCTCCTCTCAATTTTGGACCCTTTGATGTTAGGCATGATCTCTCCCGCGGCAGTTCTTAACATTCTAATGTTATTACATCCTTTTTTCGTGGTCCGTTGACAACTATGGTCTCGGTCTTACCGTAGTCTATGTATTTTCATCCATTCAGCAGTTCGAAGATAAGGATCTCCCTGTCCCGCGCCACCACAAGCGTAGCTAGGTCATCCGCAATTGTAAAAAGGATTACGCCCTCTCCATATTGTTGAGACGTCGACCACTATTTTTTTTATACAACTATTTCTCTCCATGACTGAAACTCTGGTTACTTCTTTACATTTTAAAGCATCGAAAGCATTCCAGACGTCAAACAGCAGTAGGATCGCACATTGACTTTAATATTGAGACCTACGGAAGTGAGGAAATTACAATGAGATATGGTATAGAAAAAATAAACTAGTGGACCAACAAACAGTACCATTTAGCATATTGTCTTTGGTTTCGACTTTTAGTTCAGAACATTGAGTATATTTATTCTCTACATTTTTTGTTTTAGTTGCAAATTATTGGTGGTTGGAGGAGGAACAGGAGGATGTTCTACAGCAGCAAAATTTTCCCGTATAATGGCTAAGAATGATTTAATTGTACTGGAACCAAGTGAAGATCATTATTATCAGCCTCTCTTTACTCTAATAGGTACAGTAATACAATCTACCTTTAAAGTAAGATTCTCATTATTATACACAGGTTGTTGCTTTACAGGAAGGGTATAGACAATTTCTTATATTTTTTATTTGATGGATTATTGACTTGGCCTTATTATCTAATTATTTTGTCCACTCGTATATCAGATTTTTATAATAATCCCCAAGATGCAATGAACAGGATACAGAGAAATAAAAATAGTAATTGTTGGAGATTTTAAACCAAGAGCAGGAAATACAAGCATAGACAATGCAAAAGAGCTTTTAAAAGAAGACACATTGAATCGTACACACACGCACATCAGAATAAACAACATGTTTTTCCTCATAAACTCCAATATAAACCTGATAGAACACACAAGTTCAACAGACAATAATAAATAGAGAAATAATACTAACAAAAATCCAAATAAGAATAAATAAAGTTGACGTAGTACTCTTATTTTAGCCATTTAAAAAGAAATCTGACATTCGGTCGACTGAGTTGGGAAGGGGCAGCTAATTATTCAAAAATCCCACTCACACGTCTGTACTTTTTTCTACAAATTTTGCAAGTATTTACTCTTACGATATTTTTTAATTTTTGATTTTAATTTCACGCCTTGGTTTCATTTGTATTTGGCCCATTTGTTGTTCGAAGCTTCCTACAATCAAATATCACAAGTGTAGAAAGTGACTCATGTTTAATTATTTTTTGTAGGCCAGTAAAATTGGACATTGGCTGAAATTTAAGACTGTGCTTCTCTTACCAAAAGCAGAATTGCCCCCCCCCCAATCCGATGGGGCTCCACCGTTGGAGGTGTGGATTACCACCCGGGGAACTATATTGTTATTTTTCATCCTACTTCTTGTACTTTCGCCCTTTGTTGTTTTTGCATGTTCCACGATGCTAAAGCCTGACGCCAAAACCACCACTTTGGAGAACCTGCACTTTCAGCCGCACATTCTGGATCCGACGCTGTTTGTAGTCGCCCACTCTGGATCAGATGCTGCTTGATTCTATACAAACCCTAAACTCCGGGGTCACCACTTCCGCCATCCTCGCCGTACCGAGGGTCTTCCTCTCCGCCGTGACTGCCGTTGTGGTCTTCATCCGTAACCCTGGACAAGGGACCCTAAGCAGGTACTAGTTTCCCGGGTCAGGAAACACCTGGAATCTGTGGGAGGCAGGGAATGATTCATTTTTCCCTGATAGGACTAGCCAAGGAATTCCAAGGAGTTCCTACCCACTACCCATAATGGAATTACATTTCCTTAATTCCGGGTGTTACAGTTATACCGCTGATACTCGGTCGTCAGAGCCTCGTTTGTGATAACAGGGTCCACCAACGTGAAGGTGAGGTTGACATTTGAGTAGGAGAGGCTGTTTGAGACGCATCACTACCCCAATAAACCCCGTCCAATGAAATTGGACGTTTACCCTATAAAAAAGAGTATTTTTGTTCTGACAAAAGGAGAAATTTACAAACGAATCGGAGGACTATTGCAGAATCTGTTTAATCACTTAGAAATTGACCTTCTGACTGTTTAAAGAATATGCGTTAAAGATATATAGATAAAGAATATTTTATATGAAATCAATTTCAATAATTTGACTGGTCTATTTTTAAACTGTTCAAATGTTTTGGCAAAGATTTGGGTTCTAAGAAAAATGTAACGTTGTCAGCGTGTATGATTCAACTTAAAGTTATCTGCAATGTGGCAGTTAATACCTTTCTCTAACGGTATATAATGACTGCAATTAACAACATCTTCGCAAAGATGTATATGAAACCCCTCCGCGGGGTTTCATAAAGCAAAGAACAGAATTGTTTGTAGTATTATTATTAGTGAAGGAGCTTTTACGTTTACTTTTTGTGAATTGTGACTAATTTAGTTTAATTCAATTTGTTGACAAAAAATAAATATGACTGACAGTAATATAGTGAACCGTATATCAAAAAGAAACGTCACAATTTAACACCCGAAGAAAAAACTATGATCGGAGATGTGTTTGAGGGACTTAGAAAGAGAACAAAATATGGATGTAGGCGATGTATTATTATGTAGTATTTTGACAAAAGTTTCTAAAGCTAGTATGTACAGAGTAATTAAAACAGACGATAGAACAAACGAGAATAATACTTTGAAGACAAGAGGAAGGAAACAAATAAAATTGGATGATCCAACCAAATAGGCCATTCGTCGTTCAGTACATGAATTTTATTTAAAAAAGGAATTACCAACTGTAAAAAAATTGCTTTTTCTCTTCAATCTATTGAAAATATTCCAAAAAATGTAGAGTGTTTTACGTACTTAAGTTTAAATGTATTTCAAGACAAAGAAGAAGAGGCGCAGAATTATTTTATGGGGCAGAAAGTATCTGAAACAATTAACAGAATTTCAAAGAGATGGAAAAAAACATTATAGAGATGAAATATGGTTAAATGAAGGATATACTGTGACAAAAATATGGCATGATTTAAATGTGAAAAGCAAACAATAAGCTTTCCTAACTCTTTGTCGACAGGTTTAAAAGCCCCACCCGGAAAGGGAAAGCGCCTTATTATTAGCCTTATTTGTAGCGACTCAGGATTTGTTGAAGGAGGTTTAAATACATTTGTTTCTAAAAAGACTGGAGATTACCATGAGGAAATGGATGAGGATCATTATGAAAAATGGGTTTCAGATATTCTGTTAAAAATCGAACCAGGATCTGTTATTGTTATTGATAAACGCCCCATATCACTGCCGGCGTGTAGAACAGTTATCAAACACTAAATGAAAAAAACCGAGATTTGCGGATTCGCTTACTAAAAAACATATTAAATTCGATCAACCAATTTTGAAAATCGAGGGACTAAACTTAGCACGATGTCATTAAGATAAATATATTAAATATGTAGTAGATAAAATGGCACGAGAATGAGGCGTAATTGTACTCCTCGTTCCATACGTTTCTCGTGCCATACGATTGTGAAGACGACAGTTTTATTGCATATAAGGCACACCGGAACCGCTTGCGGCCTATCAGGTAGTATAAAACAATATTGTTTAGTCCATTCTGCCAGAAACTTTCTATTTTCACTGTCCACTTTTCTCCTTTTCGGATCCATATTAACGTAGGTACAAAAATATGTTTTATAAAACGAACGAAAACGCGAGTAATCACAAAACAAATTAACGGTAGTGCGCTACGCGCATGTCACTGACCAACTAGTGAGCGACTGTCAGTCAGTGGGCAGCAGCGTTGCCAGACCCATAAATTTTATTTCCCCAAATTGTGTTTTAAAAGTTGCCAGATTTTGAACAGAATTCCCCAGATTTATATATTTCAGTTATAGTAAACGTACAATATTATTATAAAACAATATTTCATCACTTATACATAATTTATTAAAAAAATTTTATTAAAAATCCTTTGTAAAAGGTATATATTTAGACCTAAATACCTTTTACACCTTTTATATCTTTTACAAAGGATTTTTAATAAATTTTTTAATATATGGTATACAGCCAACTACAGGAACGTAGGTTCCTTGTGGATTTATACATAATTGTCATTATGTGTATTTATCATTTCACTTCCCATTTGAAAATTAACAGCAGTTTTATTTTGAACTTGTTTGACTCAGCAATCGATATTCCGCAGTTCGGTCCGCAGTTCAACCTTTCGCGGTCCGGATTCGGACCGCGGTCCGTCTGTTGCCGACCGTTGATCTAAGGCATCTGTATAATTAGAAAATAATTTTTATGACAATCAATTCGTTCTAAAATCCTGATTATTTTTTTTAATAAAAACTGCACACTTTTGACTCGTCGATTTCCTTTCCTCTCATACTTGCAAAGGTAAACATTGAAACTGTTAGTCACTTTCTACAATTTTGGTACTGAGGTATAGTGAGTAAGATCAGTTTTTATTTTTAATTTTTAATTAGTCGATAATTGCTAAAACAATATACAATTATTTAGGTGGTGGAATATCAAATATTGAAGCCTCTAGAAGAAAGGAACGCGATGTACTACCAACAAATTGTACTTGGGTTAAGGACAAAGCAGTTGAATTCGATCCTGATAAAAACAGTGTTAGAACACAAAACGGCCACGTCATCGAATATGATTACATCATAATAGCTGTGGGCTTGGAACTTCGATATGATTTGGTAAGAAACGTTTTTTAAATTTGTACATAAAATGAGAATCAGTCAGCGGTGGATTCAGCATTGTTACGACGGGGGTGGGCGATCGGCTAAATTTCTAGATAATAATAATAATAAATATAGTAGTAGATTCACTGAATATAAGGAACGGCATGACTCAGTAGGGAAGATCCTCCATCAAGAGATAGCTATTAAACTGGGACTTCTACAAACAATCCATCTCCCATATTATCAATACGTTCCAGAGAGTATGCTTGAGAATGACAACTACAAGCTATATTGGGATCGCACTGTGCTCACAGAACAAACAGTAGCACATAATAGACCAGATCTCGTGCTAGTTAATAAACTAACAAGACAAACAACTCTAATCGATGTGGTGATACCTAACAACAATAATCTGCGTGTTAAGTACAATAAAAAGATCGCCAAGTACAGAGATCTGGAAATACAAATAAGAAGACAATGGAGAATGGAAAGTACGCAGACGATACCTATTATTCTTTCTACCACTGGAGTCATTCCGAAGAACCTCCTAGAAAACATAAAAAAACTGGGTCTAAATGAACATCTGTATAAGGTCATGCAGAAAGCTGTGCTACTTTCGACGTCTAGATGCGTGCGAAAATTTTTAGGAGATACACCGACGTACCAAGTCACCTAGAACTCGATAACATGGAAAGAGTCCCACCAGAGCTCAATCCTTTTGATACAGAGGTATCTGGGATGAGTGAATTTTCCCCCTAGAGGGAGTGTGAGCCGTATGGCTAAATCTGGGTAGTAGATACCATTTTTTATAATTAACTAATTTTTAAAATGAATTACTAAACAATTAATTTTATAATTACTTAAATACTTAAATTACTTAAATAAAAGTCGTTATTTCTTTTAGTTTGAAAATATATATTTTTTCTTAAAAAACATTTGTTTTTAAATTAAATTAAAAAGAAAGTTATGTTATTATTTATGTAGGTTCCTGGATTGCAAGAAGCGTTGGATAATCCAACTAATGTATGTTCAATATACTCACCCAAATACGCGCCACACGTTTTCGAAGTTCTGAAAAATGTTAAGGGTGGCGAGATTCATTTTACATTTCCAAGTTCACCAGTAAAATGCCCTGGAGCACCTCAGAAAATTTGTTATATCGCTGAGGACTATTTTAGAAAGGTGAGTAAATTAATTTAAAACAATAATAATATTTCACACAATCGTTATGTCAAAATCACATGACTGCTATGATGTAAGTCCTAAGTCTAACACGATTCATTGCGCATCGTCGAGGTATGAGCCATATTCAACAAACTTAAGTTTGTTGCAGTATAACTTTTATTAATGACTCAATTGTAAGAAATAACGGTTCAATGATAAAAGCAATTATTTTATATTTTTTAGCAAGGTAAAAGAAACGATGTAAATATCACGTATGATACATCATTACCAGTGATTTTTGGTGTCAAGAGGTACGCTGATGCTCTTTGGAAAATATGTAAAGAACGAAATATTAATGTTAATTTAAGAACAAACTTAACAAATGTTGATGCTAGTAAAAATGAAGCTACTTTCACAAATTTGGATAAACCGGAAGAGAAAAAAACAGTAAAGGTAAGTTTAGGTTATTAAAAAACCAAACAATTTTTTTAAAACCGGACCTTTTTTTATGATGGTGGAAATGTTCTAAACACCATATCTTGATCGGCGTGTGTTGGATTCAGAGCAGTGGAAAACATCTGAGCCCATTTCCCCCTGTATAGAGGAGGTCCTGCAAACGGATGCCTTCCTATTGCCCTGCCTACCAACTAAAATCACCCATTCTTCGTCAAGACACGCCCGTACGTGTTCAGTTAGTGAACGAAACTTAGGGGTGCCTTGCTCTGCCTGAATTGGCAATGAAGATTTGTTGCCGGTTCTTAACTAGAAGCAGTAAGGAACCAGAAGAAAATGTATGTAAAATAGTGACATGGCCTTACTGATGGTATTAACTAAGAGTGGTAAGGAACCAGGAGGAAAGTATATGGAATGTATAGGTGTCTGACACGTTCTAGGATGTGCCACATGTCTTCTTGCGTGCCCACAGTTCCAATTTTTTAAATCTTTTGAGATTTGGTGCGTCTGTCCGTGCCCTTTCGTATTGTGGTTGTCTGCTCCAACACTTCGAAATTCTCTTCAAGGCCAGCTAATTCAGGTAATTTTTCGCTGTATAGCCGCTGGACGCTGTGGGTCATAGTCAGGTCCGTATTTTCCAGTATAACTACCTTCACATTACACTGGGACTCGACGGGGTACCCTATTGTGATCTCTGTCTGTCTGTAAAGTCTCTCCGGCCAATCGCGCTGGACGTTTCTCTGGAAGTCGGCATAAGTATGACTCTTTCGAGACTCCCAGCCAGTCCGCTGGGTATTGAGGGACCATGCCAGGCATCCGTTTGCGTACCAATCTATGCTGTAGCGGCTTTTGGCACGAGTCTATCTTTTTTCGTCTCAAGGTTGAGACCTAGTTCTCTCTGTGTGTCGGCTTCTATATACATCTTATCCACAGGCTCTCTGGAGCTTTCTTGTAGCCATTATCTTATGTGCTGCATCTCAGCTGGCATATCTCCCTTTACAGGTTTAGGGTATTCTTTGAGGTAGGTTTTAGTAAAAAAGGTAAGTTTAGGTTATTAACAAAACAAACAAATTTTTTAAAACCGGACTTGATTTTTTTTTGTGTTGAATAAATTAGTTGATTAGGTGGTAGTAGTGTAACGTTTGACCAAAATATGGGACACATCGAACTTACCGTGCACAAGTTATGATAAATAGAAATTTCAAACAAAATTCACAAGTCACCCTGTATATTAATAAACAATGGGAATAGCCATTTTTTAATGGTCATTTTGTTCCTCCATACGAGGTAGGAAGTGTACAGTTCCTCATGACTCACCCTGTATATTCTTGCATTTACTTCCGTTGATAAAAACTTATTTCTCCAAATAGAAAAAAGTGTCTTTATATATAAAACTTTATCAGATGAACAACAAGGATTTAGATCCGGAAGATCCTGCATAGACGCCGTATTTGTACTAAAACAAATCACAATCAAGTACAATAAACCAGCATACCTATGTTTTATAGACCTGACAAAGGCTTTCGATTGCATCCAGGTCGAAGACGTCTTACACCTACTGTATAAAAGAAACATACCAATCAATATTATACAAACCATCGAAAACATCTATCTCCATAATCGAATACAGGCAAAGATAAATGGAAAACTAACACAGTGTATACCAGTACAAAGCGGAGTCAGGCAGGGTGACTCGTTGAGCCCACTTCTCTTTAATATATTAATGGACGAAATAATACAAGCAGTACGTAAAGTCTTGCTCTTTATTCTGTTTGATAACCTTACCATTAGAGGCTGTCTTTTGTAATTTCAAGAGATTTTTCTAAAATAGGTAGGTTTTAAAAGAACCTATTTTATTGGCTATGTAAATCGTGACAACGAAACTGTGGCGCCCTCAAGTATGTCTTAATAGGAGATATGGCTAAAACTAAACTGACTAAACTTTCGCAGATGCGTTCTTGAATGAATGCCGAGTATTCAACCGCAATCATAATTAGCATTCGCTGTATTTCTATCCTATTATTGCATTGATATACATTAATACTATGAAGAAAATAATGTCTCTCTAGTTTCAATGCCCCTACGACAAAACACTAAATTCCAAAAAACGAGTATGTATTATCGAATAAAATAATATTTAAATTTATTGCTTTTAGTTCTCCATGCTCCATGCTGTACCCCCAATGGCTACACCAGATTCTTTATCTAAAAATAAAAAAATAACTAATGAGGCTGGTTTTGTCGATGTTCACAAATATACCATGCAACATGTGAGGTATCCGAACATTTTTACCATTGGAGATTGCAGTTCTACTCCTAATTCAAAAACTGCTGCAGCTGCAGGTAAATAATTGTTCTTAATCATAAGTTCTTGTATGTTTTATTATATGTATTCGCTATGTGCAAGTTCGGAAGAGCGACACCAGAAAATGTTTTTAATAATCGTATTATTTGTAGCTGCACAGACCGAAGTGGTATTTAAAAATCTATGCGCAGTAATGAAAGGTCAAGACCTTTGCAAGACCTACGATGGCTACGCGTCTTGTCCACTGGTTACAGGTTATGGGAAATGTATTTTGGCTGAGTTCGACTACGATTTGCAACCGCTCGAGACTTTCCCATTTAGTCAAGACAGAGAATTGAAAACGATGTATATTTTAAAGAAAAATTTCATGCCAGAACTGTACTGGCACGTGATGCTCAACGGATATTGGAACGGACCTGCTCTGTTTAGAAGAATAATGCATCTTCAGTTGACTGACAAGAAAAATGGTTCATAAAATTAGATGTATTCGTTTAGGGGTAGATGGTAGCTTACTAGATAACTTGCCATAACTCAGTGAATTTTATATTTTTCCTCAATATATGCAACAAGAGAAATATGTGCTTTTAACAAATAGTGTTGTCTAATGCAAATAAATAATTCTCCCTCAATATCTCTTCCAATAGTAGAACGTTATCATTATCCCGTTTTTTGTTGTGTCTTTCGTCCATTTGTAACAAACATTGTCAAGTTCCGGTATTCCATTGATTTTATTAGCATAGATAATTATAATATATAAATATTGGTTCATCATTTGGCACAAGGTAAGGTGGATTTTAATTGAGTTGTAAAAAAGTTTTATAAAACCGAATTTGATGTTATACATGTTCACATTGGAGAGCAGAAATTGGGGATACGGATATATACACCACATCTCAAGACGTAGACAAACTGCCATAATATTTTTTTGTGTGGTAATCTGTATGTTTAAGTTAAGGCTTCAAGTAACTATTTCAGTTGTATGAACGTTTTTTTGACATTTATATACTAAATTGAATTTCTTTTGTCTGATCTTTATCCAACTAGACCATATTCCTAATAATTGATCTGTCGTTATTCTTTCGTTTCTTGTATTATTGATCACTCGTTAATCTACATCTCTTGACTGATTTTTGTTTTCTTCTCGTTTGTCTGTAGTCCATGGTGTCTAAAATTTATACATATATATATATATATATATATATATATATATATATATATATATATATACAGTGTGTCCACTTAAGTTCGCACCATATGGGAAACTTTCTTATTATTAGTTTTACGAAAAAAAGTTATTCTTCATAAAAAGTTCTGCATGGTGTAAAAACTAAAATACAACCATCAGATATTAAAATTTTTCAGTCGTATACGAGGTATGTTCAAAAATATGAATTTTACCAAGAGCAAAGTACCTCAATTTTTTATAATTTCGAAAATTGTTATCAAGAAAATTTATTTAAAATTGTAAACATATCTAACAAACATTTAACTCATTTGTTATCAAAAATTTGATAACCTTTTAGTTTCCCAACTTGACTGTTGCAGCATTTTGTTGATGTTTTAAAATAATTCGTACACATAACAACGTTATTTATTTTACAATCTAACATGAATAGCAATTATAACAATAAGTTGTTAAAAATATTTGCAAAAAATATTAAGTAATAGATTTTCTTAGATCAAACCGCCATTGCCTCAACGTACCCACCTTCTCTTTCAATACAAGTTTCCGTTCTACGACAAAATTCTCTTAACACATTTCGAATCATGTTGGGAGTTATAGTCTGAATGGTTTCCGTAATAACCCTTTCCAAATGTTGGACGTTTGTAAACGGCCCTTGTTTGTATACATTCTCTTTCAAGTAACCCCAAAAGAAATAATCTAACGGGGTTAAATCTGGCGACCTAGCTGGCCAAAAAGTCTCTGAATATCTGTGGATTACTCTTCCGTTAAACAAATGATCCAGATACTGCCTTACTTCCAATGTACTATGACATGTAGCGCCGTCCTGCTGGTACCATATTTGTTGCCGTTCATGTAGTGATAGGTCATCAATAAAATCACACACGTGAGTTTGTAAGAAATTTAGATAATTCTGAGAGGTCATGGATTGTCGAAAAAAAAAATGGCCCAATTATTTTATCTTTGTAAATGCCACACCAAACATGTGTTTTAAATGAATATTGATCACGAGTCCTAATTGTGAAGTTAGGATTGTTGTCACTCCACCATCGACAATTTTGAGAACTCACCGTTCCATTTGAATTAAATGTAGCTTCGTCTGAAAACATTATTTTTCTAACAAAAAAAGGATCGTCTTCAATTTTTTCTTGAATAAGAAAACAAAATTCTATTCTCTTATCGTAGTCTCTAGGTTTCAATGTATGAATAAATTTAGGCTTATATGGTTTAAACTGATTTTCCTTCAAAATTTTTGCAATTGTACTTTTACCTGCATTTTGCAACAACAATGCCCTCTTTCGTAGAGAATATTTAGGATCTTGCACTGTAGATATCATTACATCTAATTTCGTCGCCTCATTTGCAACGTGTTTTTCACGTTTGTTGCTGAATTTAATTTTAACATCTCCGTATACTTTGAATTTTACCATAAGTCTCATAACTGTTGTATGTTGTATATTTCTTCCTGGATGTCTGTTATTAAATATTTCAGCTGCTTCCCGATACGTTTTATAATTATCACCCACAATTAGAAAATTGTGGGTGATAATTCACCCACTAAATTCACTACCACCGGCATCTTTAATTAGAATTTATTGTAACTGTCAAATATGTATTTTACGTTTAATGTCAGATATGTAAATATCATGGCAACGTGATTAAAAATGTACTTATGCATTTATTACTGTTGTAGGGTAGACATGCAATAGCAAAATGTAGAAAATCTCCATTTTAAACATTTTGTATACATGGCTATATATTTGAACATGTTGTAGACTTCTAAATAAATTTTCTTGATAACAATTTTCGAAATTATAAAAAATTGAGGTACTTTGCTCTTGGTAAAATTCATATTTTTGAACATACCTCGTATACGACTGAAAAATTTTAATATCTGATGGTTGTATTTTAGTTTTTACACCATGCAGAACTTTTTATGAAGAATAACTTTTTTTCGTAAAACTAATATTAAGAAAGTTTCCCATATGGTGCGAACTTAAGTGGACACACTATATATATATATATATATATATATATATATATATATATATATATATATATATATATCAAACGGGATTCCACTGCTACTGCTGTACCCTGCATCTCAATATCCATATTCTCCCATTCTGTCAATCGTTTTCTTCCATGTTTCTGTCCCTCATTGCATTTTCGATTCCATTTTCCATGTTATGTTTGTTGTCAACGTTTTCTTCTGTTTGCAGGATGATATTCTAACGCTCTGTTTGGCGATCTTTTGTGATTCATTCTTTTTCCGTGTACATACGTTTAAGCTGTGAAGTTATTGTTCTATTTTCTGTTACTTCCATCTGTCGTCTAACGTCTTTATTTCTTCTATATTCCAGCTTTGATATTCTCCTCACTCTTCTGCGGAATTCCATTTCCACTCTCCCAATTTTTTCCTTATTTTCTTGCCAAGTTGATATCACTCTGAGCCATACGTTGTTGTAGGCTCTAATTAGACTTGTATATTGATAAATTGGTGTCCCGTCTGATTTTATGTGACTAACATATTGAATTTAGTCTTTATATGACTATTGTACTGTTATTTTACTCTGGATTGTTTATCGAACGTTTATCAGACGTTCCCTCATAGGATATAACGCTTTCTTACTAGAGAGAAGATAAAATCAGTAAAAGTAGAAAGGATATACCTAAAGATAATTCGACTAATAATAATAATTATGTTTCAAAAATGTTAGACAACATATAATTCTCAAATTTTCTTTAGGAAAGAGTTAGTGCATACAATACACTTTCCTAAGAGAATAGTAGTTATCTACTTTATTCTATTAAGAAAATAGTAATAATATGTGATATATCTGAGTATTGGGAGAGATATTAGACTTGCACAAATAAGATTACTGTGACAGATGAGTTCTAAAAGAACAATAAAGATTAGATTCCGAATAACCCATAAGGAATTATAAGATGAGATATGTTAATTTGATGCAAAATGTGATATAGTATTCTAGATATATAGATATGGCTGTGAGGGACGTCAATGATAGGATTTTAGAACACATTAATTAAAAAAAAGTAATTATAGAACGAAGAACAACATCATAAAAATCATTATCTTTTTAAAATAAATTCATTCTATAGACTTGTAAAATGTCCACTGTATTTACTAATAATTGACAGATGTTACCAAACTGTGTAATCTTCATAGGTTAGGATTATTAACTTTAGTCTCAAACATAAATATTTACTTATATTTTGTAATTGGAGCGATAAAGCGGAAAAAGTAAATACTTTCTGTCTAAATAGTTTTCGATTCAACTGTACAAATCACAAAATTGTAATGGGTATTTATTTTTCAATTCTAAGTTAATAATTCTTAATCTAACTGATTTTTTTTGAAGATATAGTTTGAATCTGTTTAGTCTGTTTAAGAATACATGATGTTATAACTTGTTATTATGTTATTATTTAAAAATCTCTCACAAATCTTATGTTCATCAGACATAATATTAATTACAAGCTGAGTTATGTCAGGTTGTTTTTAAGCGAAGGTTTTTGGTATAAATATTATTCTAAAAGTGTTCATTGTCGAACAAATGCTTAAATAGTTGAAATGTGCTTTAAAATTTAGCGTTATATATTTACAACATATATTTTATAAATAAAGAATATATTAGAAAACTGTTAATTTAATGTTTTTATTTATTCACTTATTTTTATTGAAATTAACGTGACTCAACAACGAAGACCATTGACATGGTTACAAAAGTTACTACAAAGATACTGCAATATATTTAAAGAGAATTACAATGTGTATAGTATTTATAAAGTCAGTTGAAACACACAAAAAACTGGTTACCGACAAACATTAAAAGAATAGTACCAGACATGGGCGCATCATTTATTTTTATAATCAAATATAGATTAATGAAGAACAGAAAAAGGACAATTTTAATTTACTTAAAGTTGTCGTAAAGTACATAAGTGTATAAAAAAGTTTTTAACATGTCATATTTAGCAACAAAAATAATTTATAATTAAATGACAATAGGCCATATTAACAGTATAATGATTTAATTATACTTCGTAAAATAATAAACATTTTAGCTGTACAGCACTGGCATGAATCAACAGCGTGTCTTCTCTGTACACCGGCCGCCCCCTGGAAGCGAAACTACAAGTAGCGTGTTAAATATTGGTGATTTTGAATAACATATCAATGTCCAATATTTATTTGATGGGATGTATCTTTCATTCGCTCTTTCTTCCATCTATTTCCTACGAAGTACGGGGATTGTTCAAATACGTTTGAAACATTGACGCGTGTTATTTATACTTTAACTTGATTACCGGTAAATGTAATATTGAACTGCACTTATAAATCGAGTCGGAGAGAAATGTTTCAACTGACTTTTTAAATACTATACAAAAATGACAAGAACACTATTAATATACTGAGGAATTTTTTCCAGGCTTGAAGTACACTTTTCAGAAATACAGGTCAGATAGCTCTCGTCCAAGTATTGATAAGTGCATTACGAAGTTTAAGGGCCGAACCACATTTAAACAATATATTTCGAATGGACAATTCGAATGTTATTATAATTTCGAACTGTTTCTAATGCTCTGTGTCCGATTGTTCTCGATCGACGATGATAAAATATTGAAGTCGTGGAGTAAAATATAGTTTTATTGACAGACTATAGTTAATTACTATTTATAACTGGGAATAAGCCACATTAAAGTTAAAAATACATTTATTGACGTTTCAATTTCCAATTCGGAAATCGTTCTCAAAATACAAATAGTAAATTAAACAAATTTTGTTTTTTGTTACATAGTGAAAAAATTCTTCTGATAATTTAATTTTATCTGACTCATTTATATTGACAATTCAGACATACATTATGCATTTTAAAGTAGACGACTTTAAAATGATATTGCCAATATTGTTGAGTTGCGCTCCTGGGACGACTTTACTTATAAGATAGTTCATTCGATTACATGAAATCAACTTTAACTTGAGAATATCCGTCAGAAAAAATCATAGCATGTAATTCGTCTTTAAAAAGACAAACACATGACATGATGACAGTAAAATTCTCCTGTTAGTGATTCCATAGTAAATTATGAGGGAAAAACCAGGAAAAAAACCTCATAATACTATCCCGACATTGTAAGTATTTGTTCGTGAATTTAGTTTACCTTCAACAAACATCAAAATTCTGATTTTATGTTACGTTATTTAAAAAACATAAATGATGTATCCTCTATATGTTACTGACTTACTAATACTGGTATTTTCTTATTAATAACTTCCTCTTTCAATATTGGTAACCAGATCCTACTACATTCTGCCGAGGAATTTGCGACACAATTGGCCTCATTTAGCATAATTAGAGCCGCTTCTTTGATTTTTCTTTTTTTACCATCCGTTTCTTTTAGGACTATATTTGAATTATTCCATTGAACTCTATGTTCATTATCCCATGCGTGTTTACATATTTGAGATCTATCAAATTCTCTATTTTTAATATAAGATTGATGTTCACTTATTCTAACATTTAATGGCCTTGATGATTCACCTAAATAAAACTGATCGCATTCACAAGGTATTTTATAAATGCAATTCTTTGTCCTTTCTTGTTCATTGTTAGGTTTGGTTTTGGACAAAATAGATCTCAACGTGTTTGTTGTTTTGAATGTTGTTGAAATGTTGAATTTATTTCCTATCCTTTTAAGTTTTTCTGATAATCCTTTTATGTACGGTATTGTTATTTTCCTCATATTATTCCTTGTGTATGCTGTAGGATCTCGTTCTAAGTTGTTCTGTTCTATTCGATCGATTGTTGAAAATTCCTTATTTATAAACGATAAAGGATAATCATTTTTTAATAAAACAGATGTTAACAAATGTTTCTCCTCCAAGAACGAATTTTCGTTAGAACAAGTAATTTTAGCTCTATCGTATAAGTTTTATTTAGGTGAATCATCAAGGCCATTAAATGTTAGAATAAGTGAACATCAATCTTATATTAAAAATAGAGAATTTGATAGATCTCAAATATGTAAACACGCATGGGATAATGAACATAGAGTTCAATGGAATAATTCAAATATAGTCCTAAAAGAAACGGATGGTAAAAAAAGAAAAATCAAAGAAGCGGCTCTAATTATGCTAAATGAGGCCAATTGTGTCGCAAATTCCTCGGCAGAATGTAGTAGGATCTGGTTACCAATATTGAAAGAGGAAGTTATTAATAAGAAAATACCAGTATTAGTAAGTCAGTAACATATAGAGGATACATCATTTATGTTTTTTAAATAACGTAACATAAAATCAGAATTTTGATGTTTGTTGAAGGTAAACTAAATTCACGAACAAATACTTACAATGTCGGGATAGTATTATGAGGTTTTTTTCCTGGTTTTTCCCTCATAATTTACTATGGAATCACTAACAGGAGAATTTTACTGTCATCATGTCATGTGTTTGTCTTTTTAAAGACGAATTACATGCTATGATTTTTTCTGACGGATATTCTCAAGTTAAAGTTGATTTCATGTAATCGAATGAACTATCTTATAAGTAAAGTCGTCCCAGGAGCGCAACTCAACAATATTGGCAATATCATTTTAAAGTCGTCTACTTTAAAATGCATAATGTATGTCTGAATTGTCAATATAAATGAGTCAGATAAAATTAAATTATCAGAAGAATTTTTTCACTATGTAACAAAAAACACAATTTGTTTAATTTACTATTTGTATTTTGAGAACGATTTCCGAATTGGAAATTGAAACGTCAATAAATGTATTTTTATCTTTAATGTGGCTTATTCCCAGTTATAAATAGTAATTAATTTACAATGCCACAAGAAAATAGCTTCAGAACAATATTAAGAGACTATAGTTGTTGTTGAGGTTTTAAATTTATAATAGACTGCGTCCCAAACTAGTCCCTAAGCTACATTTATAATCTCACCAAAAATTCGATTCATCAAATTAGTGCATTGCTCTCTGCATAGAACAAAAGCCTTTGACTTTTGAAATCGGCAAACATAATTTGAACCGACGAAATGATGGCAATCATTTCCTCAATGTGTACTAGGCAATCTATAGTTTGCAGGAAGTTGAACAAACTAATTAACAGGTTCACTGCGTACGTAATCTAATAGGAACAAGCCGGTGTTAGGAACTTTGTTTCAACAAACAGTGATAAGAGTTGGTCGTTGGTATTTTATATGGTGTTTTAGACATATGCCACATTTGGGAGCAAATGTCAAAAGGACGCGGATTCACGTCTTATTTTTGAAATAAAAGGCAACAAAAAAAATGTTTTATTTGAAAAATAACAAAACATACACTAAAAATAATATAATAAGAGCAACTTGAACGTTTTAGGTAACAAATAGTACAAAAAATACAACAACTAGAGTAATGTTTGGTCTTCATGGCAAGTTACGAAGCATGCGCCTAGGCAAAGACCAGGTTTCTGAGTACAAATAAGACATTCATAAATCGTATCTTTTCTTTTTTGATTCACTGTACACACCCTGCACTTTTTACGTTTCATTTCTCCTTTTGTATTTTTCTCAGCTATTTTGCTCAAAATACGCCAAAATAAATAAAAGAGTTTACTCACTTGTAGTATCGCTTGTAGTATATGTATACCCGCATTATACCGTATTGCGAAAACTGGAGAGGAATCACACTTCTGAATAATATAAATAAATTAACAGCAATAATTATAAACAACCGACTAACAAACAGTGTAGAACCAATGTTGAGGAAGGAACAAGCCGGTTTCAGACCGAACAGATCATGCGTGGACCAAATTAACACACTAAGAATAATTGTAGAACAGTCACATGAATTCAACTCTCCTCTCTTTGTGTGCTTTGTGGACTTCAAGAGAGCTTTTGACACGCTCATACATACGGCCATATGGAAAGCACTGCAGGAAATAGGAATAGCAGAAAAAATAGTAAATCTCATCAAAGAGAACTCTACAGTGACACAGAAAGCAAAATCCCACACAACGGCATAACATCTGACCCAATAGCTATGCTACACGGAGTAAAGCAGGGCTGTGTTTTATCCCCCATACTATTTAACATTGTACTGGACTCCGTACTAACAAAGGTAAACTCTAATAGAGGAATTTACTGGGGATTAACAAACAGACTGGAAGACCTAGATTACGCTGATGATATATGCCTCCTAGCACATACAAAACAGGACATACAACTCCAAGTAAACAAAGTACAAGAAGAATCAAAGAAGGTTGGTCTAGAAATAAACATCAACAAAACCAAAGAAATGCGATTTGGTACCAGAAACAACCAACCTATTATGATCAACGACCAGAAAATTGAGAGAGTAGCGGAATTTGTATATCTGGGTAGCATAATTGACTGTAATGGGGGTACAGAGCGTGATGTACATGAAAGAATAAATAAGGCTCGCAACGCCTACAACATGCTTAACAACAAATGGAAATCCAGGATTTACCCAACTAAAACGAAATTAAAAATCTTCAACACACATGTAAAAGCTGTATTACTGTATAGCTGCGAAATGTGGAAGATATCAGCACCCATAGTACACCAATTACAAGTTTTCATCAATAGAGCGTTACGAAAAATCCTTCGTATATTTTGGCCTAACCGAATCTCCAATGAAAATTTATGGAACCAAAGCAACCAAGAAAATGTCAAAAAGCAAATAAGGCGAAGAAAATGGAGATGGCTGGGCCACACACTCCGTAGACCGCCAAATGACATTGCCAGGACAGCGCTGGATTGGAATCCCCAAGGCCGACGGAAAGTAGGCAGACCTAAGGGAACTTGGAGAAGGACAGTACTGGACGAAGGGAGAAAAATGGGAAAATCCTGGCTTGAAATCAAAGCACTAGCCAGAAATAGAGTTCGCTGGAGACACTTTGTGGAAGCCCTATGTTCCTCTTAGGAATCTTGGGACTATATATATATATATATATATATATATATATATATATATATATATATATATATATAGTCCCAAGATTCCTAAGAGGAACATAGGGCTTCCACAAAGTGTCTCCAGCGAACTCTATTTCTGGCTAGTGCTTTGATTTCAAGCCAGGATTTTCCCATTTTTCTCCCTTCGTCCAGTACTGTCCTTCTCCAAGTTCCCTTAGGTCTGCCTACTTTCCGTCGGCCTTGGGGATTCCAATCCAGCGCTGTCCTGGCAATGTCATTTGGCGGTCTACGGAGTGTGTGGCCCAGCCATCTCCATTTTCTTCGCCTTATTTGCTTTTTGACATTTTCTTGGTTGCTTTGGTTCCATAAATTTTCATTGGAGATTCGGTTAGGCCAAAATATACGAAGGATTTTTCGTAACGCTCTATTGATGAAAACTTGTAATTGGTGTACTATGGGTGCTGATATCTTCCACATTTCGCAGCTATACAGTAATACAGCTTTTACATGTGTGTTGAAGATTTTTAATTTCGTTTTAGTTGGGTAAATCCTGGATTTCCATTTGTTGTTAAGCATGTTGTAGGCGTTGCGAGCCTTATTTATTCTTTCATGTACATCACGCTCTGTACCCCCATTACAGTCAATTATGCTACCCAGATATACAAATTCCGCTACTCTCTCAATTTTCTGGTCGTTGATCATAATAGGTTGGTTGTTTCTGGTACCAAATCGCATTTCTTTGGTTTTGTTGATGTTTATTTCTAGACCAACCTTCTTGGATTCTTCTTGTACTTTGTTTACTTGGAGTTGTATGTCCTGTTTTGTATGTGCTATTGTATCGTATAGCTTTTGTATCCTGGCTTGAAATCAAAGTACTAGCCAGAAATAGAGTTCGCTGGAGACACTTTGTGGAAGCCCTATGTTCCTCTTAGGAATCTTGGGACTATATATATATATATATATATATATATATATATATATATATATATATATATATGTATACCCAATTTTTTGTACCAGCGAAGGGTTTTTCTTTCGCAAGGATAGTATGATAACATTTGATCTTTGCGATCAACACCACTCATATTTTTATTATATTCCACGATTCGGAAGCAGTTTTAGTTTTTTTTTTGTTTTCGTTTGTTCTCACAGTTTATCATAACATTGCTGAACTCAGTGGATATATACATTACTTCCCGTTTATCGACACCATTTGCCAACAACAACGCCGTTTTTATATTTTGCTACTGACTCACCTTTTTTTAATTTGGCTTTAGTCACTTCTACTGGGTTTCCTTGTCTTCTTCCCAAAAGAGTTCCTGTGCAATATGTTTTGTTCTTCATATCTTCTTTGGGTGCCGTGTCCGTATTCAGACGTTGGCCGTCATCATGTTTACAATTTCCTGAAACCTTTCTCTGTCGGCTGCTGCGCGAAATAATTTTTCTACTGTGAAACTACACCATTGTCTAATATTACGCAGCCATGAAAGTTTCTTTCGACCAATCCATCTCTTTCCTTCCACTTTTCCTTGTATTATAAGGCGAAGTAAATGGTATTTAGGTCCTCTAATTATATGGCCGAAGTATTCTGTTTTTCTCCTCTTTATGGTGTTTATGAGCAGACGTTCTGAATTGATAATTTGAAGAACATCTTCATTGGAAGTGTGCGAAACCCACGATACCTTTAGGATTCGTCTATAGCACCACAATTCGAATGTTTCTAACTTGTTTAGCATTGTGGTTTTTAACGTCCATGTCTCACAACCATACAATAAGATCGACCACACATAACATTTCAGGACCTTCTTACGAATATTCATTGACAGGTTTCTGTTGCATAAAACTGGTTTCCAGGTCATAAAAGCCTTACGTGATATTTCGATCCTGGATATTATCTCTTCAACAGAGTCACAATTTACATTTAACCAGCTGCCAAGGTATTTGAAATGATTTACCCTTTCTATCTCTTCTCCATTAAGAGAAAGCAGACCTTGATCTATATGGATCTTTCCAACTGCCATCCACTTTGTCTTTGACATGGTGATTTTTAGGCCTCTCCGATAACTTGCTTCACTGACTAGATTTAGTAATGTTTGGAGATCTTGTAAACTTTCTGCAGGAATGGCTGTATCGTCAGCGTATCTAATATTGTTGATTACTTCTCCACCTAGTCTTACTCCCTCTTGTCTGTCATCCAAAGCCTCCCTAAAGATTTCTTCAGAGTACAGATTAAAAAGAGTGGGGACAAAACACAACCCTGCCGTACTCCACGTTTGATGGGTATTTTTTCAGTGGGACTGTCTCCAATTTGGATAGAGGCTACTTGATTGTAATATAAGTATTTCAGCAGTCTTATATCATAGTGGTCAAGTCCTGCTGCCCGATCAAGTTCTTCATATATATACATATATCACAATATTTCTTCATAATTCTCAATAAGTGTTTCGGCAAGGTCCATACTCATGTAAAAATTGTCCATAAACAACGAGTGAACTGCATTTAGATGTTTGTGTATCAATTCCATGACAACTTTTTTGAATGGTCTGTTCCGGCGGTAGTACCAAATTTACCAGCATAAACTTTCATATTTTGAAGTAATCCGTTAGGTTCAGTAAGTACATACATTTTTATACCAAATTTATGGCGCTTATTTTTAATATACATTCTAAAACAGAGACAACCACGCCATAAAACTACTGACTCATCAAGGGAGACATTTTAGTTAGGCTGATATATGTCATTCATTTTTTGATTAAAATAATTTAACAATGGACGAATTTTGTACAGCTTGTCCTCTATAACTTCTCCTACCTCTGGATTTTTGATGACAGTGCAGACACTGAAGAATTAACAAAAAACAGTCTCTATTCACATTTTCTGGGTAACACTGTACATTGAAAACTATAAGTTTTCCAATAATCTTGGGTTCTGTTGGTTTTCCATGTCCCTTGGTGTAAGAGTAGCTCAAAAAATTTAGTTCTTCGGTAATGAGTGGTTTCCAATTTGTTATTCTAGATCTTTCTCTAACACCCAATAGAAATATCTGTTCAGCATACACATTCGTTTCTGCCACTATCAGCTCAAAAAAAGTTTCATCCGCCAGAAGGCGAAAGTAATCAAAAAGTGTCTTACTTTGTGGTGGCTCTACCAACAAAGTTGCAACATCTAATAAACTCTAAATTGTTTCATTTCATCATGCTCGTTTTGCCATTTATGTGTATTTGGATTTCCTGCATTTGGATTTAAATTTTCATTGGGTTCTTCCCCATAACCTACATTTGGATTTAAATTTTCATTCGGTTTCTCTTTGTTTTGCATGGCTTGCACAATACCCGAAATATCGTCGTCGCCTACAAAAATACAAATTTAACACTTTAAACTCACTTGTTTCCAACTTACCCAACTCATCCCCATCCTCATCGTCTGTCAGTGGTGGCTCGGGGCTTGAGAGACAAGGTCTTTCGACAATACGTTTTGATTATTTTGAGGCAAGAGAAATCTCATTCATTTGAGGCAGACGTTGGTGGTAATGAGAGAATTAATGACAATAATTTATTAATTTCGGTAACAGTTTTTTGTAATGAATTGCAGTATATAAAATTATACATATCTTGTAACTTATCCCATCTTCCGAAAATATTTGGATCAGCATATAAAACTTTTAATTCATTTTCTAATTTTATTTTATTAAATAATGATGGATAATTTTTAATTAACCTGCCTAATAAATATCTTGGAAATTCTTTGGCGCAACTTTTAAATTTTGAATTGTCAAAGAGGTCAAAAATTTGCAAATCTTCAAAATTCGAAAAACGAGTATCTACTTGCATAATAATAGTATCCAAAATTTAAAAATATACTCGTTTTTCGAGATCTGTTTCTGTGCCATGCCTTTGTCTTTTTTTTTTGGGGTTCGGAAATATCAAGCGAGTCCATAATGTCACTGCGTATATACTGGAAATTACTATCATTACGAAAATCTCTGAGATTTTGCACCAGTCTTATTATTCTATTTTTGGAATGAATAATGTCAGTTAACTGATTTTGAACAACATTGAATATCAAATCGGTTTGCGTAAACACTTTCTTAAAAATATTTAAAAGTATGTTAAAAGGGTAATCATTTAATAAAGTTTTCAAATCGATTGCTTCACGGATCGAGATATCATCACTTTCAAAATCGTCACTTTCACATTACATGTATCCTGCAAAACTAAATTCATTCTATGCGCATGACAGTGAGTAAGTAAAGCTTGCGGTGCAATAGTTTTAACTTTTGCCTGGAGACCATTTAATTCACCAGCGATCACGACAGCGCCGTCATAAGTTTGCCCTACCAATTTATTTTTGATATCAAAAAATGTTAATCTGTCCTTTAAAACACCATAAATATATTCTGCTTTATGGCTTTTACTCACGTCTGTAAAACCTAAAAACCTCTCATAGATATTACTACGTAACGCGTATCGAACAACAATTGATAATATTGTGAATGACATGATATGTCGGTAGTTTCATCTACGTCTAGTGAAAAGCAAATGGTTTCCTGAATCTCAGATTCAATAACGTTACTCAAAACGTAACTAATTGATTCTATTAATTCATTCTGGATTGTTTTAGGTAAAACGCTAAATGTGTACACATTAAATTAGAAAATTCCAAATCGTATTTTTTAAACATTTTTATTAGTTCCCTATAATTACCTTGATTTAACGAATGCTCCGATTCATCGTGTCCCCTAAAAGATAATTCCTGACAACTTAAAAAAATTACAATATCAATTAAACGACGTAAAACTGCGTAATTATTTTTTACAATTTCGTTATGTTTAATAGCATTTTCACGTTGGGCATTATCTAATGAAACATAGATATTTTGTTTTCCAAATAAATCTAATTTAATCTGGCTGTAAGTATGATCTTTCGAAATATCATGTTTATGTAAATCCCTAAATAATTCCTTTAAATTATCGTAACCAGATTCACACCACGGATTTTGATGTTTGCCCCTATTTGTCGAAAATAAAATGCAAGGCCAACAGAAAAATTTGTTTTTTATTTCACTCCCTGTAAGCCATGAGTACTTGCTGTACCAATTATCTGAAAATGATCTATTACTTCCCTTACCCGCACTAATATTTATAAGCCGGGACATTTTTGGCAAAGGACGCCCTTTATTTTTAATAACAATTTGTTCTTTGTATGGAATAGATGAAACCCATTATGCAAAATATAATTTACAATATCATGTAACGACTATTTTGCTTACCACAGGGTAAGAATATGGGGGACAAGATTGGGCAAACAAAATAGTCGAAACAAGTGCATACGACACTTAATTTTTTTGTTGGAGAGCTGGGTCGTGGATAAGTTGAAGATATTGGGGGTAGATTGGGGCAACTACAAAAAAAAAAGAAATAAAGGGGTACTTATACAAATCTCTTGGGACAAACAGAATGAAAATAAACGGAAACACCTCAAGAAATTTAATATAGGGCGCCACTTGAGGTGCCTAATTATACCTATTACAACCACTAGTTGTAACTAGGGAAATAATTATAGAACATAAAAAATATAGAAAAAAATATCTTTTTCAAATAAAACTCAAAATAGATCAGAGAAACAAATTAAACATTTATTCTTGTCTCAAACAAAACAGATCAAAAATACATATTATAAAAGAAACATATCATATAACATAATACAAATAACAAAAACTTACAAGTTCTTTATTTACATTATGGCCAATTAGATTATCAAAAATTAAGGATCCTTGTTAATGAAAACATATAAATTTAACCTTATATATGAAATATCGTTTCTACATAATAATCAAATTAAAATTGTCATAACAAAAAAAAACAAATTAAGCTTGCTGTCAGGTATCATATTTAATTTTGATGACAAAGAACAAAAGTATTAACAGCATAACCATACATATTACAATTTTTTATTTGTTATGAAAGCAATTATTACTTTAGCCAAAAAAATATCTGTCTTTACTTTGAAAAATTAATATATTGAATTGTTACCTTAAAATTTACATATTTCGTCACTCAACTTAAAAAAAAACTTGTTACATCTCTGACTGGAAGCTACTTGTACAAATCCTCTAACTGGAACATAGGAAATATTTCTATACTCAGGAACGAGGTTGGGGCAAACAGATGACACACGAAGCTGGTGGCACACCCTATGTACTGCTTTAAAATTTTACCATGTTCTGGTATACTGCATAAATCCTTTTAGTGGTTTCTCTATGCTAATCCGTCATGTTTACGGAGAGTCCACTGTTTACAGGTCTGATTAATTAACCCATTACACAAAATTACCGGCTGTTTATGAAAAATGCCCAAGTCCTTTCAACTCGAGCTGCCTTACATCACCTGCCTACCTCGTTGCTCTTTTCAATCTCGTCGAATCATTGTCACATGTCTGCCCTGTTTGAAATCTCTAAGTCGACTCTCTTTGCTTCGTTACATTTTACAAGAATCTAACCAAAAATTTCGCTTCCGTCTTGCAGCCTGTCGCCGACCCACTTAAAACCAAAACAAATATTCCCTCCTCTTATCGACAAAAAAAAACAAATTTTAAATGTTCCTTTATTGCCTAAACAAACAAATATTCTTTTTTTTGACCCTCGTCTAATAACGAAAAACAACTTTAACATTAGGGGAATTCATGTTTATTGCGTTTTTAACGAAGAAAACAAATAAAACCTTTTTTTTTTATCAGGGGGCATCATAAATTTACATGATACAAATTAACCAAATAGCACGTATTTAAACCGGAGTTCTACCTGACTAACAAAAGGTTCGATATTTGAGTCTAAACACAGACAAAAAACATCTATATTTACTTTTGAATCGGTAGAAATATACACATTATTGATTATTCTAACCGGAATATTAGGGGGACTTCATGTACCATAATACCTCTTTGGCGACAAAAAAACTTGTTATTTCACCTAACATTGCAACACAGCGATAAAAACATATTTCCAGCATTAATACGCATTTAAAAATCTCGTCAAAAAAACTTGAAATATTATTTCGATTGTTTTCTTTGGTAAAAACAACAGGAGCGTAACACAGAAATCTTTTCTATACACTTTAAATAAAAACGCTACAATCAGACTTATCAATACTTACAGTTTCTCCCATGGCTTACATTTTTTAGGTTAATTTACTTGAATATGTTTACACTTTAATTAAAAAAAACTTCTAATATGTCAAAAAACCCTTTAACCTTTAACTATTTACGGTAGACGTTACGTATCACAGTATTACTTTAGAAAATAAAAATAAATCACAAAAAGAAAGACTAGTTCGTGCACTGAATATCACTTCACTTTACTACTTACGTACTTATATGAAATAACATTTCATCCCGCGCTCCCAATGTACAGTTCGCGACCAATCACCAATTCAAATGAAACATCGGCAAATTTAAATTTGCCGTACTTGGTAATAAAGTTCATATCGAAAGAAATGTATATTTGGTTGCTAATCAACTAATATTCCGTTGATTTTTACAAGTAAATCGTAAGGTTGGGATCGGCTTGTCGAAAAAACAAAACGTGCCTTTTTAAGAATTCACAGGCGGATGGATGTTTCCGATATTGGATCATTAATTTGAAAAGTGTCTACGCAGGGATCACTGAACGCTCAGATTGGACGAATTCTTTTAAAAACCATGAATAAAATTTAGTCTTTATTATCTCACAGATATTTTTTTGTTTCACAAAAACAAATGACATCAACTGATTACCTGCCACAATTACTTATTGAAATACTGATTAAATTAAATATTAAAAAAATCTATAATATGTATAAAGGTGTGGGTCGGCACTGCCGACCCCGCCGACCCTGACCGGCCGCCACTGTCGTATGTAGAGGGAATATATTCGTCTTCCGATGAAATATATTCATCTTCACTATCTGATTGTGTTAAAAGTAAGTTCTTCTTATGTTAACTTTTTAGGGTTTTTTACGGATTTTTTTATGTTTTGGTTGAGAACAACCTGGCTCTGCGTTCTCCATCATTGCAATAGTCAAACACGTGTCAGAATAAAAGGAAAAAAAAAGTGACAACTGTGACGTAACTTCCGTTACTTGATGCTACTTTTAGATGATGATGTAGCAAATAAACGCATAACTCTAGTGCTAATAAAATAAACTATAAATAGAAGTCATGTTTAAAGCGCCGTTAGCACCGAGGAATGAACGACCTGGACGCAGATCCGTGCCTTACGCAATAAAACTGTTAAAATGATGTTTCCTAAATTCACTGGAAATAGCTACAAAGCACGGTATAAATTGTTAGAAGATTGTCAAGAAATGTAATTAATAAATAAACAGAAATATAATTTGATTTTATTGTTTTATTTGGTATTTATTTGAGATTTATGTGATAAATTGTTAATAATTGCATTTATCGAAGAAAATGAAGAGGTGCAGTGGATAGAAATAAAGTGCCCTTTACAAGTAAAAATTAATGGCATTAATAATGTTACAAACAAATTAAATTAAGTGCATGGACCAACATGTTGGGCATTCCCCTATCTACCACTTGAGGGTGCGTTTCCTAGAGGTTGCAGGTTCCTCCGAGAGACCCATAAATTACCTTACAACAAATAAATAAGAATAAATTCCAAACGACTTTAATAACTACAACTATATCAAATAAATTTTATGAATTTATACGAAACATTAGATTATTTTTGAATTTTAAACTGGATTAATATAATAAGATACGTTGTAAGGGCCGATATGAATACCGGTATCAATTGCTGATTTATATAGAAAAAACCATACATAGTAAATTTTGGTCTCAGCTCTATTATGAAAGTAGACAAACCACGAAGCTCCTCTTCTAGTATTGGATCTTGAACATTTGCATGTAGACTGTTGCATAATTTTGCTATTTTGAATGCGACTTTTTCTGCCTTATCGCAGGACATGACACTTATTACGGTTAATATCTAAAACAAAATGTTTATTGTTAAATAAAATAGAACAAAGAGGAAAATCAAGAATTTTTGGAATAACATAAATATGTTGTCTATTTCTATTTACAAGTTAGAACAGAAGCATGTTGAAGCTTGGCAGCATTTTTGCTACTACCAGAGAACATACGAACACATCATACGAACACAGAGAAGCGACACGAGGCCCGGAATTCGTGTGTCTTTTCTGTATACGCATGACCCAAATAAGGTGCTTTACTGTCAAAAACACGTGCGTTTTCTTCAATTTTAAGTTGCTTACGATAGTCCGTAGGCATCTGTGGTAAACTCTCGACTATACAAGTGCATTTGACCATTTATATAATTTACTTAGTAGTTAAAAGTTTATAGTTATAGTTTATAGTTATAGTTAAAATATATAAGTTAAATATATAAGTTTATAGTTATAGTTTATAGTTAAAAGTTTAATTTATAAGTATTTAAAATGTCTTCTGGTTATTGTTGTGCGTTTCGCGGATGTTCATCTGTGACAGGAAAAGGAATAAGTTTATTTAGATTTCCTAATAATAATAACAGGTAATTACTATTGCTTTGTAATTATTATTAGTTATTACATAATAGTATTAATTTGACTTTGAGTAAGCCGACACCGACGTGTCCGCCCGAGCTCTCGTTAAGTGAAGCAATAAAAAAATAAATTTTGGTTTGCCAAGGGATAGTTCAGAATAAAAACCAGAGAACTACGAACACACATTAAATTTATTGTCTCCGAAGGCTCAGGTCAAAAAATCAATACAGATGTTGGCCTACTGGTGTGAAAGCGCTCGCAGACAACAATACGAATATAGTATTTTTAGGAAATAAAAATATATAGAGGGTTTTATACACGAGAATATTTGATTTAAACGAAACAAAGAAATTCCTAAAATGCTCAAACTAAAAATTGTTGGAAACATAATTAGATCGAAAATTGGGAAAATCTTAAAATTATAACAGAACAAGACTTCAAAATAAAAACATGATTGCAAATAAACAAACTTACATTAACATAACTTCAAATATTTGCTGTCTTTTTCACCAAACAAACTTACATTAAATTACGAAAAAACTAAATGCTCATCTACTTTTTGCTATACAGATTGAACGAAATAAATTCGGAACATAGGAATATAATGTATTTCGGCTCAATTCTGCTGTAGGTGGTTGGCCAACAAAATATTGTCAAATATTTATATTATAAAAATCCAATACTTCAGTGGGCTGCTGGATTCTGAACTCATAAAAATTGAAAGCTACACATAAATCTACGATTTATGCTGTCAAACCAGTTATAGTCCAGGAAATGAAGCATTTCACCTCGCAATTATTTCGTGCTCCCTGGATTGACTTGAAATTTAACAGAGGGTAGGTAATAGCCTAAGGATCAAAATCTATATCGAACCAAAGTGCGCCAAAGCCTAAGGGGTGGTTGCCACCCCATCTCCGGGGTGAAATTTTTTTTTACGTTTTAACTACAGGTTTCGATTAAAAAAGTGATTCTAAACAAAAAATGTGCTATACATTTTTTTTTATAAAATGATATTTTTCCAGTTATTCGCGATTGAAAGTAATAACTTTTAGACGAAAAAATCCACGTTTTTAATCGATTTTTCGCGAATAATTCGAAAATGGTGCATTTTATCAAAAAAATTGTAGAGAACAAATTTGTAGCTTTTAAAAAGACAAATACAATTCATTTTTTAAAATGTTTTTGGGATATAACAGGAACCGAAATACGGTTTTCTTCAAATGCCAAATTTGAAAGATTCAAAATCAAATATCGGGAAAATGATGCATTTTTGGAAGAAAACTCACAAAATCTTTTTTAAAGAGCATAAATAGACCTATCATAAAAAAGACTCTAGCTGAAAAATTGAGTGAGTTATGATGAAAATAAGGTCAATACCTCATTTTTTACGAAAAAATCGATGAAAACAACCCCCTAACCACCCCCATAATTAAAATCGATCTTCACCCTTCTGAAATTCCCTTTGTACATGTATTGTTAATATGTCCAAGAAGTTTGACCCATTTAAAATGCTTTGTGTTATAAAAAGTACAGCTTAAAGCGAGAAACGATTTACAATTTCATATTTTTTACCCTTCTTTTTTTAAATATTCCCGAAAATACTGAATATATAAAAAAAATACAAATTACCAAATTGTAGCTTTTTTAATGACTAAAATTATCCTTCATTTAGATTTGTTGTACAATGAATATTTGGCAAGATATAGCCGTTTAAAGCATCGATTTACGATCAAGCACCATCTTTTTCGATCCCTTTAAACTCACCCCATTTAAAAACCAAGGGTTCCAAAAAGATTTAATTCACAGATTCTTGTAGCTCTTAAAAACCTCTACAAATTGTTTTTGAAGAAACACTCTATCGTTAAAAATTAAAGGAAATACGTTAAAAAAAACCAGTGAATTTTTTTCCGAAAAATTTTATTAGTATAGTACAGTACATTTCGGAGCATAGTAATCTACAAAACCGGTATATTAGCTAGTGGGGCGTTATACATTCGAAATTTTAAGCGTTCTTATTTTGAAATCCCATACAACAGAATAAAACATCTGCTCATATGTCTATGGCTTGGCAATGAAAATATTAGAGCAACAGATTGGGGATGGTATTCCAAAGATGGTTTGTTATTACCCGTACGCATGAACAAACAACCTGCACTCGATGAACTTTTGAAAATTATTTTTTGGCAATGCAAAAAAGGATGCGGTGTTTCATGTGGGTGCAGAAAAGTTGGTTTATACTGTAACTCTACTTGTTCTGGGTGCTCAGGTGAAGGGTGCAATAATAGTCCACCAATAATTGAAGATGAGGATGACATAGATCACAATGAAGATGTAATTGATGACGAATAAAATTAATATTACAATTGTTTTACCTATAAATGTAAATATTTTCAACTATTTATGTAAATGTATAAGAATATATGGTGCCTTTTTATGTTGATAAATTTTTTTGTATTTAATTCTACTTTTTTCAATTTATATCTTATAAATTAGTTTATAAAAACTGCAATGTTGTAAAGGGTGATTTTCAAAAGTTGAAAAGTTGCAAAATTTTGGAAAAAAATTGTTTTCACCTCTAGCACTCATAACAATTGATTTTTAAGGGTTGAAAATGTATGAATTTGTATTTTAAAGTATAAAAAAATCACTATTTAACTAATCCAAACCAAATTTCACTCATCTTAAGATTTATAATATTATTTTACAATTTTTGAAAATTAGAAGTAGTTTTCACCCCTAAGAACAATCAGGGTTCATCGGCATGACATAAACTATAAAGCAGAGGGTGAGTTGAGCTTAGTTCCAAATTTTTATGCAAATCGTTCCAAGGTGAAATCATTTTCTCGCATTACTAATTTTTTTATATTAATCTCTAATAAGGGTCGCTTTTTAAGGGTTGAAATATGATGGAACTTTATTCAAAAGCACGAAACTATCATTATTTAATTAATTCAAACCAAATTTTACCCATATTCAGGTTTAATATGTTATTTTATAATTTTTGACAATTACGGGTAGTTTTCACCCCTTAGAACAATCAGGGTTCGTCGACATGACATAAACTATAAAGCAGCGGGTGAATTGAGCTTAAATCCAAATTTTTATCCAAATCTATCCAAGGCGAAATAATTTTTTTATAATTGGTAATTTTTTTACATTAATCTCTAACAAGGGTTGCTTTTTAAGGGTTGAAATATGATGGAACTCTATTCAAAAGTATAAAATAATCATTATTTAACTAATTCAAACCAAATCTTACCCATATTCAGGTTTAATATGTTATTTTATAATTTTTGACAATTAGGGGTAGTTTTCACCCCTAAAACCCTTCAGCGCACTTCGGTTCGATATAGATTTTGATCCTTGGGCTATCACCTACCTTTTGTTAAAATTTCAAATGGATACATGCAGGACGAAAAAATTGCGAGGTTTTAACTATTTTCGAGCTTTATTTCCTGAACTATAATCGTTTCCTTAGACAAACCCGTCTTATGCAAACAACATTGTTGTGAGACAGATAGTTGAACGATATTTTATACAATGTCTATACCTAGGTATGGATTTATTTTTGTCCGAGTTTTATATTGGTCCACTATTTCAAATGCAGTTCAAACACACATGTATTAAATTGTATGTTCCGTTTTAATTTGGTTCAATCTGTATACAAAAGTTGTCTGTCAATGTTTAATTCGTTAAATATAAATAACAAAGATCAAATATATGGATCGGAGTACACAACATATTTAGGGAATAAATATTTAAATGGGAATTACAAATAAAAAATATTAAAACTTTATTTATTGTATATCTCAATATTTAGTGACAATTTTGAGACTTAATTAGGAGAAAACTGTAAATTTATTAAGATGAGATATTGACAAAAGTTAAATACTTCATTACTTACAATACACTTAAAATATACTAATACTCTTATAGTTGTAAGTAATGAAGTATTATTTATAAATACAAAAAACTCTTTTCTACTATAGTCAAACCCTTTCATTTGATACCCATATTGAAGTAGTTGTGAAAAAATAAGTAATCCGCTATTGTGTAGCGGCGTCCATCTTGGATATACAATGATACTGAATGTATGTAGTGTATGTATAGTCGATTCGCTAATCTCAGACACAACTATCTAGTATTTTAGTAATTATTTTATTGCGAAAGTTAGTTACATTTTAACAGACTAGAACTGGATGACAATTACTATATTTACAACCAAGCACATATGCCCATAGCCAATATTAAGAGTAAACAGACATAAATCTTACTCCAATCAATCATTATTTATTTACACCGTTATATAATTCCACAACAGACAACGGAAGATTTGACCAATAATTTAAAGGTAAATGCTCCAAATATACATTTTTACTTCAAGAAGTTAAAGGTTACGGAGTACCAAGCAAACTTTAAAGTTTCATATCCATTGGATTATAAAAATGAAGTTCTCAATCCCAGTATCTGGCCTGAAGGTTCAATGGTTCGTCGTTTTGACTTCAAGTATAAGAATTGTACTAACCGCAGTTAACAACAAAACCAGAAATAATTGTTACAAATCCGGCTTAGGCAAACTAGATACTACAAATAATTATAAGGGCAATACCAATCAACTAAAAATCATATGTATTAACTCTGAATCTATTGTAAACAAAATAAATTGTATCCAAATATTAGTTTAAACTGAAAGTCTGGATTTACTATGTATATCCGAATCATGTGTAATGACAATAATATAAATTCGTTTTATCTTCCTAATGATCTCTTGTAATGATTCGGAATACTTTTTTGATTATTTTTTAGGTTATTAGGATAAAGATAATTTATTAGGAAATTCTACGACGAACAAATTATATCTTGTATCAAGCAAGCCAAAAAGAATCGGTGTATTATTGTATTATCAACGTCAACATCAGAATAAACAAAAAAGTATTTTCATCTATGGTTCCATCAATACGATTTTCACCATTACTTTGCGTTGTGCGATGTATTTGCAACCTTTTGTAAATCAAAAATAATTACACCATTTAGAATGTCAACAAAAGCCGGCCCTGCATGTAATTATTTTTTCAGTGCAATATTTCATATTTATTGAAAGTCAACATAAATGCTCAATTTTATTTAAGAATTTATATTGTGTAATATGCCCACTGACTATTAAAAAATAAGGTGCTTTCCTGTCATTTTCACTCGTTGGCGGCTTGCCCACGCAAGATCAAAGGAGTGTCGCTTCTCTGCGTTCGTGGTTCTCTGCTACTACTTTGAAACCTAATAACTAACAAAGTAGCCACTAGATGGCACTGCTAGAAAATATCTAATTTATTTATCTATATCCAACACTCTCACTTTATAAACTAGTAATGGGAGGCGATTTCAATACTGTGATTTATAAATCACCGATAACTACCGTTCCTTGCTAACGTCGATAAGTACAGATGGATTTTTTCAATAAACTCTAACCATATTTTTGGCAGGTCTAAGCAGGGGCGGCTGGTCCTATGAGGCAGGTGAGGCAGTGCCTCACCAGTATTAATCGACTATTTACGTTCTTTAACTACAATTTAACTTTTTGGAATTTTCTAAATAACTTTATTTTCATTATGATAAAAAATTAAAATAGGTACACCCCTGATGGCTTATCTTTGTATATTTCTTCATAATCTACGGGCCGGACAAGGGACAAGCTTAAACCACAAAATATTAAATAAACAACGGCGCCTATCATCTGTGCATCTCATTCTCTCTTTAAAAATTATAGCCGAGGCAAGCCTCACGGCATTGCTCTGTCTAGCATATTAGACATCACATTATGTAGCGAAATTCAACATGATTTATTTATTTTCTGCCCACTATTTCACCGAACAGGAGAGGCAAGCCTCTCTCGTTTGGTGTAGTTCTTTTAATTAGCAGCGTTGCCGTTTTGATACAAAGGTACCCAATTCGCTACATTTTTTCCCTCGGGGTATAAAAGTACATTTTAAATAAAACATAGATTTTTATTTGAAAATTGTAACAACATTGGAATATTTTCTTTTAGTAGATGGTACTATACATATTGTTCTATTGTTTTCCGATTTAACAAACAATATTTTTTTCTATGCATTTACCAGATTAGCAACTTTGGTACATTTTGGAACATTTCTGCAAAATTGTTGTAGTAAGTAGTAGTTAAATTACTTCCTGTTGACCTGTTGGTGCGGCAGGATCACGTTTGACGTATCTCGTGTTGTTTTTCATTAAAAAAACAGTAAGATTACATGTTATATAATAAGTGCAATTCTAATTAAGTTTTTTTAATAATTTTGGTGGGTTTGTTTTTGTCTGCAGGATTTTCGGTTTTAGTGAAAAATGGATTTAGCACCGAGCACTTCGTCACAACTTTCCCAGATAAATGTAAATATTCGTAATACTTGTAATCTCGTAAATTTTTTAGTCAAACAGCAGAATTTTTCAAGTCATTCATATGAAGATAAATTATATATAGTTAAAGTAGTAAAACGACCTATTCCAGATTTAAGTAAACATCTTGTTTCTATTGGTGGCGTCGGAAAACCAAATCGGGGATTTCAAAATGCATGGTACGAAAAGTTTGACTGGCTTACGGGTAGTATAACATTAAATAAATTGTTTTGTTGGCCATGCATTTTATTTGCCACAGCTAATACTAGCGACAAAGTTTTGTTCAAAAATGGTTATACTGATTTGAAAAATTTGTCTAGGAGTCTATTGTGACACAATAAAAGTTCTCAACATATTACATCGAATTGCAAGCTTACTCTTATGAGAAAACAAAATCAAAATATCACTACAGCACTAGACAATTCGCGTAAAATAGATATTGAAAATTTCAATGCTAGGGTTAAAGAAAATCGGCAAATTTTAAAAAGCCTTACAGATATTACGTCACACCTCTGTATGCAAGAGTTACCGTTTAGGGGGCATGATGAATCTAATGAATCTTTAAATTGCGGGAATTTCAAAGAGCTAGTTGTTCTTGTTAGTAAATTTGACACTAATTTAAAAACATTTTTAGAACATGATAATGACTCTAGATCAGTTTTTTCTGGGACATCTAAAACCATACAAAATGAATTAATCGATTCAATTGCTTTTGTTATAAATAAAAAAATTGAGGAAGAAATTTCAAAATCATTATTCTTTTTCTGGCAGGTGGATGAGACTACTGATATAAGCTGCCATTCACAACTATCCGTTATTTTTCGTTACGTAATAAACAATAAACCAGTCGAACGATTCATAGGATTTTACGATGTAAGTTCCGGGCGTTCTGCTCAAGATTTATTTGAATTTTTATCTACCAAATTTGATCGTGAAGAAGATGGCACTAGATTAGCAGTCGCCATTTATAACACTTACTAACAAATCTCCCAGATAAAAAATACCTACTAACCCCCAAAAAAATATAAAAATCCCAAAAAAATTAATAAAAAATATATAAATTCAAAAAAATATATAAAATAATAAAAAATTCACAAAAAAATTATAAAAATACAAAAAGGCCACGGTAGAGGCCACCTAGATCCTTGAGGCTACAACTTGGCCGCTAACCAAGGTGCAGGTTCGAGGATTACAGCTCCCTCGTTTTTCGTTCGCTTTTATCTCACGATATGAGATTTCATGATAAACGGGAGTAAGTCGCTTAACGACACCTTGGGTATGATTTAAGTTACATTTATGAGCACCCTATTACACATGGTGCTCATAAATACAGCTCAATCGCGGACTTTTTCAAAAAGCAGTCAGCCCTTATGTTGCACCTTCAGTGCACATAAGGGAGGGTGGAGGAGGGCTTAGGAGAGCTTTGAGGTGAGGATGACTTTTGTTGATCCGCGCGCGTATCGTCAGAAGTCCTTCTCACGCCAAGTCATTGTTTGCTGGCGCGAGCAATGCCTCCTTAGCCGGGTATGACTGGAGCAAAGAGAAGCTAACCATAATAATAATAATTTTCCTTAAGTGTAGTGTGCCTCACCAGCTTGTACTATCACGAGCCGCCCCTGGGTCTAACAGATCCCTAGGATCAACAATTCGATCCCTGAGACCACCGAATCTCGCTCTTGCTATCCGATATATTCAGAAAAAAAAATATTACATATCTTAAAAAATCTCGTAATTATTCCTTATTATCTTCTAACAAACCATCTGCCACTTCACAAACGACACAATTTAACTCATACACCCGTTCCTACACAATGGCAGCCTGAAGTGCCCAAGCCCCAATGGCCACAGACATTCTTTAGGCCATTTCACATTTCAACCCCCTAGATTCCAACAAAATCAACAAATCACTCAATATGCACAAAATTCTATAACTAACCAACCCAATTTTCATAAACCAGATCCATCTCAATCATATAAGCCAACACCTAGAAGCGTATTCACACGCCAACCCGACAATAGATCCCAATCTCAAAGAAGCTTCCGCTTTCAAATACAGCCAGCCCCCAATTCATCGTAGAAGAGCTCTTTAATATCGAACAACAAGAGCAATTATGATGAAGGTATATAGACACATACCCAGATTACTCTTACTATGAACAAAAAATCCAAGAATATGAGGACGAAGATGTAAATTTTCAAAGATTTCAAAAAGAAAAAGAAGAAACGCTTCCTTATATTAAAATTTAAAATCCTCCTCTTAAACTTCTTATTGATACAGGAGTCACTAAATATTTCCTTAATCCTGAGATAGCCAATAAATTCTACAAAAATAATATTACATATGAACTATTTGTTACATACATTTTTCAGAATCATGCAGAAGATTATTGTGTAGAAATTCCAATTTTTCCCGAATTTAACACCGATATTAACTTAAAATTTTATCTTTTAAAATTTCACAACAGTTCTGTATTGTTAATCGAGCGAGCCAGACGTATTTACCTCTGCCGGTTATTTCGAGTGTGTAAAATTTTGACAAAACGATTTAAAAACTCATTAGATTAATTCGTAATTAACATAGTGCTAGTGATAGTGTAAAAAATATTAATGAGTGTGCAAGACGGGGGGCTACCCCCCGAACCTCCCGATGATCTTTTGTTAGATTCCCCAGATCAGCAAGACATGAATATGCAAGTCACGGATTCAGGTATATCTAATTCTCACGAAAATCAAAATGTAAGTAAACCAAATTTAATTACCGAGCAGTCTAATACTTTGAAAGACGGAAATTCATCTCAATCTCAAACCGAAAGGCAGAAACAGGTTTTTAATTATGGCCCAAACGATCAGGGCCCTTTCCATATTTATGTGGAAAAAAAACAAATAAATTTTTCGGGTAGTCTATATCCTTTAAAGGTCGGGGATATAATTTTAACAAATTTTCCTGAATTGGACAATAATATTTTAAGTATCGATGCAATAGGTCGCAATAGAATTCGAATTAAAATGAAGGATTCAAAAAACGCTAATTACCTTATCAGTAACAAAAACGCTAAAGTATTTATTGATAATAATTTGGATATTTATGTTCCCAAATTTATTGTTGTCAAACAAGGCGTAATACGAGATATTTCGACGGAATTTTCTGAAGATTACCTTAAAAATAAAATTAAATCTTACGAACCCCATTTACCGTTCGAAGTTTTAAATGTTAAAAGAATTAATCGTAAGAATACAATAGGGGAATCGCCAGAATTTGTTCGAACAAAATCATGCATTGTTAGTTTTAAATCACAAGCATTACCTAAATATGTTGTTATTAATAAAGTCATAAAAGAGGTAGAGTTATACAAACAAAAAGTTCTACTTTGTTTTAATTGTTTGCGTTACGGGCATCTAGGAAATCAATGTAGATCTCGACCCAGATGCTATAAATGTAACAAAGATCACAACTCGAAAGAGTGTACGGAAGTAGAAAAAACAAAAAAATGTTTTAGTTGCATGGGAGAGCATTTTACTGTTGATTTGAAAGATTGCCCGGAATTTCACCGACAAAAATTAATCAAAGAAACTATGTCATCAGCCAATGTAAATTATTATGATGCTAGCAAATTAATTCCCAGAAACTCTTACGCTTCTATTACTGCCAATCGTTCAACTACTACTAAAAATATCCCAAACGAAAGCATTGCCTTTCAAAAGATTTCCATTCCACAACCAACCCGTATGGAGCTTCGACCCTCATGCTCAACTCAACCTCCTCCAAACTTCAATTTCTTCGGAGAGTCATCTTCACACCATTCACAAACTCACAATAGAGTCTTTAACAAAAAATCAACAGTTGAGTTTTATAAGCCAGTTAAAAGGCTGAGGCCAAATAGTCCAGACCCAATTGAAATAACACATCGAGAAATCATTTCTCAACCTAGGACTATAGGTCCAAATTATAGTATTCTAACCAACCCTAGTTATGTTAAAAATGTAAATAGTTCAAATTTTTCAACTCATAATTCAGGGTTAACTTCAGAGAATCTTAAAATAATTTCAGAATTAGTGGCAAACATTATCTCTACAATTAAGAGAACTAATAATTTTAATATTACCAAAACAGAACTAGAATGTATAATTAGTAAACAATTAAATATAGATCTATCAGAAAATATATCAAATTCGCAGATTTAACACAAAAAATAAATTTCATTCAATGGAACTGCCGATCAGCAGTTTCAAATAAAGAAAACTTGGAATTCCTTCTTCATGAGAATGATGCAGCTCTTGCGATGTTATCTGAAACTTGGTTCAAAGAGGGAAAGTATTATAATTTTAAAAATTACAATATTAGTCGTAAAGACCGTCCAGACGGTTATGGAGGGGTGGCCATATTAATTAAAGCAAGCATTTACTATAAAGAAATAATAATAAATACTAAAGTAAATTTTTCTCATAAATGTATTGCTATTAATCTATTACCTAATAAAAAAACCATTTATATAGTTTCGTTATATATTGAACCAAGAAAGAAAATAACACTGCAAGAGTGGAATGAATTTTTTGCTAATGTACCAAAACCTTTTCTAATAGCAGGTGATTTTAATGCCCATCATGTTTCTTGGGGTTGCGATTTTAATGACACATATGGGAATATTTTATCTGATGCAATAAACCATTGTAATCTTATTTTTCTAAACAGCGGATATCCAACATTAGTTCCCTTAAGTAGTAAAAGCGCAATTGACTTAACTCTTTGCTCTCAAGATATTGTACAATTTTTTACATAGACAACTATAGAGGACCCACATGGATCAAATCACCTACCCATATTGATAACACTGAATGTTAAAGATGATCATGACGTAGCTGAAGCATCGAAGCACAGTATATGGCAGTTAAAAAATGCAAATTGGAATCTATATGTAACTAATCTTGAACACAGAGATATAGCTCAAAATTACGATGAACTCATTTCTATGATTAATGAAGCTGCAGAAATTGCCATCCCAAGAAAATTTTCAGGTCGGACTAAGCACCGCAATCACTGTCCGAAGCCTTGGTGGAATGAAACATGTAAAAATGCTGCTCATCAAAGAAAATTAGCTTTTGCCAAGTATAAGAGAACTCCAAATAGAGAAAATTTAATTGAATTCAAAAAAATGGATGCTTGCGCTAAACGCACATTCAAATTTACAAAAAGGCAAAAATGGGTTGAATACTGTACAAGCTTAAACAGCCATACCCCAATTTCACAAATTTGGAAAAAGGTAAACAATTATAAAAATCGAAAAGTCCAAAACAGATTACCAATAGACCCAAATTCAAACTGGATAGAAGAATTTCATATTAAAATTTCACCGCCATGGGTACCAACCAACCGGGATGAATGTGATCTCCAAATTTCTTCAGTACCAAGGAATACGACCTATCTTAGCGAAAGATTTTTGATGTGGGAACTGGAACGATCTATCAAACATACCAACAACAGCTCCCCTGGTATAGATAATATTTCATATTCCATGCTTTATAACTTACCAATAAATCAGAAAAAATCTCTCTTAAGTATATTCACTGCAATATGGACAGGACAAACTTCGATCCCTGAAAGTTGGAAGAAGTATATTATCATCCCCATAAAAAAACACGACAAACCGGATTGCATTCCAACCTCTTATAGGCCCATATCATTAGCTTCATGTGTGTTGAAAACCTTCGAGAGACTTATCAAAAATCGTCTTGAGCAATGGCTAGAGAAAGAACATATTCTACCTGATATACAATATGGCTTCAGAAAATCTAGGTCAACATTGGAAGCATTAACAGTAATTGTAACAGATATTCTAGCTGGATTTACTAGTAACCTCATGACTATGGCAGGTTTCAACGATATTACAAGTGCATTTGATAACGTTAACCTAGATGTTTTAACCAATAAATTGATTTCGATTGGATTTAATACGCAATTAGCGAACTTTATAATTTCGTTGTACACAAACATTAAAATCCATATAAAAATAAATCAAGTAACCACTGACCTAGAACTACGAACCTAGGACTCCCCCAAGGCAGTATTTTAAGTCCAGTTTTGTTTTTATTATATACAATGGATGTCAGTGTTAAACTTCATAATATAAGAACAATACAATTTGTAGATGATATTGTTTTTTATTGTACAAGAAAAAACTTTGAAACTTGTGAATATGAATTAAACAAAACTTATGACATCTTCAACGAGTGGCTGAACGAAAATTATTTTACACTTTCTGAACACAAAACAGAGGTGTGTCTATTTAGCCGAAGACGAAACATTGAACAGGATCATGTAAAACTGGGACCTTATAATTTTCAAATAAAAAATGTTGTGAGATACTTAGGATTATATCTAGACCGGAAACTGTTATGGAAAGATTGTATCCATCAAATAACAAAAAAGTCTGAAAATGCTATTAACCTACTGAGAGCCTTTTGTTATACAAAATGGGGGGCTGACCCAAATATCGCCTTGTTATTTTATAGAACCATGATAAGATCAATCCTGGATTATGGTAGTCATTTGTATGGATCAGCGGCACAAATTCATTTAGACAAAATAGAAACCCAAAAAAACAAAAGTTTAAGAATATGTCTTGGATATCTCAAGTCAACCCCAATAAATATTATGGAAGCAGAAGCTGTAGAACCACCGTTACAACTAAGAAGGCAACTAATTAGTAACAAGTTTATCACAAAAGCATTTGCTAAATCCGCAAGTTATATAATTCCTATCCATGAACTGTCAATTTCAGTACTCACACAGTCTTATTGGCTAAAAAAGAAAACTCCGCTAATATGTGAAAGTTATACCACTCTTTCCCAATTCAGGTCGGTACTGTACACATCAAAAATCCAACCAATATTTTCAGAACATCCGCATGTCCTTTTCTCTAAAAAAATTAAGACGTTTCAGATTGACAAAAACGACCACTTCCTCGAAACGGTTAATCAACGATGGCCTGACTATTATCAGATTTACACCGATGGATCAAAACAAATTCGTACAGGTGCCACTTTTTACGATCACACCTCAAAATATCATGAAGAGTTCAGATTACCAGATGAGGCAACGATATATACAGCAGAAATGTTTGCAATATGTGAGGCTCTAAAATATATACTTAGGACGTATAGACTCAAAAGTATTATATTTACAGATTGCAAAAGTGTCATAGAGAGACTAAAAAATATAAGTGCGGCCAAGAACTTAAGTCATCTAGAAGTAGAAATACTACAGACCAATCACGAAATACTTAGCTCGCAACGGGAGGTGCTAATAGTTTGGATCAAAGGGCATTCGGGTATTCAAGGAAACGAAATTGCTGATAAGTTTGCAAAATCCGCCTCAGACTTACACAGAGATTATATTAACCAGTGTATTCCATATACAGATTTGAATTCCACACTTAAAGTTCAACTTAAGGCTAAATGGCAAGAACTATATGACAGCAAACAAATATGATTAAATTATAAATCATGTCAAGTCCAAATCCCAATAATAAGATGGTTCTACAACGAAAACAACAGGAACTTTATTATTACTTTAAACAGAATAAGAGCAAATCATGCAATGTCACCAAGCTATAAATGTAAAATTGGTTTAATTGATGATTCCTCATGTTTATGTGGGGAACTTGGAGACTTAACACATATTCTACTTGGTTGTTCATTAAATAGTTAAAGCACAGATAAATTTTATAATGAAGTTATTAATAACAAAATTTGCTTACCTATAAATTTAAATTGTATAATTTTCAATAAGAATATTAATATATTGTACTGCTTGTATAATCACCCCAAACGGTGCAAAATGAAATTGTAAATTACTAACCACCTCTTTGTTAGCAATCCTGCAACTAGTTAGATTTTGTAAGTGGGCGACGAAAAAATAAAAAAAAAAAAAAAAAAAAAAAAAAATAAAAAAAATAGTGCATATAAAAAAAAAACAAACAAAAATAAAAACAAAAACAAAGCAGCAAAAAAAAAAAAAAAAATAAAAATATATATATTTAAAAACAGCTAAATTCTACATAGAAGGAAAAAAAAACACAAATTACACTGCTCACACTTAACCTTAAGCTACTAATACCTTAAGCATTGTTATTGTGAAGAAGGATGAGTTTTCTTTTTAAGTTTTCCTTTTTAAATTATTATAGTTAAAAAAAATCGTCTGGCTAATTGGTCTTTAGCAAAGCCATCTAATTAAGTAAAAAAAAAAAAAATTTCACAAGACATTTGATGGTCTTAACCTTAAGGCTTCTAAAAGCAAACCAACGATTTTACCCAAGCTACACTTACTACAGAGCATTCTATTCTTCCTATTAATTACTATGTCACAAATAAAGTAAATTCTATACAGTCCATCAAGAGCCCTAAACAATTTCACAAGTCAAACTGTCAGTAGAAGAAACATCAGGTAAAATCGACATACCAAGACAAGAAGTCGAAGGTGCCATCCTAAGAGAAACTCTTTCCGTCGCATGTAATCAACTTGACCTGACCGAGCTAGTCAATAACACCGATGAATATATCCAAGTAGCAATAACTGATCTCATCAAAAGTCAACCAATAAATCTCTAAGAGATGTCGATCATTTCCTAAGGATGATCGATCAAGGAATCGTTAGAGTCAATTGCCTTGGTCATCCCTAATGTGGGTCATTCCAAAGGAACCAGATGCCCCAGGAAAAACTAAATGGCAAATAGTTGTCGACTACAGGAAGGTGAACGAGAAAACCATCGATGATTTATATCCAATTCCAAATATAACAGACATTCTAGACAAACTAGGACGCTGCCAATACTTTTCCACCCTAGATGTAGCCAGTGGATTCCATCAAATTGAAATGGAGGAAGAAGATATCTAGGAGACTACATTTAACGTTAAAAATGGCCACTATGAATACCTGAGAATGCTATTCGGACTCAGAAATGCACCCTCAACATTCCAGAGAGTAATGGAAAACGTACTAAAAGGACTTACAGGAGAAATATATCTAGTCTACATGGACGACATTATTGTATTTTAAACACCTCTTTAAGAACACGTAGTAAAACTTAAGAAGATATTTGAGAAATTAAGAGAAACCTAATTTAAAATACAAGTTGACAAATGTAAATTCCTTAAGAAAAACGAATGCTTATTCTAATATAAAAATTACCACTTATATGCAAGCAACACTATTGTTCATAAATACTAAAATAATTAAGTAAAATCGCCTAAATGGGTTTTTAAAAACTAAAAACTAAATACGTTTTTTATAGATATATTACTTGTAATAGTACGTGGAATAGTACAGTATCTATTATTCTGTAAGTTTCAGCATGCCAGATAAAATTCATTCAAACCGACAACATTCTTATTAAATCTTGATGTAATTTGCCGAAGTGTTGTACAAAATAATTGATATGGCAAACCTGCTAGTATGACAATTCGTTTGAAGCGTTTCAAGGCCGAAAGTAATGTAATCTATCGATAATAAATATTACTTACGTTTAAGATGGAAGCATCTCTCTACGATACAATTGAATGGCGGCAGTTCAAGATATAATTCTTGTTTAATGAGATTTTTTATATGTTTAAGAAAAAATATTCAACGGTAAACAAAAGATGAATTCAATAACTCTCAAGATGGATTCAATAACTCGCGCAATGCGTTTTTACGGAACGTAATTCTTTTCGAAGTGTTGGAAGCATTCGATCCAGCGTTGATGTGGTTTTGTGTGATTTTCGTTCCAAGCTGTAATTTTATCACTGAGCCGCACAACTGATACCCATCAAATTTGGATTCACCTGTGATTTTAGTTTACAGTAGTAAACATTGTTTTGCCCACCTCGGTTTTTACCACCAAAATTAGTACTAGTATTATAGCCGCAGAATTAAACTAACATTCTTGAGATATTGTACTTTTCAAGAGTGTTGCTCAAGAGCTGCACGATAATATCAGATGTTTTCCCATCTTCAGCTGTTAAATTCTAAACCAGGAACGTCTTTACGTTTCCATAGTTAGATGCATCGGAAATGATCCTGACGAATATTGCGTTGTTCATTGCATCAACCAATTGATTTTCGATGTACGGACCAAAGACCTTTTTAACAATTGCCTCACATTTAGTAAAACCTGACTGAAATTTGGTCAATCCAAAGCAATTCCGAAATATTTTCGATGAACAATCAGCTAAGCGAAAGTTTTCATTTTTCTTAATCGTATGATATGCCCAAACACCTTCCCGAGCTGCTGTCTCTAAATCAATATTGCTCGATGTTGCTGTTACCTTAAAAAAATCAGTCAATTTTTTGCTGCTTGTCGCGAAGCTAATACTTCTTTGTTGTTTTTCACTTTTGATGTGACACTACATACGATCTACCACTGTGGGCGATCGAAAATTTGGATCTACAAGTATCACATTTTACGTCACTGTTACTTTTTTTTTTTCAAAAATGGGAATTCTTCTTGCACTGTTTTATTAAAAGTGCAATACCTTTTTCTCTTTTTACTTTCTTGTTCTAGTTCTATATTAACAATAGAATGGAATGAAAAATGTAAAGTCTACTAAATAATGCTTCGGACCTTCGTAGATGAACATATTATAAAAAAATTGTGACATAAAATAAATGTTCACATAAGATCATTGCAAGGCAGCAGATTTGATCTTGGTTCAAAGCACATAACGGTTTAGAAATGAATCATTTATTCTTCCAGAATATGCGAGAATGAAATCAAGAGGTTTGTTTACTACTTAGAATGGTTGACAAAAACGAAAAAAAAAAAAATTATCAGCAATCATTACATCGTTGAATGCGGCACACCTTGGTCAGCATGATTGATGTGTATACAATACATGAATTGTTATCGTTTTTAAATAATCTTTTCGGAAGAGGATAATTAAAATACAGAAATAAAAAAAATGCACATTTTGAGTTTTCCTAGAACATAATACCACAATAAAATGCATGCGTTTTGTTGTATTAGTATTACACTCTAGAAATTTTCGACTTTTTTTAACGTATTTAAAATTTCAAAATAGAATTTTACCAAAAAGTTAAAAATTCGGATGGTCCGGAAGCGTTGTCCGTGACGCCGGGACTTCTTCTTCGTCTTCTTCAGATGCAAATCCACTAATGGATGTTAACGATCACATTTTCCATTAATTCTCTATTTCTTGCAATATGTATCAGAGATTGTATGTCGTTACTCCATGTCCATTGCCTTATGTTTCTGAGCCAGGACATTTTCTTGCGTGCCATTCCTCTCTCGCCTTCAATTTTACCCTCGAATATAAGTTGGAGGAACAAATATTTTTCATTTCGCATGATGTGACCTAGATACGCCGTTTTCCTTTTCTTGATGGTTTCGAAAAGTTGGCGTTCTTGGTTTATTCTTTTAAGGACATATATATTTGTGATTTTCGCTGTCCATGGTATTTTTAGGATACGGCGATAGAGCCACATTTCGAAAGCTTCTAATCTGTTTATATCCCTCGTTTTGAGTGTCCAGCCCTCTACGCCATATAGCAGCACTGACCATACGTAGCACTTAGTAAAGCTTAGTCTTAGTTGAAGATCGAACTCTGAACAAGTCAGTACCTTCTTGAATTTTACGAAAGCTTGTCGAGCTTGCTCAATGCGACATTTTACTTCCCTGTCCGATGCCCAGTCTTCAAAAAGCCACGATCCCAGGTATTTAAATTTAGTCACTCTTTCAATGGACTTAGTATTCAGTGTTATGGTGAAGTTTTCAAGTGCATCCAAGTTTCTGGAGATGATCATGAATTTGGTCTTTTTGGTATTAATCTCTAATCCCATTCGCTTACTGTATTCTCCGATTACAGTGACAAGTTGTTGAAGATCGACTATGTTGTCACAAATTAAGACACCATCATCAGCATATCGTATGTTGTTGATCAATACTCCATTTACCTTGATTCCCATCTCTGCATCCTCCAAAGACTCTTGAATAATGGCTTCCGAATAAATGTTAAATAAAAGAGGAGAAAACACACATCCCTGTCGAACGCCTCTTCTTATATGTATGGGTTTGGATATAGAATTGTCTATTTTTAACTGTGCCGTTTGATGCCAGTACAAGTTTTCAATGCATCTTATGTCTTTTTGTTCTATATCAACTTTCTTGAGAATCTGCATTAACTTGTGGTGTTGGACACGATCAAACGCTTTTTGGTAATCTAAAAAGCACAGGAACACATCCTTCCTCTGATCGTAACAATTTTGGACCAGCACACCGGAACACGACTTTGTAATTCGGGCCATGTCCCGGATTTTCCGCTTCCGGGCTAGTTGGTCACACTATAAGCCTAATATTTCATATCTATATCTAAATATAATGAAAAATATTATTAATTATTGTGTATTTATACAATAATTACTGTATTCTACATATTTAAACTGGTAATTTAATTATTAAATTAGCATTTTGGATTTTTTGTATTGTGTGTGAAAGACAAGTTATATTTTTCTACTATTCTTTATATATTTTTTACTTTATATGCCCTGGGGGAGGGGTTTAACTCCCAAAACCCCCCTGAGTGCGCCACTGCGACTATACATGTAATAAAAGGTGTATATTTAACGATATAATAAACTTACACAAAATATTCCTGTATAGAAAATTAAGGTTAAAATAAAATCATTATCAGATTTGTTTAAAGATTTTTTTCCGAATATAATGATTACGATTAAACTTATATTACTAATACATTCGAAGAATGTAAGACTAAATAAATTCCAGATGCATATTTGAAATACAGAATTCGTAGTATACGCTATACAAAATATATCTCTATAGCGATGTTTAATTGTTTTTATGTTAGTACAGATTTTATCGCGTTTTCCTGTAAATACTAAATTTATTTGGTTATATAAGTCATTTTGATGATGACATACGAAATTAATAAGTTCTCCTAGACAGGTAGTTAGTGAAAATAATTGAATATACATTACTACAATGTATTTCTTCAATAAAGCCCTCCTCCAATCACCGTTAAAATAAAGTAAGCCTATACAACATATTATTAATAAACTATATCGACATATTCTTCGAAACACTTTATCATCTTGAATGGTTGTTTTCAAAATATCAAGTTTATCAAATATTAGTTTCCAATCTTTTCTTTTAAAAATTAATGCATACATTATTGTCATTGTAAAAAATGCATATTGAAAAGAAGATATTACTAGGAAAATCAGCTCTATCGAAAACTCCATGGGAGCAAATATCGAAAAAAGCTTGATCATCTGAGCAATGTCCCATGGGATCAGAAGGAAGTTAAAAAGTAATTGTACGAAATTTCCTATGCATTGATATTTAAAGCTCCACGGAAACACTCCACAGTATATACCCACTTTATAAACAATTTTTAGGTAATAGATATCAAATTTGTTCTGTTCAGTATTTGTGTACATTATATAAATGAAGAGTTCATACAGTCTTCTTTAAAGGTAATTTTGAAAATGTATTACTTATATACCAATATTAAGACTGATCGATAAGCAAAAAATATAATTGTATTATCAATCAATTATGTAGTAAATGACATTTAATATAATAAGAGCTAGAATATTTGTAGTTTTTTAGTGAATGACTTCGAAGTGTTTCTTATTTATCTGATTGAGTGATTGATTGAAGTTATAATAATTTTTTGCTGTGTTTCTATTTGTACTTATTAATGTTTAATCGTCGATCTTATTTCTATCGGTAATTTATCGATTTTATTGATAAATATATTAACATCGGAAGTTAAAAAAACAATCAATACGGCAAAGCCACGAAAAGCCTCAGGTCCAGATAAAATATACGTAGAGACGATAAAGCTTATCAATGAAGAAAATCTTCAGACGTTAACACTATTATTTAACAAAATATATACCACTGTAATCTTCCCAGAAGACTGGCTTAGATCGACATTTATACCTATACCCAAGAAAAATAAAGCAAATAGATGCTCACAGTTCAGATTAATTAGCCTGTTGAGCCATTTTCTGAAAATTTTACTCAAAATTGTACCGGGTGGTCCAATAAGCCGATCTCTCGGCTATAGATCAGAAACTATTCATGATATAATTTTAGGAGAAAAAATTCCTTAGTAAAAGTGGGCAAGAAAAATCGCTGGAAATAACTTTCAAGTTTCTGGGTTAACCGCTAGGGGGCAATTATCGTGAGTTTTAATAAATTAGAATAAAGACAGTAAATTAGAGTAAAGACAATTAATTAGAATAAAGACAATAAATTAGGACTAATAAAAATATTACAATATCAACAACAGTTTTAAAACCACCATAGGTTTAGATATATTATTTGTACGTATTAGGGATGGCGGTTTTTGACAAAACACCGGTTTTCGGTTATACCGTTTTTTTGCTTACGGTTTAACCTGGCAGTTATAGCCGGCCAAAAAAACCGGTTTTTCCAAAAACCGGTTTTCGGTTTTTTTAATACAATAAATTAGAAAGGTACATTTACAATGCACTTTAGTTTGTGATACTACGTCATTCGACTCGATATCAATATGATCAAAATTAGTACTATCGAAAGAACATCAATATCAATGTAAACACAACACAATTTTTTATGTTTTGTGAGAAAAAAATTCCTCAACAAAAATTTCCCATACTCTTTCAAATGTGATTTAAAGAAAATAATATCAACATAAATATTTTACTTAAAAATAAATTGTATACTGCAATTCATCTTTTATTTTTACTACCATCAAAAAAAATTTATCATGTATTACTTTTAACTCATTCACGACTTCCAGTATGAGTATAAATCGTTTTGAAAACGTAGGAAAATCCTTATTTTTGGTAATAAGAAAAAGCCATTCACCCACTTTCAATGTCAAGAGTCAAGTGTGAAAAATAGATGATGTATAAATACCAGATCACTTCTTATGTAAAAATATTATAATTACAAATACTTTTTCAACGAAATACTATAATAAAATTTAATTGTTTCTGGCTGAAGTGCGCTTGCACTTTCAGTTTGCTTCTGTATTTATAAAATAAAATAAAAATTTTATTTTAGTTTTGTTTGGAATAATTACTTGAGAATAATAATTATGATTGAGTGGGATCTAAAATAATACCTAACCTAATCCTAATCACTGTAAAAACCTAATAACCGGTTTTTACTTTAAAAATAAAAAACCGGTTATAACCGGGACAAAAAAACAACCGATAAAACCGGTTATTTCGAAGTAAAAAAACCGGTTTTCGGTTAAAACCGGTAGGTTTTTCCCATCCCTAGTACGTATTCCAAACTTTTGGACAATATTTGATTATAGAAATACTTACGCTACCGATTCCCGCATATATAATTGATCGGAAAAGAAGATTATGAGCTAAACTAGTCGAAGCATCATTTTGCAATATAGGGGACAAGATTTTACTTAAATCGCTTATGTACTCGAAAAATGTAAGATTCACTAAATTGAAAAAGCTCATTTGAAATAGTGAGTTTGTTTTATCCGCAATAAAAAATATTTCTCTGTACTGATGTTTAATTCTTTTTATATTAATATAAAAGTCCACCTGTTTTTGTGTAAATGATAAGTTCATTTGATTACATAAATGGAATTGCCTTTGATATATTATATTGATCAGTTCTTGAAGACACGCCGTTGTTGAGATTAATTGGATATATGCTATTAAGAAATACATATTTTTTAAAATTGACATCACACTATCATATTTAGATATACTTTGTATGTAAAATATACCTAAAAAACATATTGATAATAAAATATGTCGAAATATTCTATGAAAATCTGGTTCGTGAAGGATTGTTTTTGAAACATTAAGTTTATCAAATATTAGTTTCCAATCTTTGTTTTTACATACTAATACATACATTGTGGTTATAGTAAAATGTGCATATTGTGCGCAAGATATTATTGTTAGAACTACATCCATCAATGCTTCTGTAGAAGTAAAATAGGACGTTATATTAATGGTGACAACAATATTCCATGGAAACAAAAGGAAGTTAAACAGTAACTGTATTGAAGACGTCAAACATTGACCAGCAAATACCCACGGAAGTACTCCACAACACACACCGATTTTATACATTATTTTTAAGTAATAAGTATCAAATTTGTCATGTTCAATATTTGTGTACATAGTACTTAATGTACTTTAAAACTAATTTCGAAGAAAAATTTAATGAGAATGTTAAGATTCTAAACGATAGACAATGTAGTTATTAATATTCTAGAATTAGTAAAAGTAGAATTCCTATCGTATGTTATATAGTAAATGACATTTATTGATTATAATTTTCTTTAGGTATGGTTCGGAAATAATTAATAATAGTTAAATATTACATACGATGATTAATTAGATGTGCTTCACACGCGACCAGACGATAAAACTTTAATAATAAAAAGTCATTATAATGATAAAAGCATATATTAAGGACCCTTAAGCTAACGGGGACAAATGAACGGAACCCAATTTAACCTACGTAATATTTTTTCACCCATTTTTTACTAATTTATTACCACCCTAATAATTTTTCACCATCAAACCATCCTTAATGGGAGCGATTTTGCTGGCTTAAGGTTCAAGCTAGCAGAATTCAGAAAATAAACTTTTTGCCAATGGCATATTGCTTTACCCATTTTTCACTACTTTATTACAACGCTAATGAATTTTCACCGCCAAACCCCCCTGTGGGGAGCGATTTTGCTGGCTTACGGTTAAAACTAGTATAATGTCCAAAATAATATTTATTATATACCACAGTGCTCTGATAAGTTTTTATGAATTTATTATCAAGCTAGTAATTATTCACCCCTCAACTACTCTTTATGAAAAGTCAATAATTCTGTTGGGTTAGTATTTAAGGTGACAAAAAGTCTATTTTTACAATTTTACTGTACCCTTCTTATAACTGAAAGTATAAATTGCTTGCCAGGTTTTTACTGAATTTTATCCACCCTCATAGTTTTTGACCCCCTACCTAAGCCACAGTTAATGGAAAACATTCAACAAGCTACGCATTCACGCTAGCTAAATGCGAAATCTTTTTGGAAATACAAAAGTGCTCTACTAGATTTTTACTATATTTTTACCAGCCTAGTCATTGTTTTCTTAACTATTCGAATTAAAAACATTCTGAACTGTTACTCTGTTTTATTAAACTAATATTCATTTTTTAAATGTTTAAATATAGAAAATATGAAAATAATTTTTTAACTGTTTAAAAAAATCGACTCTGATTATAGTAGTGAGTACAAGGCTAAGATAAATCGAATCGTGAGTCCCTTTTATGAATATGAAATAATATAAATTGGTAATATAAATTACATTAATTACCTAATTGTAAAGGCCGGTCAGGACACCTAGCGCACCTATTGTTAAAAGATTAAAAGATTTGTATTTATTAGGTATTCTCTAGACCTGAGAGAAGTGTACCGCCAATCAAGGAGTGGGGGCTGCAGTCTTAACACCAGTGCACATTCATCTACGTACGATCAAGGCTATAGTTGATTTTTCTTCTTTTTCGTTTTATATAGACATGACTCTTTTTTCAATGTGCCTCTAGTAAGTTGTCATTCCATCGTTTTCGTGGTCTTCCTACTGATCGTCTTCCTACTGGTGAACCGTCTCCTGCCGTTTTTACTATTCTATTTGTTGCCATTCGGCTTATATGATCGTTCCATTCTACTCTTCTATTTCTTATCCAGTTTTTGATGTTCTCCACCTTGCATCTATGTCGTATATCTGTACTTCTAGCTCTGTCCCATAGTGTCTTACCATCAATTTTTTTAAGTGCTTTCATCTCTGCTATTTCTAACATCCTTTTTGTCTTCTCTGTGTCAGGTCTTGTTTCTGCCGCGTATATCATTATTGGTCTGATGGCTGTTTTGTAAATTCTGCCTTTCGTTTCTTTCCAGATATTTTTATTTCTCCATATTGTTTCATTTAGGGAGCCTACGGCTCTGTTTGCTCTATTCACTTGATCTTCCACTTCAGTGTCGAGTTTTCTGTAGGTAGATAATGCAATACCTATATATTTAAACGCCATCACTTGTTACATTACCTGACCTTAGAGTTCCCATTTAAATCTAAGTAAATTAGCTGTTGTACCCATGTATTTTGTCTTTATTGGGGCAATTAACATGTTAAATTTTTTGGCAGTTAAATTAAATTGATGCATTATACGTTGTAAATCATCGTACATTTTAAGTTGTTTTTTTTCCATTTGGTACCTTTTTTTGTTTTTACTTTTTTTATTATTTTATCCATAATCGGGTTGAACAATCGAGGACTCAGGAAATTCCCATGTCTTATCCCATTTCCCGCTTCAATAGAGTCGGTTGGTTCTTCTTCTACTTTTCCTTTTATTGCGTTATTTTGGTAAATATTTTCGATTGTTTTGATTATTCCTAGGGGTATTTCTCTTGCATACAGCAAGTGGATAACGTCTTTTAATTTGACCCGCTCAAATGAGTTTGTAAAGTCCATGAAACATAGATATGCCGGTTTGTTGTATTCTAATGATTTGTCTTGCACTTGCCTCATTATAAATATAGCGTCGGTGCATGATCTTCCCGACCTAAAAGCTTGTTGTTCTTCTGCTAGTCTTATAATTTCATTCAATTTATTTGCTATCTCTTTGGTTGCTAATTTTAGTGTTGTGTTTAATATATTGATTACTCTGTAATTTTCCGGTTCCGATTTATTTCCCTTTTTAAAGAGAGGTATTAGGATGCTCGATCTCCATTCTTGGGGAATTCTGTTTTGTTCTATTATTTTTTGGATTATGTTTAATAGTTGTTTGGTCAGATCTGGTCCTCCGTACTTTAGGAGTTCGTTCGGTATTCTGTCCTCTCCTGGTGATTTTCTATTTTTTAATTTCGTTAACGGTTCCTTTGCCAAGATTTCCAGGGAGGATGTATACAAACAAATAACAGGGGGAAAAAGTAATCATAGAGACAGTCATTTAAATGGAAAAAGAGTAATAGAATTTGCTTTCGAATAACAATATGCGAATTATGAGCACTTATTTTGATCTCAAAGAAATTCATAAAGGTACCTGGGTGTCATCAGATGGACTAACAGTAAACCAAATAGATCATTTACCAATAGAAGCCAAACATATGAGAGCCATAAAAGATAGCCGAAGTTACACAGGTGCTGATGCAAATTCGGACCACTTTCTGGTCAAAGTTAAAATGGAGCAAATAATACCCACAATTAATAACACTACTTGTAAAAAAATAAAAAGATATAACGGTGCACTACTTCAGGAGGGAGAAGTTAAAAAAAATTCAGGCAGCAAATTGAAGAGAAACTGAAAAGCTAGACAATAGTAAATGATATAGAAAGCAGATGGGTACAACTAGAAAAAAAATTCAAGAAGCAGCCGACTTAGTAGTATCAAGAAACAGATAATGTAAACAAACGGATTGGTATGATGAAGATTGTAAGAAAGCCATTAGTGACTAAAATAAAGCTAGAATAAATAGCATAATAAGAAATAATGAAGAGAGTAAAAAAGTTTATGCCGCAAAAAAACGGGAAGCAAAGAAGATCTGTAGAAGGAGGAAGCGGTCAAGTTTAGAGCAGAAACTAGTTCGTATTGAAGAAGATTTTTTACATAAACAAGTCAGGAATTTCTACCAAGAAATAAAACGAGACCAAACCCAGTACAAAACCACATCAAGATATTATAAAGATGAAGAGGGGAATCTGTTAGGTGGAAGAGATGAAAAATTAAGAAGGTGAGCCAATTATTTCGAGAACACACTATGTACGGACGACCAAGATGAAATAGAACAAACGCAACTACAACATGAAGAAGTAAGGGACCCAGATGTAAATGAAGAAGTACCTACCAAGGAAGAAATTATAGAGATCATAAAAAAATTTAAAAAACAACAAAGCACGTGGTGAAAAAGGTATTTTTGCTGAGTTTCTAAAAAAAGGTGGCGAAATGCTACAAGAACAAATCGCTGAGTTAATACCCGAAGTGTGGATCAAAGAAAAAATACCCGATCAGTGGAAAGAAGCAATCTTATGTCCAGTGCATAAAAAAGGAGACGTTACAGAATGTAAAAATTACAGGGGAATAGCTTTACAAGATACAGTGTATAATATTCTGGCCATATCAATTAGAAATAAAATTAAAACAAAAGTTGAACATTGTCTAGGTGAATATCAAGCAGGTTTCAGAGCAAACAGATCGGTAACAGACCAAATTTTTACAATGAAACAAATTTTAGCTAGTTCATATGAATTTAACCTAACATAAAACATGCTGTTTATTGATTTTAGACAGGCATATGATACTATAAAAAGAAAATATATGAAGTACTAGAATATTTTGAATTTCCACCAAAAATAGTAAGACTGACTAAATGCATACTCAATGATAGTAAAAGTAAAGTCATGTTAGAAGGACGGGTTTAGGATAGCTTTATCACCAATAGAGATCTGCGACAAGGTGACCTGTTATCAACAGAGTTTTTCAATTTGATCTTAGAGAAGATTTTACTAGAATGTAACATCTACACTAGAGGCACAATATATCATCACAGGCATCAATGCGTAGCATATGCAGATGATGTTACCTTAATAACAAGGAGAACTGCAGAATTAAGAGAAATCTTTACTAGAATAGAGAGAATAGCCAGGGAATATGGTTTAGAAATAAACGAAGAAAAAACAAAATATATGGTGATGAGGGAAAACGAAAATCATCTAGGACAGTCCTTTAAGATACAAAGCCCAAGTAGTAAAGAATATAACTTTGACGTTGTTAGCCAATTCGATTACTTGGGAGTGACACTAACAAATAGGAACGAAGAGAACCAAGAAATCATAAAAAAATGGCCAAAGGTAGTAAGAGTGCTGGGAGCCCGACTAAGATACTGAGGTCGAAGATAATATCCAGAACAGCAAAAAAAAAAACGAATATATACAACAGTTATCCGACCTACAGTACTCAATGCTAGCGAGACCTGGACACTAAATAAAGATATGGAAATAAAATTAGATAGATGGGAACGAAAAATTCTTAGAAGGATATACGGAGGTGTAAAAGAGGGGAACATCTGGCGAAGAAAAACGAATAAAGAAATAATGCAAATATATGGGCAACCAAAAATAACAACACTCGCTAAAATTCAAAGATTAAGATGGCTCGGACATAGAGCAAGAATGAAGGAAAGAAGAGTTCCCAATGAATTAATAAACACGGAGGCTTGTACAAAAAGAAAAATAGGTCGCCCCCGAAGAAAATGGCTGAAATCGGCAAAAGAAGATCTGAAGTCGCTGCGGGTACAAGATTGGAAAAACTTAGCACAAGATAGAAAGAAATGAAAGAACACCGTTGAAGCCTTGGGCCTTTAAGGCCTGTTTAGCTGAACTATATATAATGGATAACATCATAAAGAAAATTAAAAAAGAAGAGGATATATAATGGGAGAAAACACCATAGTAACAGCCGAAAATGAAGATGGCCTACAAAGATTAATTAAAGAATTAGAAGATATGGCATTCATATACAACATCGCGATCTCAACAGAGAAAACTAAAGAGATAGTGATATCAGCGGAACCGAGACGATGTAAACTAGTCGTAAATAACAAAATAATAGAACAAGTGATCGAAACTAAATACTTGGGAATAAAACTGTCAAGTTACTGAAAAGTGGAAGAAGAGTACAAAAACAAGTGAACATGGCAAACAGAGCAGCAGAATGTCTCAACAACACAATTTGGAGAAACAAATACCTCACAACGGAAACGAAAATCAGGATATATAAATCAACAATAAGACTAATAATGAAGTACACAGCGAAAACAAGAGCAGATACGGCGAAAACACAAAGACTGCTGGAAACAACAGAAATGAAAGTCTTACGAAAAATAACAAATCAAACTCTAAAAGACAGAGTGATAAGACAGACACGAGCGAGATGTGGTATAGAGGAAATAAACGCGTAGGACAAAAGAAGAAAAGTGGAATGGAATCAACACATCGAAAGAATGACAGAAAGTAGAATAGTACGAATAGCAAGAGACAAATCGGTAAATGGAAGATCATTGGGACGACCGAGGAAAACATGGTCAGACAACGTCAACAGGCATTAAGCCTATTTATAAAGTAGTAAGAAGAAGAAGAAACTGTACAATAAACTTACACAAAATATTCCTGTATAAATACTTAAGCTTAAAATAACATCATTATCAAAACTGTTTAAAGTTTTTTTTCGGAATATAATGGTTGTGATTAAACTTATATCACTAATACATTCAAAGAAAGTAAGACTTAATAAATGCCAGAAGTATATTTGAAATATAGAGTTTGTACTATGCGCAATACAAAATATATCTCTATAGCAATGTTTAATTGTTCTTATGTTAGTATAGATTTTCTCCCGTTGTTCTATAAATAATAAACTTATTTGATTATATAAATCATCTTGCTTTTGACATATGACATCAACAATTTCTTCTAAATAGGTAGTCATTAAAATTATTTGAATATATATTACTACAATGTATTTCTCAAATAAAGTCCTCCTCAAATTATTGTGCTCAGTACCATTGTTAAAACAAAGTATGCCTAAACAACATATTATTAATAAGCTATATCGACATATTCTTCGAAATACGTTATCTTGAATAGTTGTTTTCCTTATATCAAGTTTATCAAATATTAGTTTCCAATGTTTTCTTTTGAAAAGCAACAAATAAATTATTGTCATTGTAAAAAATGCATATTGAACAGAAGATATTACTATGAGAATGCACTCTGTCGATAACCCCATGGAAGTAAATAACGAAAAAACCTTGATCGTCTGAGCAATGTCCCATGGAATTAGAAGGAAATTAAAAAGTAATTGTATGAAATTTCCCAAACATTGATATTCATAGCTCCATGGAAACACTGCACAGTATGTACCTATTTTGTAAATAATTTTTAGGTAATAGGTATCAAATTTTTTTTGTTCTATAATATGTTCGTACATTATATAACTGGAAGAGCATACAATCTTCTTTAAAGCAATTTTAAAAATGCATCAGTTGTATACCAATCTAAGGACTGATCGATAAGCAAGCAAGGTATATTTATTGTTGGTTTATTATGTAGTAAAAGACATTCAATATAATAACAAATAGGAATCTACTTTCTTATTGGGTGAATTCTAAGAAAATTAATAATGGCTAGAGTGTTGCATACAATTATTAACCTTTGTCGCATTGTTTGACAAGTAATATTTTTTAATTTGTTTCTATACATATTCAGTGTGAATGTGTCCATCTTCCTTCCATGGGTAATTTATCGATTTTATTGATAAAATTAACAAAAAATGTATATAAGAATATTAAACGATTAGACTAAATTTAAACTTCAGTTTTATACTTCAAGATGAAATCCCTCAACATTTAAAATCAACAGAGAAAAAGCCAAAAATTACAGAATATTAATGCCATTATGTAGTTGTTACCAACTTAACCCCAATTTACACCCCTATACCAGTTGTTCACTGTATTAAAGAGAAGCTGGGTGTCAAGAAATATATTAGATGTTATGCCCTTCTTCAAGATTCCGACACAGCGAGTGGTTCGTCATTCAAAATAGGCATAAAATCTAAAACTTCCATTGACATTATTTAATAAGGACATTTGGCCACCTGGTGTATGCTATGTATGGTGGCAATGCTTTCATCTATGTAAAATATGAGTCCGAAGAACATCAGAAGCCCCGTTAGCTTGAAAAATCCAATTACCATTTCAAGCAACAACAAAAGTGACGTGGAAAATACAAGAATAGTTACAGACAAGCAGGTCATCGAAATTTGCAAATCGAACAGTGCTTTCCATTCTCATATTAACTTCATTAAGAAGGATACTTTGGAACCATCGATTAATCTGGATCCTTTGACCACAGTCACCACATCATCGTCCTATCATGGTATCTGTGGATCAACAAAGTTTCGTAAATTTTTGCCAAATCGGCAAATCGAACTCACCGGGACCTTACAATATTGCCAGGAACTGCGTGAAACAACTTCCACCAAGCGTCACTCTCTACTTGATGAATATAGTCTATGCTACTATCAAACTCTGCTACTTTCCACATCCGTGGAAAGTAGCCAATACAATTATGCACTTGAAAAACGGCAAAACCCGTACCGATCTAAACTCTTATAGGCCGATATCACTCTTAAACGTTCTAGCTAAAGTATTCGAGAGGATCCTCAAGGAGAGACTTGTTGACTTTACCACCGAACACAACATAATTCCATCGTTTGAATTTGGCTTTAAGAGAAGGTTACTTCACCAAAACGGCATTGACAGAAATCTTTATACGTCTTACACAAAGTCTAAATAACGGAAAAATATCCTTAGGCATCTTTCTCTATCTTCAAAAACCCTTTCACCAAGTTTGGCATGCTGGACTGGCCAAAAAACTGTTGAACATCGGTCTGCCCCTCTCATTCGTTAGAGTTATCCATTCATATGTCTCTCAACGTCTAACAACGGTAAAGTAGAGGGGTCACTTCTTTGAGTCTTTTACTCCCCTAGCAAGAGTACCACAAGGTTCAGTGTTGGCTCCCATATTATACACAATTTACAATATTGACTTACCCAACCCTCAATATACTAACACAACCACTTTGCTCTACGCAGATGATGCAGCTCTCATAAAAACATCACGAGACGTAGATTCAGTACTTAGGTTTGCAAAAATCACAAAAATTAGGTCGACAGGTGGTGTTCTCATCTCAATCATCATCAACACCCATCATATCCAAAAGACACAACCTTAGACTCTGGGGGGACCGACTACAGATCCGCGACAGGATCGAGTACCTCGGTGTGGTGTTTACACAAACACTGAACTAGACCGATTTGGACATAGCCTGTAACAAGGCTAGGAGCACACTCGGTCTACTTAATGCTCTTTGTGGTAAATTCAAAAGAACACACCCACGCTCACTCCTACACACATATAAAACATTTATTAGGCCGGTCATCGAGCATAGATCCAATATCTATATTACGTTGCGCGGCCAAATCACACGAAAACTGCTGGGATTGGAGAGGATAATCCTACGTAGAGTGAATAACAAGCGCAGCGACTAACACTCCGCTGTTATTTATCGCCTGTCGAATATCCAGCCCATCGGTGAGTGACTCTCCTCTCTATGAAGGAGTTACACAATCAGAACCACCCGAGGACAAAACTTCAGAGTCCAAAACATTTTGAAAAGTACCTGCTCATCCATCAGCAACGTATTCAAAAGAAAACCTAAACCTAAATTCCCCTTCCTTCCCGCAATTTTACTGGCTCTTGCCAGCAACAAGTTCCCTGACGAATACATTGACATCTAGGGGTTAACTCTCCTCTATTATCGTCGTCGCAATAACTTTTAAATGTTCACCTCGAGCTTGCCTAGACTGGGAGGGATCAGTCTTCTGTGGTTTCGCAATCCCATTGCACAATGGTACCTGTCTATTGTAGATTTTTTTCGCCTTCGATTGTCCATCACGCTCCTCTGACGACAAGTCCAAGAAGCAAACCATCAGTGGAATCCACGAAGCCAGCGAAAGCCTCAATTCCCTACAAAAAACAAACCACGTCCTGAAGAGGTGAAAAATCTAAAACAGGACACCAAAACACCAGACAAAGAACACAACCACAGAGAAGAAATAACCAGACAATGAGTTGAGTGAGGATCAGTTCCCATAGTATGGTCTAGTCTAGGGGATCACCGGTCGGGACTCTGCTCCAATTGCTACCGTAAAATCTTATATTCTGTATCTGGTCTTCACACATAAAAAGTTGTTTTATTTCAAACGATGGTCTACCTTATTGTTCATATAATATTTCATCATCAGTGCTATCTAAATGTAAATGTTAAAAGCCACTAAATACATGAGTATAACCCGACAAGCGAGAGCTGGCGGGTTGCGCGTAGAACAAATTGAAAAGTGGAAGGAATTGCTCATTTCTATGCAAGTCGGCTAGGAGTTCACATCGTGTATAACCGTTGAAGTACCTATACTATATACCTATAATCGCGATTAAGTACCTCTTCTATCTCTCTTAGAATAATTCCTTTTCTATTTTCGCGCAGCTCACCCGCCAGCTCTCGCTTGACGGATTATAAATACCCTTTAAATGTTGTTGAAGTAACTTTGAATTGCATTATTTAACTTTATAAACTATGATGTTTAAGTTACAACAGGAATGGATAACATGGCAACGTCAGACTCCGCTGAAGGTTGCTAGTCCTAAGACGAAGTGTCTACGAGGACTTTTTGATAGCATGTTGATGTTGTTGATTCATTATCGTCACCTTTAGCAAATAGGGATTAAAAGTAGTGTACCTATGTTTCGTTCTGAATGTGTTCCTTTTTTATTAGTTCTCTCATCTCTTTTCTTTGTCCTCTGATCATTCTCCATATTTCTTTTTGTGTTCCTTAGAAATCGTGTTCCATCTGTTTTGGGAAGCTCTGCCAGTGTTCCCTTTTTATTTGTCTAACTAAAGTATTCGTTTCATTTCTTATTCGTTTATAGTGGTTATGTGCCTGTTGTGTTTGTTGTGTTCTGTTTTATAAAAGGCTCTCATTTACATTTTGATGTTTTCTTTTTTGATATGATAGTGTTTGTTACTTTCCTCTCTCCAAGTGATTCTCTTGCTGCATTAATTACGTTATTTTTGAGTTTTCCCAGCTTTCCTCGATGTTATCATTTTCTATTATTTCATTCCCAGCAATATTTTCTGATATTCTTTTTCTGCATAAGTATTCCTTATTAAGCCTTCCGACTTTGATTTTTGTTTGTGTTTTCGCCGTTTTGTTGGGTGTGAAGTATTTCATAATAATTCTTATTTTACATAATACTAGGTTATGGTCGCTACCTACATCTGCTGAGTTGAGGCATCTTACGTCGAGTAATTTCGATGGATATCTCTGTTGGTTATGTCATAATCTATGATAGATCTTTTTCCACGGGTGTTATTAAATGTATATATGTGTTGGTCTTTGTAGTCAAAAAATATATTTTTTATTCTCAGTTCGTTATTCGTGCAGAAGTTTATGATCCGTTCTCCATTTTCGTTATTAACATGCTCGTTAATATCCACCCATCTTATTGTAGGTGAAAATTATTAGTGTATTTATAATTGTAATGAGATATTTGTTATTTAGTGTGTTTTTTTGTAGTAAGTTAAATAAAATTAGTTAAACTACGTTAACTTCACTTAATTCCTGAACCCACCTAAAAACGTAGCAATGAGCGCAGAGGTGGGATTAAGTAAAATAAGTTATTGTCTAGAATTTATATGGTAAAGAGAGACATTGTCAGGAAGAAAAATAAGCTGAAGAGAAACATCGCTAAAAAGAAAAAAAAAGCTGAAAGAAGACATTGTCAAGAAGAAAAAGAAAATAAACAAAAACGAGAAGAAGTAAAAGAAAAACGTCGACAAGAAGCTGAAGAGAAACGTCGACAGGAAAACAGAGAGTCGTTCATGAGTTATTTTTCAAAAATAGATGCCTCAAAAGTAAATAAAGAAATTTAAAGAAATATTAATAAAATATAATATTAACTTTTGTTTTTGGGAATTGTGTAGATTTAGATAGAAAAAAACAACTTACGCTACATATTCCTGTATATATGATTGATCGCCCAAGAAGATTTTGGGCTAGACTACTTGATGAATCATTCTGCAATATAGGCGATAATATTTTACTTAAATCACTGATGTACTCGAAAAATGTAAGAGTCACTAAATTCAAAAAGCTCAATTGAAATAGTGAGTTTATGCTATTCGCAAGAAAAAATATATCTCTGTACTCGTGTTTAATTCTTTTTATATTAATATAAAAGTTGATCTGTTTTTCTGTAAATAATGATAACTTTATTTGATCATATAAGTGATTTTGCCTTCGATATATGATATTGATAAATTCTTGGATCAAAGCGGTTGTTGCGATTAATTGGATATATGTTATTAAGAAATACATCTTTCTTAAAGCTATCATCACACTATCATGTTTATAAATGCTTTGTGTGTAAAACATACCCAAACAACATATCGCTAATAAGATATATCGATATATTCTATGAACTATTGTCTCTTGAAGAACTAATTTTGAAACATTAAGTTTATCAAATATTAATTTCAAATCTTTGTTTTTAAATACCAATACATATATTGTGATTATAGTAAAATGTGCATATTGTCCGCAAGATATTATTGTTAGAATCTGATCCATCAATGCTTCTGAAGACGTAAAATAGGAAGTAATATTAATTGTGGCAACAATATTCCATGGAAACAAAAGGAAATTAAAAAGTAACTGCATGAAATTTCCCAAACATTGGCGACCAAATGCCCATGGAAGCACTCCACAACATACACCAATTTTATATATTATTTTTAAGTAATGAGTATCGAATTTGTTACGTTCAATATACATAGTGTGTATTGTACTCTAAAATTAATTTCGATGAGAAATTTATTGAGAATATTTAGAGACTGAAGGATAGACAATGTATTAATTTAATCCCTATCGTACATTATAATAAATGACATTTATTGATTATAATTGCATTGAGATATGATTTGGAAAATAGTTAATAATAGGTAAATATTACATAGATTAATTATTGTCATGTGAAAGTGAACAAGCAGTAATCCTCTAATATACTTATATAATATATCTAATATACTTATATATATATATATATATATATATATATATATGTATATATATATATATTTATATATATATATATATGTATATATATATATATATATATATATATATATATATATATATATATATATATATATTAATGTGATATTAAAAGTCTGATGTGCGCCAAGCAATTAATTAGCTGATTAATACATTAATTAAATTTATTTAAATGATGCAGTTATGATTCTATCACACTATTTAATTCCCTTATCTCAGGGTTATACTCGTGCTTCAATATCTATGCTTTACATATGATAGTTAAGGTCCAAAGAATATCGGAATAATAAAAAAAACATATATGATACAAGATTATATATTGAAATAGAAATATATTGAAATAAAATTCACACTCAAATATAATGATTATCAAAATTTTGTTCTAGGTACGTGAACCTTCAAAAATTATTGGTACATACAAAATAAATTAACATTTTAAATCAAAATTGTTGTTTTAAATCTCCTGATCAAAATATTCCTATCTTTCCTAAAGCAATTGTTAAAAAAATGTGTTGTCAATAAAGAAAAACTGACGAATAGTAAAACTATCTCTCTGATGATGAGTTATCCAAATCCTTGTTCCTTGTAGCCTACACTATATATTCTTAGCAGTCTCCTAGGTAATCAGCAATCTTACAACAAATTGTTGCGAGCCTATCGTGTTTAATGATCTCCTTCAAATGCACGTATCGTTCAAATGATGTTAGCTCTAGATAAACTGAATCTCTCGTTCTGGCCTGAACAGTGACTCTTAGAATATATGTAGAAAAATATAACTTACAATATTTTACTGGATCCGCTTCTGTCAGATACACTTACTCAAGAAAACTCACAAACATTCACTTCTACTGCTTACTACCTCTGGGGAACCACCAGAGAACAACGACTGTTCGCCTTGCACCCTTGGAAAAAAACCGATTATCTCTTCTCCCTTAAAAATCTAGCTAAACTCTCAATCCTACCTACCTATCCCACTTTTTTCAATCTCCTCCAATCAAAGCTCGTCACACTTATCACCCTATACCATTTAGATAACAAACAACAATTTTACCGAGAATTATAAATTTCCTAAAAACTAGTAATATGCTAATCGGTTTCTACAAATTCTTAAGAACTAACGGAGAAATATATTTTCTAAATACCTATTCTATTGTCTTATTCACTGTATATCGACGTACAAGTCGATTTGGAAAACCCGCTCGCATTGTTCACGATTTCACTATGCTCACTCACGTCACTCGAATATATTTTACAAAGAAAATAAATTATGCGTATCTTTAAATTTTGTTTACTACAGGTAATCCAGGATAATGGACTTTCATTTCTTCGAAATATCTTTTATAGTTTATTAGTTGAATTATTTGAATTATTATATTTTGTACTTTGAAATAAATATATTAAAAGCAAACCAATATTATTTTCAATTTTACATATTATAACAATATAAATATATATATATATATATATATATATATATATATATACATATATATATATATATATATATATATATATATATATATATATATATATATATATATATATATATATATATATATAAAGGGTGATCGATTATTGTGAGGAAGCTCAGTAGATCTGTTATAGTAAAAATTACAAAAAAAAGTTATTACCAAAAATTATAGGCAGCCTTTAACACCACATTTTAAAATTAGTTACAATCTTACAGGGCGTTCTATAAGAGGGTGGCAGACCAAACTTATGTTTTTTTTTAATAGAACACCTGTATTTTATTTAAAATTTGAAATATGCTTCACTTCCACATGACAACAATGTAAGTTTTAGTATGTTATACTGGGTATTTAAAAAGTTATAACCAATATTACCTGAAAATCGTATTAAGTTTAACTTCCTGTATAATTAAAAAGGATCATAGAAACATTAATCTATTGTAACCATAGTTTTTTAATAATTGTTAAAAATTTTAAAACATATTCGTTTTTATATTATTCGGTAAATCAAATACAGGGTAAGTCAAAATGCAAGTACATTATTTTCTTGGTAATTTTAAAGAGAACATCCTGTATTTTATATCACTATCAAAAATACTAATATCGTACTTCAAATTTTATGCAGAACTCCCTATACCTAAAGTTGTCAGTTTTCTAGATATTTTTATTTTTCCATTAAAGTATTAATTTGGAAGATATTTTAACGTTTACCAATAATTATTGTGAGTTGGCCATGATTGATTTGTCAGAAACTGACAGTTTGACATTATTGTTTGTTATTGTTTATTAATACAGTAACTAAATAACGACACAGAAAAGAGAACAATTTATTTCAAATAAAATTTATAAAAAATAACCGACGGAAAATTAAAAAATAATAATAACACAGAGAAATAAAAAACAACAGTAATTTTAACTTATCTTACTTAAGTACGGTGTTCAAAATAACCTCCCAAAAGATCTATGCATACTTGAAAGCAGTCATTGAAAGAGTTGATTACAGTTTGTTTATAAGCATTTGTAAAGAAATATTTTGAAATGCAATTCGGATTCTATTTTTCATATCATCCCATTTTGTTGGAGGTATTTTATATACTTCGTTCTTAACCTAATTCCAAAAGAATGAGTCCATTGTTTAAATTCTGGTGACGTTAGGGGACACCTTACCAGTCCATCCCTTCCAATCCATCTTTCACCAAACTCATCATTAAGTTCACCACGTACTAATTCGACTCCGTCGTTCTACATGACGGAGCAGGAAATCTGCAATTGGGGAAATCTGCAAAAAAACTCTAATGTGTATCAATTATTTCACCTAACGTTTTCGCCAAAGATAATTAATTTGGCTTCTTCAGGGCTGAAAGAGAATAAATTATAATTAGCTACCATATATTATCTAATACAAAAAACATTTACCTTACCGTGAAATTTTAGAAATGTCGAGTTATGATGTTAAAAAACTTTAGCTAGTAACAACATAGTGGTGTTTTTTTGTTACTATGTGCAAAAAAGTTTATTTGTTAACGTTGGAAATGTATGGTAGCTTTAAACTTAAAACGCAAAGGTTTACCCAAGGACAATCGAAAACCCAATGTAACTACATGTAAAGGAAGTAATTCTTTGAATTGTCGGCAATAACTAAATTTTTAATTGTTGTAAAGTTTGAATGTGAGCTTCTGTTTTCATAGAACGCAAGCGCCGAAACAATTACAAGTAGTTCTTTTGATATGTATGTCGTTAAGGTTCATTGGTAAAACCGATGAAGTTGGATCCCAGTCTGGGGAGATATTAGTTTAGAATTTTCTTAATTGAAATTCTTTTTTTTTAATTAGTATATTGTTCATGAATTATTATAATAATATCTATTGAGATGTATCTAAGAAAAGCAAGGGAATGTTATCTTTTTTTGTTAATGAAAATTATTATTAAAGTAGGTTAGTTGTTAATAGATATATCAGTCAAGTTAGTTATCTGTGATGTTGTATTGTTCTTGGTATTTGATTTAAGTAAGAAGTGGTATATATTGCTTAGATTCTTAATGTCACTCTTAACATTGATGGAAAAATGTTAAGAGTGACATCTTTGATCTCTGACGTAGATAATGACATGCATCGGTATGTAAATTAGATGAAGTGTATATATATATATATATATATATATATATATATATATGTGTAAAGAATTAAATCTTTTAGCGAAAGCCGCTATCGCTGTATGTATTAAATGGCCAACTATATGGCCTAGGAGACAAATTCGTTAAACTTCCCGTGCTCGAATTGGTATCACTAAAGTGTTATGATCATTTCGGCCTATCCCAGCCATCGTCAGACACTTGGGCTGATACAAATTCAAACTCGGAAAGTAAAACGAATGTCTCCCAATCTTCACTACCGTGTAGTTAGCTTATAAAGGCGCCCTCTATTTAAGGCGCCCTAAAATATATATATATATATATATATATATATATATATATATATATATATATATATATATATATATATATATATATATATATATATATATATAGGGAGAGATGTTCCTTCTACGTTAAGTTGTTAAGTTAACAACCCAAAAAAATCATTTTGAAAATTAAAGTTACAATTTTGAAAAAACTACAAACTACTACATTTAATGATTTAAAATTGACTATTGAAACATACTAATATTAATTTTTTCCTTTTTATAACTTCCGACATTGGAATTGGCTGAGTCTCAATAGTAGGGGAGCTTATTTCTACATTTCTTCTCCCTCCATTGGTTGGGAATTCGTCCTCGAAGTTTTGGTTACTTCAGCTATCAACTCGTCCAATATTTGGATCTGGACAGGATGTAATTTTTCTCCAAATAGGATTTTGGAAATTCGTTTTCTTTTTCTAATTAGGAAGATTATTAGAAAAGCTAAAATGGTTAAAAATATTACAACAGAAGTGGTGCTCAGTCCTATTGATAATCGGCGTAGTACGTCTGTGACCATGTGTCTCTGAGATTGTTAATTTTTCGATTTTCATCTCATGGTTTGGTGTTAATTTTATTGGAACAATTTTTGGAATAGAAATGTCTTGTGACATCTTTTTATTAAATTGGATACCTTCAATCATTATTGGTACATCTGGCGTCACGAGGCTAGTTGAATTAATTTCTATCTGCTGGATTCTCATCGGGTAAACTATTCCTAGCAATATCACTTTGCTGGTCTCTTGAAAGAAGTTCTCTGTGATTAATATTTTTTTTACAATTATCTACGTTTAATAGTTTAATAGTTTGTCGCCTAATCCTATACAAATGTCGAACCATTTATTGAAATGGAGTCAGCTAAACTGTTATCATGTGAATGCGTTTATATAGTAGTGCATTTGTTTATTTCAGTAAATTCTGAAAATATGAAATGAAGATGGCACAAACTACTAAAGAGTTAATAGCTTTGTTAGAAGAAGACTCAGATTGTAAAAATGCTGACTTACTTAATGTGGTTTATTTACCGAAGAGACTAGATTAGAACGTTTCTGATGTAGAAGACATTGATGATAATATTATTTGTGAAGAATCAATAAAATCGGATATTGCAGGTACATATGAAATACAAGTGATTGGGAATTCTGACGATTCTGATTATGATATTCCTCTGAATCACAGACAAAACGTCCAAAGAAAAAACCAGGCAAAAATAGTAAATCCAAATTTGTCTTAATTGGGTAACAACAGATACAACTTCGTGCTCAGTAGTAATTCAACATCAGTCTAATTGATATTTAGACAATATAAAAGCCAACCATGGAGGCAAGTTATACATTGAAGTTTTTTCAATTTTTTTTTTTTGGTAAAAAAGTAATTGAGAGCATTCTATATTTTACAAAAATTTATACATCGCAGAATAACCGTCATGATTTTGAAATTAATGACATATCTATCTAATTAGCCTTTTTCGTTCCATCGTTGGACATAGGCCTCCCCAATCCTTTTCCATTCTTCTCTGTCTGTCGCTACAGTCATCCACCTAAAGCCCACGTGTTTCTTGCTTCGTTTATATTCCCACTGTCTCCAACTTATAAGAATTTTGTTCCATCTGTCTTCTTTTTGTCTTATATTGTGTCCCGCATGTCCCCATTTTAATTTTGTAACTTCTTGTCTAACATCCCTCACTTTTGTTTTCTCTCTTATCCACATGTTTCTCTTTTTATCCATTAGTCTTAGGTGCAACATTTGTCTTTCCATTGCTCTTTGGGCTTTTATGATTTTGTCCATGTTTGCTTTTGTAAATGTCCACGTTTGGGAACCATAAGTAAGAACAGGGAGTACGCATTGATTGTATACTTTGGTCTTAAGATGCTGTGGATATCTTTTGTTTTTAAGCATGTAGCTTAGTTTGCCAAATGCCGCCCATGCCAGTCTAACTCGTCTTTTTATCTCTGCTGTTTGGTTCTCTTTGTTAAGTTTTATAGTTTGACCCAGATATATATATATATATATATATATATATATATATATACATATATATATACATATATATATATATATATATATATATATATATATATATATATATATATATATAATCCTGAACTTGTTCTATCTCATCTTGCCCGATTCTCATTGTGATGTCTTCATCTGTATTTTTTATGGTTTTGGTCTTGCTGTAATTCATATGAAGGCCTATCTTTCCAGCTTCTACGTCCAGTTCTTTTATCATTTTAACTAATTCTTCTTTATTATCGGTTATCAGTGCGATGTCATCAGCGTACGTTAGATGGTTCAAGCGTGGTCCACAAATTTTTATACCTTTTTATTCCCATTCTAATCTTTTAAAAGTATCTTCAAGAGCCCGATTGAAAAGTTTCGGTGATATTGTATCACCCTGTCTCACGCCTCTATTTGTTCCTTCATATACTTTAATTGTTTTGTTTTGGCTTCCTTATATATATATATATATATATATATATATATATATATATATATATATATATACGGATATATTGGGTTTAGTAGTCAATATATTGGCCTTTAAGTAAAACTCTTTGTTTGCTAAGCTTTCGAGTTTATTTTACTCTTTTTCAAAACATACTAAAAATTAACATAAAAAATTTACATTAGAAAAATGAAGTTCTTATGTCTTCAATAGGCTTACCCTTGTGAGAATTGTCTTTTAAAATTAGCAAAATTTTACATTTTGTCATTATGTCATTAACATAATGACACTAAATTTGATTTACTTTTTATTTCTGTCAAAACTTATTACTAAGGTTTCCATATCTCTTCTATTTTTTATATTTATTTTAGGTGAGTTTGACAGAGGAAGTGTCTATGTTTATGCAAACCTTCATTGCAAATTTTGATATAATATTACAGTTATTAAACAAGCAACAGAGTTTATGTTACTAAGTATTTAAGAAAGAAAAAATACAAATAAAAATAAATTTTATCTCATTTGAACTTGGAATAATCTTGAATAATAATAATAATAATAATAATAATAAAGGCTAAAGAAGTTTTGGAGTATACACGAGCATTTAACAGTATTAATTAATCATGTTATTTTTAATCCGCAGGAAATACCACCATTTCTTACTCAAGGAACCACTTATCTAATACCAAAGGATCAAAATAACACCCAAAATCCAGCCAAGTACCGCCCAATTACTTGTCTTCCAACTTTGTACAAATTGGTCACCTCCTGTGTAACCCAGCGTATCTACCAACACTGTTCTCTAAACAATATCATAGAGCCTCAACAGAAAGGATGCGCTAAGGGTTCCATGGGCTGCAAAGAACAACTTATAATCGACTCAGTCATTTCCAACCAGGCGTACAGCAAAAAAAGGAACCTTTTTACCGCCTTCATCGACTACAAGAAGGCCTTTGATTCAGTACCGCATCAATGGCTGATAGATATATTGAAAATATATAAAGTCGATGTTAATATAGTGACCTTTTTAAAGCATATAATGACGGAGTGGAAGACTAAAATTCACCTTCAAATACCTGGTGAAAAAAACATCGAAACTGAAAATATTCCTATTAACCGGGGCCTTTTCCAGGGGGACTCCTTGAGTCCTCTTTGGTTCTGTTTAGCGATGAATCCACTATCTCAGCTACTGAACTCCACCGACTCAGGTTTTAGTATCAAAAATAACAACACTGTTGTGGCGAAGCTTAATCATTTGTTGTACATGGATGATTTGAAATTAATGGCTTCCACTCGAAACCACCTAGACCAGATGCTAAAAACTGTTGAAAATTTCTCAAATGATATTAGTATGCACTTCGGTCTTGACAAGTGCCGTGTCTTAAATATAATCAAAGGAAAGGTTCAGCCCGGCGGATTCGATATGCAAAACGGCCAGAACATCGAGGCCATGGGTGAAAATGATATGTATAAATACCTCGGAATAAAGCAAGCGCGGAAGATTGACCATAAGCAAATGAAAACTGAGATAACAACTGAGTTTATACGAAGGGTAAAACAGCTGCTTCGTTCACACCTTAACAGTAAAAATTTGTTTAAGGCACTAAACACCTACGCATGTTCCGCGCTTAGCTACTCATTTGGTATTGTTAAGTGGACAAAAACGGATATAGAAAATCTTCAGCGAAAAGTACGAACGCACCTCACAAAGGCACAAAAACACCATCCTCGAAGTGCAGTAGAAAGAACAACATTACCGCGGTATTTAGGAGGTCGAGGACTTATGGATATAAGCGAGCAATTAGAAAAACAGATTACTAATTTAAGAACTTATTTTCAGGTGCAGGCGGAGACATCTACTCTTCATCGCGCGATTTGTGCAGTAGATGACACAACACCGATCAAACTGAGGGAACCAGAAATGCGCATAAACCACCTTACTAAGAACGAAAAAATGCGCACCTGGATGTGCAAGCCTCTGCACGGGCGACATCCCAATGAGGTCAGTCAAGACCATGTCGACAGTATAGCGTCGAACTATTGGCTGACATCAGGAAGGATGTTCCCCGAAACAGAAGGTTCACTACTAGCCATTCAGGATCAGGTTATACCAACCAAAAATTACCTGAAATATATCGTCAAAGACCCTCAGGTCCAAAATGACAAATGCCGATATGGGTGCCAAGCTCAGGAAACCATTCAACATCTTACCGGGGGCTGTCAGGCATTTGCTGCAACTGAATATAAGGAACGGCACGACTCAGTAGGAAAAATCCTTCATCAAGAGATAGCTATCAAACTGGGACTTCTTCAAACAAACCATCTTCCATATTATCAATATGTTCCTGAGAGTATACTTGAGAATGACAACTACAAGCTATACTGGGATCGCACGGTGCTCACAGACCAAACAGTGGCACATAATAGACCAGATCTTATACTAGTCAATAAACTAAAGAGACAAACAACATTAATTGATGTGGCGATACCCAACAACAATAATCTTCGTGTTAAACAGAACGAAAAAATCGCCAAGTACAGGGATTTGGAAATTCAAATACGAAGACAGTGGAAAATGGAAAGTACCCAGACAATACCTATTATTCTCTCTACTACTGGAGTCATTCCAAAGAACCTCCTAGAAAATATAAAACAGCTAGGTCTGAATGAACATCTCTACAAGACCATGCAAAAAGCTGTACTACTCTCAACATCCCGATGTGTACGAAAATTTTTGGGAGATACTCCAGCATACCAAGTCACCTAGGGCTCGATAACACGGAAAGGGTCCCACCAGAGCTCAATCCTTTTGATACCGTAGGTATCTGGGATGAGTGAATTTTCCCCTTAGAGGGAGTGTGAGCCGTATGGCTAAATCTGAAAATAATAATAATAATAATAAACCTTAATAATAAGTTTTGACAGAAATAAAAAGTAAATCAAATTTAATGTCATTATGTTAATGACATAATGACAAAATGTAAAATTTTGCTAATTTTAAAAGACAATTCTCACAAGGGTAAGCCTATTGATAATATAAATATAAAAAGTATAAAAAATAAATAAATTTAAAGAAAAAAAAATCTTTTTGGTTGTAAATTAGTCTTAATTTATGTGTTTTTAATTCAATCTAATAAATTAATTGTCAAATTTCTCTTTGTATATTGAGCGGCCGTTAATGGGTTAATACTATATAAAGAATAAACTTGCCTCAAATTTACTTTACTTACCTCAAAAAAAAAGACCCACAGAGCCATGGAAAGGCAAATGCTGAACATCAGGCTATCAGACAAGAAAATAAATACTTGGATCCGCAACAAAACAAAAGTGACCGATGTATCAACTCAGATAGCAAAGCTTAAGTGGAACTTCTATGGACATACCATAAGACAGATGGAATAAGATGATTATACACTGAAGACCCTATAGTTACAAACGAAAAAGAGGAAGGCCCTAATTGGACAGCAACGGCTGTACACATAGATAGATATACCTCAAAACTATACATATAGAACGTGAAAGGAATAAACTAAAATATTATATTTCTGTCATTCCCATTCTTTCTATGAACGTAAATATATATAGACCAGCAAAATATTGATCAGTTTACCGATCTTTCAAACTATTCAATGAACTTGTCTCACTCTACACTCGTGAATCGCACCAATTTATATTGTTAGGAGGGCAAATTATATGGGATTATCTTACTTTTGCACTCATTTACATGGACGAATCATACACAATAAAAATGACCCTGGTAAGAATTTACTGTACACATTTCAACTGCCAAACATATCTATAGAGTTGTGACAAAAAATATTTATTTGTTACTAAATTAATTGGTCTATAAGGGCTGTAGCACTGTAATGATGATAATGATAAACATACGTCGTTTTCGCTCTACAACGACGTAATGTAAAATACCTACGTAAAATACAATAATACATTTTATATTATGGATGTAAATTTAATTCTAAAAATACTTACACTACAGATTACCGCATGTACACTTGCTCGGATTATAAAATTGCGAGCAAGACTATTCGACGGATTTTGCAGTGTAGGAGATAATATTTTACTTAAATCGCCAATGTACTCGAAAAATGTAAGAGTGGTTAAATTCAAAAAGCTCATTTGAAATAGTGAGTTTGTACTGTCCGCAATAAAAAATATGTCTCTGTACTGGTGTTTTATTGTTTTTATGTTAATATAAAAGTCGAACTGTTTTTCTGTAAATGATGACTTTATTTTATCATATAAGTGATTTTGCTTTCGAGATATGATATCAATTAATTCTTGGAGATAGGCCGTTGTTGAGACTAATTGGATATATATTATTAAGAAATACATGTTTCTTAAACCTGCCATCACACTATCATTTACAGATTTACTTTGTACGTACAATATACCTAAACAACATATTAATAATAAAATATGTCGAAATGTTCTATGGACATCTCTAACTTGGAATTTTGTTTTTGAACCATCAAGTTTATTAAGTATTAGTTTCCAATCTTTGTTTTTAAATACTAAAACATACATTGTGGTCACAGTAAATTGTGCATACTGTCCGCAAGATAATATTGCAAGAATCTGCTCCATCGGTGCTTCTGGAGATGTAAAATAGGAAGTAATATTAATGGCGACAGCAATATTCCATGGACACAAAAGGAAATTAAAAAGTAACTGCATGAAATTACCCAAACATTGACGATCAAATGCCCAAGGAAGTACTCCACAACACACACCGATTTTATACATTATTTTAAAGTAATAAGTATCGAATTTGTTACGTTCTATATTTGTGTACATAGTACTTACTGTACTTTAAAACTAATTTCGAAGAGACATTTTAAGAGATTAAAGAATCGACAATACAGTTATAAATGTTTTCGTGTAATTTCTATTAATGTGTAAGTAAGTTATAGTAAATGACATTGATTTATTACAATTTTTTTAAATAATGCATTGGAACGAATTAATAATAGTTCAATTTTCCACACGATAATGAATTAGATATGCTTTAAACAACTCGTATATATCATCCATTTTTATTCATAATTAGTTTACATTATATTTACCAGCTACATATACTCCAGGTCGATATCCAAACTATAGATAACAAAGTAGTGGCATCTCGGGTCCATTTGCTGGTGTTTGGCCCGTTGCCAACTGTAGCTGCTAGTCATAGTCTTGCTGTTAATTAAACACCACTTTTTGTCGAATATTTGCCAACTCTCTTATTCATTGTCTCTATCATTTGGTGATAGGCTATAGTTCTTATTTTCTTCATGCCCAGCCTTTTTCAGATTTCATGTAATAGATTGCTCTCAAAGTTTTTTCATTGGACACTATGAATACTACTACTACTACACTATGCTAAAAAAATCGAAAAACCCCGTTTTTTCGACGATGTTTTTAAGCTTTCGCTATATAACCTCTAAAGTCAGTATCTAAATGAATGGTAATTTACATTTTCACATGTATCTTCCCCTTTACAATCAAAATCAGTTATTCAAAGCATAAGTTTTATCTCACAACTTTCTGAAAAACCGAAAAACCCCGTTTTCTCCATGTTTTTACTACATAACCTCAAAAGACTCTGAAAAATGAATCGTGAATTAAAACGCACTTGTATATTCAAAAGTTGTGGAATTAAAAGCTAGCGAATATATCTATATATATACGTGATATTATATCACAATGTACATGCATTTATACATAAACGCATATCTATATAGTTCCATGACTTTTGAGATCCTTTTTATATAAATTCATAAGCTCGTACCATGCTCGTCCATGTCTTACTCTTCTGTCTGGTATATATGATATAATTAGGCTCGCATTATATATTGCTCTTAGTGCGTTTGCGTGTCTAGGGCCATATCCTCTGTATCGCTCTTAGTCAGTTTGCGTGTGAGGGCCTTTATCATTTCGGCCGGGCTTTCCTCAAATGGTCAATAATAGCTCTCTGTTTTTGTGTTTATTTTGAATTGATTTTGAATTTGAGAGCAGAATTGTGTCGTGTCTAAAATAACAGCCAAAAATAACCAGTATTATTGTTTTATATTGTGAAGCAACAAATTCTTTTTTTACTATAACGTCGACCCTATACATTGTGGTTATTTATTGGTCGGAGGTTAATAGTAAAGTAAACATTATAATGGAGGTTCACGAAAGCCAATGCTGTATTTTTATTTACACTGCGTTTCGACGTTCTGCTGAATAGCTCTTGTTACATCTTTCTCAATTTTTGACTGAATCAACTGTGTAACAAAGTAAGTTTATAAGTACCTCTTTAATACTAATTCTGGGTGTTTGGATTACCGCTTTGAAAAAAAATATATAAGGTATTATACTAGAGAACATTTTATAGTTTAAATTCACTTATTTCATTGCTAATTTAGTATTATTACTACTCTTGTTACTGAAATAGATAATTATTTGATAATAAACTTTGTTACTTTGAACAAAGTTTTAAACGTTTGGAACAAAAGTTTTAAAAATGTAAACCAAACGTTTAAAACTTTGTTCAAAGTAACAAAGTTTATTATTAAATATTTATCTATTTCAGTAACAAGAGTAGTAATAATACAAAATTAGCAATGAAATAAGTAAATTTAAACTATAAAATGTTCTCTAGTACAATACTTAATATATTTATTTTCAAAGCGGTAATCCAAACAACCAGAATTAGTATTAAGGAGGTACTTATTAACTTACTTTGTTACACAGTTGATTCAGTCAAAAATTGAGAAAGATGTAGCAAGAGCTATTCAGCAGAACGTTGAAACACAGTGTAAATAAAAATACAGCATTGACTTTCGTGAATTTCCATATAATGTTTACGACCAATAAATAACCACAATGCCTAGGGTCGACGTTATAGTAAAAAAAGAATTTGTTGCTTCACAATATAAAACAATAATACTGGTTATTTTTGGCTGTTATTTTAGACACGACACAATTCTGCTGTCAAAATCAAAATCAATTCAAAATAAACACAAAAACAGAAAGCTATTGACCATTTGAGGAAAAGCCCCGCCGAAATGATAAAGGCCCTCACACGCAAACTGACTAAGAGCGATACAGAGGATATGGCCCTACACACGCAAACGCACTAAGAGAAATATAATGCGTGCCTGATTATATCATATATACATGGCGTTGGTAGTTGCGTCGCCTAATATCAACTACCGTGTGGCGCAACTATCAACGCTATGTTTTCTGTTACAATCAGGCTCCCTGGATATGCGGGATGTCGGGCTAAGACACGAAGGCCAAAACAGTTAAGTACATATAAAATATAAAATAAAATAATAATAATATAAGCATGGGTATAAGGCTCTTGTATCTAAGCGGAAGAGTAAGACATGGACGAGCATGGTACGAGCTTATGAATTTATATAACAAGGATCTCAAAAGTCATGGAACTATATAGATATGCGTTTGTGTATAAAAGCATGTACATTGTGATATAATATCACGTATATATGTGGATATATTCACTAGCTTTTAATTCCACAACTTTTGAATGTACAAGTGCGTTCTAATTCACGATTCATTTTTCAGTGTCTTTTGAGGTTATGTAGTAAAAACATGGAGAAAAGGTGATTTTTCGGTTTTTCAGAAAGTTGTGAGATAAAAATAATGCTTTGAATAACTGATTTTGATTGTAAAGGGGAAGATACATGTGAAAAAGTAAATTACCATTCATTTAGATACTGACTTTAGAGGTTATATAGCGAAAGCTTAAAAACAACGCCGAAAAAACGGGGTTTTTCGTTTTTTTAGCATGCTGTAGGAAAAAAATAATAGTTTTAATAGCTTGTTTCGATTGTAAAGGTAAGAATACATATAAACATATGAATTATCATTAATTTAGATGTATGTTGTTAAGGTTATGAGTCATCATTTTTTTTATTTTAAAAAAACTGAGATTATTGTATCTTATGGCAGTATAAATAAATTTTTTGTCTTCTATGTAATAGTTATTTTTTTTTGTTTTGTTCCTAGGCCCATACAATTTATTGTTAAGGGGTGGGGGTGCTTCAGAAAAATGCCAAAAAAAGCAGTTTTTCCGATTTTTAGGCATTTTCCACATTGAAAATGATAATAATACCTATGCCATTCGAAAAAACGGGAAAAAACCCATAAAAAAACATTGTTTTAAAGTTGGCCAAAAATTTCCGACATAACCTAAAATATTACTGAAAATTTCAAATATTTTTCCTTGGCTCAATTTTCAAGCTAAAAATCTGAAAAAAATCAGGTAGTATTGTGTTATTAAACTACGCTTTCATGAATTTTTTCAAATTTTTTGCAGCGATACAGCGTCTAAAAAAAATTTTTTTTCTTTAAATACGTTTTTTCCCATAGCGTACCCCCAGAAGCACCTAAGGACTTGAAAATTTAACTGAGTGAGTTTTTAATAATGTCCTTTCGAATGGCCAGGCCCAAAACTAAATCGAGCATGGTGCAATTTTGACCATCTTATCCCGCTATAGCCTTTTCTGTGGATATTTTTCTTGTTCTTCTCTGATCTTAGTAAGCATCTACTTCTCTTTGACCAGCGTTTCTTTGGACTCTGTTTTATTACATTGGAAACACTCTGCTGGGCACGGCCTTCTAGAGAGATAATCAGCTTTCTCGTACCTAACTCCGGCCGATGTACAATCTTGAAATTGTATTTTTATCCATCTTGCTATGTAACCCTTTGGATTCTTAAACTGCTGGTGTGTTTCTTGATTTATGATTTGTACCATAAACTTCATATACCTTATATGGTATCAGATTGTCAAGCTGGTCAAATTTTTCTTCTTCTTTTACAGTCCTCTTATTCTGTACCCCGCAGAGGCCTGCGTAGCTAATTCATATTCGAGAGCGATGGATAAGACCTCAGCGAGCATCTTTTGATGAGCTAATCGCAGTGTTTTCTTTATTTCATTATCACAACTACCATAAAGACAACTTTTCCATTATGTCTTCAGGAGCTGTTGGTTAAGCATATTTCACTAACCTGGCAATATCTAAACAATCTGTAAGGTCTGAAATAAACAATCGTTTATAAGAAGAGTTAAAGTTTTTAACAAAATTTTTAGCAAACAAAATTATTAAAAAATGTTTAAACATGAGTTTTGTGAATAAAGAGTACTTTGCGTTTAGACTAGAGTAACAAGAATGAGGGTAGCCAACTAAGGGCCATCCGCGCTCTTCAAAAAATCCAACACAGTTTCAAAATAAAGCGCTCGGAAAAACTTATATATCTCGGAGTTTTAATGAATCCCTTTTTTAAATTTTTTAAACTGGAGTAAAACGTTAAAATAATAATATATATTGTATTTTCCACTGCAAAGTTATCCAAAATAAAACAGCTATTGACTACGGGATGTACAAATCTTTCCTTAAATCGTCATTTTATTATTATTTTATTTTATTGATTAAAAGTATAATTATACTAAGTTATTTATAAATATTATTAAATTGTTATTATACATAATTATAATTTAAATAAAATAAATTAAAAAATATTAACCCTAGAACACTAACCATTCGTAAAATATACGAACGCCGATTGTTTTCTTAAGAATTGGCAAACTTGCATGAATTTTGGAAGCATAGGCACAGTATAGTGCTTTAAGAGAATACCATTGAGACAGTGACGGAACAGCGACACCTGGTGTCGTAAATCAGCCAAATTTACTGCGCTTTCATGTAAGATCAAGGTTACCCGATAACTGTCAAGGACGTAGCCCCAAAAAAGAATAAGAAGAAAAAGTAAGATTAAGGTTATGTCGGTATGTTATTCATCGAGCAATAAGACAAAAGAGGGAATGTAAAGGTAGTGGGGGTAAACATATTGATAGACAGGAAGTGCCATCTTGAGAGGCCACTTTAGACAAGGATAGACAGTCTCTTTCCTTGTTTAAGAAGTCAAATTTAGTTAGGTTATGTTATTGTTTGTCCCGTTTGTCCCAACTGTCACATGAAATTTTATTTATATTGAAATCTTTTACCTATTGTGTCACTTTTTAGACTATTATAATTAATATTTAATTAAAACTTTCTCGTCTGAAAAATATTTTATAGCTATTGTTAATAAGTGTTGGAAAATTTAAATTTAGCGCCTTTGCATTTCCGGATATGTATGCCATCAGAGGCCACTTTTTTGGTCTCCTTTTCATAACGATTAGATTCCCTCTTTTATCTTTTTGCTCGATGATGTTATTAAAAGGTAAACGTTGATGTAGCGTAAATACAAATAAATATATTATTGAATTACAGCATTACTGTTAATATGGATGCAATAATAAAAACTGGATTTTAGAAAGTAAATCACCAAATAACTTTTCAACCAAGCACGAGTCAAAGGGAAAAGCTTTAGTAGTGGCAAGTGTCAAAAAAGAATGGAAGAATGATGTGGAGTGGAAGAATTAAGAAAAATAAATTACCATAAATAATGCTAATGCATAAATTAGCAGGTTAAGCCCATGATATCATCATATTGGTTTGAACAATTAATTCTTTCCCTGTAAACTTTTGGACAGCGAATATATCTTAATGCATCTTCAGAAAAACTTGAACTTGATGCATTTTTGTAAACTTCAAAAAAATAAAATTCAAACATTAAACTTGATTTTTGGATTAAAAGGAACTCTAAGTGAGTGTTATGAAACTTTTATTATTTATTTCAAACTGACTTTAAAATCGGGCGCAAGAATAATGCATAATTTAGGTTATGTTACTTATGCTTTTTTATGATATAAATCTACTTTTCTCTTTGTACTAGCTTTGTGCTTCGAAGTTGGAAACGAATAAGACTTAAATTGAATATTTTTTTGTTGTATTTTTACAATTTATAACACAGCATTTTTTAAATCCCATTTTCTTCAGTGACAGAAGGTGTAAATAAACAAAACGAATATGAAATATGACAATTGACAATATAAATTTATGAAATCTATAATCTATGAAATGTACAATAAAAAATGCAAGATTTCTCCACTACTCGCGCACGATCGTTTCTCGTATCCCCTCCAAGTACTTGCACGTCGCCAATAATAGGTATATCAGCAGCTTCGTTATTCAGTCTGCCTAGTATATGGCCTAGTACGTTCACGGTGTAGTTGTCTTTTTTTGTGCAGAGATCCGCAAGATCTCAGTTGCTTCGTAAATTTTACGAAAGGTTAGTGTTAACGTAAGTTTTTTTATTTTGGTATTATTATTTTCTTTTGTCATTTACAGACAATTTAATTAAAAAATGGCTAGAAAATTTGAAGATAAAAGGCCCTTAACCCAATTAGAATTGGAATTGGAAGCTGAAAAAATATTGATGGGTGAATTTGATGATGACAGTCTACAATCAAATGAAGAAACTTCTAGTTATTCAGAAAGTGAAGACATAGTACAAAATTTCAGCCCGTCTGAATCTGAGTACGAGCCAGAATTTTCTGGTGACGAAAGCAGCGATTTTGAGAATAGCAGTCCTAAAACGAAAAAAAGAAAGTCTAATAACTGCTCTACCTTTGTTTCTATCCCTAGTAGTTCTTGTAGAGATCAATATGAGATTTCTTCTGTGAAAACCGACATTCAACAAAAACATTAATTTTAACAAATTATAAATCAGCCTCATCAAAACGAAAAAGGTAATCAAGAAGTGTGTTTTTAACAAGTGGAAGAGCGAGAAACCGAAGACATTGTGGACGAATCTGATCCTCATACTTCCAATTTGACTACAAGTCTCAAAGGCAAAAATGGTCATCGCTGGTGTACTGTATCTAATCTTCGGAAACGTACCACCAAAAGAAATATTTTGCATATTTGTTCAAGGGCCATCTGGACAGGCAAAAGATGCTAATACACCATTAGATGTATTTCAGTGTTTGATGAATGATTCTATGTACGAAAAAATTCTGTTGCACACCAATACTCAAATCAGCCTAAAATCTAAAAAAATTTAAAGTTGCTAAACATACTAATTCTCTCGTAACAAGGGATGAATTAAATGCTCTTGTTGGACTACTTATATTTTCGGGAGCACAAAAAGATAATCATCTTCACAGTAGAGAGATGTTTGATTCCAAAATGTCTGGCTCCGTTTATAGAGCAACAATGAGCTGCGAAAGATTTGATTTTCTTCTACATAATCTTAGGTTCGATAATAAAGCCAAAAGAACTGAAAGAAGAAATTTAGATAGGTTTGCCCCTATTCGAGAAATATGGGATGAATTTATTTTTTATTGTAAAGAGTCTTATCGACCAGGTAGCTATATAACTATTGACGAGCAGTTATTAGCTTTTAGGGGCCGTTGTCCTTTCAGGATGTATATTCCGAATAAGCCGGCCAAGTACGGAATTAAAATTGTGATGACTTGCGACGCGGGTACCAAGTACATGTTGAACGCAGACCCTTATCTCGGCAAACATACGCACACAAATGGGGAATCTCTAGCAGAATACTATGTTAAAAAGTTGACTGAAACTATTTACGGAAGTTACCGAAACGTCACAATGGACAATTGGTTCACTTTAGTGAACCTTGCTGATACTCTTTTAAAGCCTCCTTACAACCTTACAATTATTGGTACTTTGCGGCAAAATAAACGAGAGATACCTCCTGAAATGATTAATCTTAAAAACAGAAAAATCGGAAATTCAAAATTTTGCTTTGACCGAGAGCAGACGTTAGTGTCCTATAAATCCAAAAATAACAAAACCGTTCTAGTATTGTCAACAATGCACGAAGGCTCAGTTATTTGTCCAACTACTAAAAAACCCGAAATAATATTGCACTATAACCAAACAAAGGGTGGTGTGGACACTTTTGACCAAATGTGTGGCCATCGAAGTTGCTCCCGAAAAACTCGAAGATGGCCGCTGTGTATATTCTATGGTATGATCAACATAGCGTGTATAAACTCTTGGATTATATATTATCATAATTTATCAAGAAATAATCAGGAGCCAATAATAAGAAAGGCTTTTGTGTTAAATCTCCATCAAGAACTCACAAGATTATGGCTTGAAAAGCGTTTTGCAATGCCGACTTTGCAACGTACGGTGAAGCTTCTGATTAGTGATTTAATTAAAATTCCTTTGGAAGTTACTGAGGACAATTAACCTTCTAACAAACGTACTACATGTTACATCTCTCCCTCCAAAAAGAAGAATGACGTCACTTCATTGCAATCACTGCAAACGAGCATTTTGCGCAGAACACCGTGCTCGTTGTTGCGTTACCTGTGACGTAGATGCACAAATTTTGAAATTTTTTTGTACAATTTAGATATAAAAATTGTTCCTTTGTTCCTTTAAAAAATTATTTAAAATATCACATTTTTACATCTTTTGGTCATTAGCATAATTTTATTTGCTAAAGACTTTTCTTATAAAAGTTTGGATAATTTCATATCTTAATGCTGGTAATTAACGTAAAAGTGATAAAAATGGTTAGGGGTCGTAGTGTCACCGCGGGGGAACAAATAGCGGTCTAACTTCCTCTATTGGTGCTCTGTAGAGGGTAACTCCGGGTGCTCTGTAGAGGGCTTCGGAGATGTCAACAAAAGCACCTCTACCCAAGTCCGTTTTCAGGATATGAGCTTGTGAAGTTCTCTTCTAATGAGCTCGTCTTGAAAAAGACGAGCTATTTCTTACATGACTTATTTTTCTTACAAGTCGAAATAAACATCAGGTTCGTGGTTCTTCGATGACTTGCCTTGAAAAAGGCAAGATATTTCTTACATGACTAAATAGTCGAAATAATCCATCAGGTTCGTCGTCTTCGATGAATTGCCTTAAAAAAAGGCAAGGTATTTCTTACATGACTAATTATAGTCGAAATAAAACACCAAATACAGTTGAAATAATACTCAGCCACAGAGTATGGGAAAATATAAAAGAAAGCGGAGCTCCGAGAGCACTAAGCTCTCGGAGAGCCCGTGAGGGATTGACCTGGTTGACCTGAAAATCGCCCATTTTTATACACGCTGAAGTAGCGATAAATAGGGATTTCCAGGTCACGGACCAATAGGAAAAATGAGGGGCGGGGCGATGCGTCTCGAGCGCGTACTAGTCGCGTCCGAGAACATCCCCCTTCCTCTGGAGACTCTGTGGCTGGGAAAGAAATTGATTGAATATCAAAAATTACAATAAAATGCCATAAAAATACATGTAAAGTCACACAAGAATAAGTAAAAATACATAAAAATGCATGAAATATATAAGAAAGAATACATGAAAATGCAAATAAAGTAAAAATGTCTTTGAAAACTCACAACACAGCACTAATAGGAAGGTCGGTGGTGTTGATGGCATCTCCGGCTCCTGCAGGTCCATTCTAAATCGGTGTGCCAACTCCTTTGACGGTTTCGTCTTCTTCTCGGTCGTCCGGATCCCATCTGCCATATCCAACGGGGTTTCGTAGAGTACCAGGGTGCGGCGGCCTTTTCGGTAGGGGGGCGATGACTGGGTCTACTCCGAGACTTCCATTGGTATCTGGGGCTTCTGATGATGAATGTTATATATATATATATATATATATATATATATATATATATATATCGACACCTCCTACGTAAAGTATCGTAACCAACAAATTTCGGTTTTTTACTTTTTTTCATTTTTATACTTCTAAACATGTAAACTAAAGCCTGCGATAATTAGTTTTTCAATATTTCTATTAGAAGGCCTCCAGAATTAGAATGTAAAATGTCGTATGTTTACTTTCGTACAAGTATACAATCGTATGTTCTACTACCGATATTATACGGAGGTGGTGTGGGAGGGGCACTCGGTCATGGCAGATACCAGTGTTCTTGAATAACAATACTATCAGTAACGGTAACGACAGAGTAGTTGGTGAAGAGACAAGTTCCTCGCGTGGCAAATTAATTCTTGTTATTTCTACATTACTTCGTAAGTTAAATAATAGTAATAGAATTTAATACAAGACATGTCGTCTCGAGGACATAGGATTATTAATCTCGTAACAAAAGAAAACCAAAGTCATACAATACGTAAAAAAGAGACCATTGAAAATTCAAATTATGGAGTCAATATTTTAGTTAAAACAACGAGTTTGATTGAAGAAACTGAAAGAAATAAAGGTATGTATTATTGTGTATTGATATTTTGTAGTAAAATTATTATTTCAATATAAACGTAATAATTTTTATATTTACTGACGAAAAATATCGTAAGTTATATTTACTATACTTTACGTTGTTTGCAATATAAAAAAATATCGTAAGTGTTAAATAAGCTATTTTACACCGGAAAATAATTAAAAATTATGTCGTATGTATATGATACGATATTTTACGTTTTCGTCTCATATTGTTTTTTTATCGTATCTACTACTTACCATAGATTACTTCGTTTGGTTATTTAAGTTACAATATTATAGGTGCCAAAAAATATTTAAATTTAACTTATTTCATTTTCTTTTTCCAGAATCACCTCTGCCATCGGATGTAGACATGAGTGCAATAGAACAAATTATGGATTTTTTGTCAGATACAGATGATGAAGATTACAATAACGTTTCTCCTTCCCCGTTTTCTGGTAAATATTTATAAATAAAAAATATTAAACATATTATTTATAGGTACACAATAGTTTTTTAACAATGAATTATTTTTAGAATCAACTGAGAACCGGTCAGAGGAAGATAACATACCCATTCCATCCCCAAAGTGCGCTGAAAGCCATTTAGACTACAATTGTGATAACTACTTTTGTCCTTGGTATGAAAATACCGACCTACTATCAACACCCCGAGCCAACACCCCGATGTCTTGATTGTCCGAGTCAACTCCGAAATGTTCTAGGAAACGCAAAAAGGTTTCTCGAAATGATGTAGGTAACATTAGACATCGACATGTTGCATCTTGGATTGATAATACAAGAAAAAGACTAAAAAATACAGGTAAATCATATAAAAGTTGTGATGGTACAACCAGATTAGCGAAATCAGTAAAACGCATGTGTCCAGAAAATTGTAGACAAAAATGTACTTCAAAAATTAGTACCGATGAAAGGATTTCAATTTTCAATAAATTTTGGGATTTAGGTGACAGGGAAAAGCAATGGGGTTTTGTAGCTCATTTAGTGGTAAAACAAAAAAAAAAAAACGAAAAGTTTTTACTGATACAGTCTAAAGGCGCAATTTTACTCTCATTTTGCAATTTTGAACAGTTTGTCTACACTGCTTTGGAAAAAGTAGACGTTACTAGCGGTTTGATACAAATAGACCAGCGAGGACGCCATCATAATCATCGTAAGGTGATAACCGAAGACGTTGTCAAAAGTGTTTGTAATCACATTAAGACCATTCAACCCGTAGAATCTTATTACACACGAAGTAGAAGTGATAATCTTTATTTGGATAGTGATTTGAATTTTCATCGCTTATTTGATTTATACAAGGAATGGTTTGACGAACAAGTATACTCTTCTATAGCTAATACTGAAAGGCAATATCGTGATATTGTTAACGAACATTTTAAATTGAGTTTTTATATTCCCAAAAAGGACCAATGTGATAAATGTCACATTTATAAAAATAAATCTAAACCAACATTGCTTGAAACACAAATTTATGAATCACATGTGCTTAGTAAAAATCTCGCACGTGAAAGTGCTGTGATAAAAACGACGCTAAAACCTCTAAGGGAACAATATTAACAGCTACATTCCATTTTCAGAAAATACTTAATGCTCCACACGGTAATTTGAGTATTCTTAGTTTATTTCAAAACATAAGGACTTAGGCACAAATGAATTTAGATTTTGGTCGGATAATTGTGTGGGCCAAAACCGCAATCGCACAGTTTATGCCATGTATTTGTATGCCGCATCGACTTTAAAAGTTACTATTCGTCACTGCTTTTTAGAAGTTGGACACACTCAGAATAAGGGCGATAGTGTCCACGCTTTGATAGAAAAATCCGCCAAAAACAAACTGATTTATACTCCACATGAGTGGTACTGTTTGGTACGTTGGGCCAAACAAGATGGTAAGCCTTATTTAGTGGAAGAAATGCAACACACTGATTTCTCCAATTTCAAATTGTTGTTGAATGGAAATTGGATGAAAAGCAACAGTGGAGATAAAGTACAATGGAACAACATAAAAGAAGTTTTTGTGAAAACTGAAGATCCCAATAAATTATATTATAAGTATGATATGGCTAGCAATGATTACTATGTTCTTTCGGTAACAAAAAGTACGAGGCGACAATGTTCAACAAATTATTCTGCATCAGTTGGACCCTTGTACCAAAGTACCCTTTCTATTGCTAAGACCAAAAAAGATGATTTGATGAATATGTGTAATTCTCAAAGCAGTTATCGCGGATTTTTTGCAGATCTCTCATCCGTGAATGTAAGCGATAATGATCACAATTCTGAATTTGATGAATGATTTTATTACATTTATTTTTAACTATTTTAATTTTAAAGGGCTATTACTTAATAAGTATTATTTTTTGTGCCATTCAAAGTAAGTCTGTTAATTTTATGTTATCCATAAATATTAATAAGTGTTGATAATTTGTTACTAATAACTTTCAAAAATTATGAATAGTCACTGACTGCATAATTTCTCTTAAATGTTTAAAGTTATTAGAAAATTTTAGTTTATATTGTATTTTTATTTTTGTGTTACTAGAAGTTTGTGTGTTTTATTAAAATTTAAGTTATGTTGATGTATGGCAAATAACGGTTATTCTATCAATAAAATATGTTAGTGTGATTCTATCAATAATCATTTCATGCTTTTTTATTACCTACTTTCCTAAAAATACCCCAGAATATTTTTATTAATATGAGGTTAATAAACTTAGGACATTATTATTTAAAATTTTAACGAAGCAGAATATATCATCTACTACTTACAACAATTATTTACCATTTTTTACAAAGAAGAATGTAGTATCTATAACATACGATAAATAGTTTCATGTAGTGCCCAACGTAATTCATAGTAAGTGTGATATACTATAATTTACTTTTTACGATGGTCAACGTAAAATATCGTAAGTGACTTTTCTCGAAAACTAGAAATAATGGTAATAAAAATACTACATACGATTATTACCCACCTATTTCGTAATTAATATGCAAATTTTCAAATATATTGATTGTCTCCTCACAGAAAAATCATCAATAAACAATTAGCGAACCTTTAAATAGCTATTCTGTAAAGTTGACCAAATACACTTACGATACTCTACGTAGGAGGTGTCGATATGTATATATATATATATATATATATATATATATATATATATATATATATATATATATATATGTATATATATACATATATATATATATATATATACATATATATATATATATATATATATATACATATAAATATATATATATATAAATATATATATATATATATATATATATATATATATATATATATATATATATATATATATATATATATATGAGGAGCGTCTATGCAAAACCACACATGTCCATTAAAAGTAGTTTTGAGTTATTACACAAAAACGTTACATAGTAGCAATTGATATTTCATTTACTGAAAGTTTCAGTAGAAACACCTATAGGGGCATTTATTCATAAAACATTTTAAAACATTTAATTTTTTTTGAAAATAAGTGAAAAAATACCATATATATTTTGGACATGTTCAATTTTGCTCGAACTCTATGGACATGTGTAGTTTTGGCCGGACCGACTAATGGACAAGTGTTACTTTGAACAAAAATTTATTAACAAAAATCCTATTTCTGTTAAATAACAAAAGAACATCATTATGCAGAGAGTCCCTTAGACTAAACAAGATAAAAGCAATAATTTACACATGTAACTTTCCACAATCAGTTTCCAAACATTCACATATCACCTCTTCGTCGATGTCGATTTTTGTTGATTCTTCATCATTTTCTCTTTGGGGAGAATTTCCATAAATAATGTTTTTAAAAAATGCAAGCTCCGGTAGTTCTTCCCATTTAGTTTTCTTTTCATCGTTATTGAATTGTTTTTCCATCAACTGCTGTATGTTTTGTTTCTTCTCTTTAGTAATTTCATTTCCAAGGGGTTACTGTTTCAGTTTGAATTTTTTTTCAGCTTTGCCTCTTTTAACCATTGAAAGATATGGATTCAATTCGATTTCGTATCTATAAAATTCAGTTCCCCTGTACTTGATAGTTATAGCGTTGTTTTTGGTCTTAAATTTTTTTAGTTCTATGCGTTTAAAGTTTTTTATGCCTGGAATTTTGTTGTAGAGGTCATCCGTAATGTTTTTTATATTGTATAAAATCCAGTCTTTTCCTAAAACATTAACTTTTCCAACATTACGATAAACTTCATTGTATTCTTCTACACTTATGATCACATTTTTGCGTTTTAGAAACCTCTCTACCCTGCCAAATGCCCGGTCTGCTGGGAGGAAACTATGCCCTCGTACGGGAAAGTGTATTATTATATTTTGAATTGACGCAGGAGATTCTAGTAACCAGCAGGCCAAAACATGCATTATATACGAATTTTTGTTTTGGCCTGCGCAGCCATCACAAAATAATCGTATGGTTTCACAATCTGCTAGATCCAAAGAGCGCAGATGGTATAATAAGGCTGACCCAACCTCAGTTGAATCTCGTTTTGCTTGTGACTCATCCCATGTATAAAATGAAGGATGTCTGCTTTCCATATCTACACAACAAAATGCATAAAAGTTTATTTGCCGGAGATAAAAGGCATCTTGGATAGGTGTTTTCAGAAGCGGATGGACCTGTTGCAAATCGAAAGCGAATGAAATGCTTCTTGGGGGAGACTCTTTTGCTAATTTGTAGAATGCATTTGCGCGTAACTTATGAATTCTTAAGTCGGTCATTGTTTTTGCTTTATTCTCCCCTGTTTCTTTACTAATGGCATATTTCAAGTTCAGACAAGTACCACATACATCACATGCTGGTGACTTAAAACCAATATTAAAGTTACGATAGAAAATATTCTTGAACATTGTAAGACTTACTTTGTATTCATTGCTTTGCGCATTGTTATACATTTGAAAATTTTTGTTGATACTTAAGTCACATGACATATAAATTCGTGAGGATTTCTTACGATTATAATGAGTTTCGGATGCCGGTAATGAAGCTATGAATTCTTTAACTTTGGCTCTTTTCTGAGCGCTTTTGCGTGACACTCTATCCCCACCGCGCTTTTCTTTAGGTATTTGTCCTGATTCTAGGAATTTTGCAACTGTGCGTATTCGACCAGCAGAAATATTGAAAGCAGCCATAAGAAATTTTTTACATACCGGAACAGTCTTATTTTTTGTACGGAAGTAATAAAAAATATGAAAGCTTTTAGGTTTAGCATTGCTTTCTTGGGTATTAACCCTCCCACGTCGCCTTTGAGGGGGGCATACTGACATAAAATGGCACAACTTCTGGTCTTGGTCTACTTTACTGGTATAACCATACAATTTTTCTCTCTGTAGCTTAATCTCTTTTAAGGAAACTGAAGAACAATTTAACTTTTTGCTGTTGTGCTTACAAGAACGTTTAAATTTTTTCATATGGGGATCTACATCCGCATACCTTAAAAAAAAAAGAAACACTGATAATCGCTTATCGCTATGATAAAAATAATTCCTACCTTCTAAACCTGGCTTCGTCGCGTGTTGATATATTACTTTGCCGTTTTCTAGAACCAACGTTAATTAACCCCACAGACACATCCATATTCTAATAATAAAACTGATGATTTAAATTATTTAACGTAACAATAATATCTCACTCACAGTCAAACCAGAAATTTAGACTACTCACTGTTTGCTACTTATAATTTGTAGGTTAGGTAATACAGAAACCGCGCGGAGAAATCAGATGTTTAGGAAGGCAGGATTTAATATTGTCATATTAGGCTAATACTACCCTCTATTAGTGAATATAAAAATATAAAGCAACTCGCAAATCCGCAATACAGAAAACTGTATTATGTGGACAAGTGCAGTTTTGTAGTAGTCAATAAATTAGTCGATATGTTTTTCCAAGGACATGAGTAGTTTTGTTCGAAATATTTAATGAAATTTTGCGTTTGGACAAGTGTTGTTTTGGATGACTTTTCGTATATTCCCATCTGTTTAATATGGGACAAAATGAGTTTTGCTCAATTCTGACGCCATATTCGGATTTAGTTCAGGAAATTCTTCAAGATTCAACTCCTAACTCACTTTAGATGTAATGTGGACATGTGTGGTTTTGCATAGACGCTCCTCATATATATATATATATATATATATTTATATATATATATATATATATGTATATATATATATATATATATATATATATATATATGTATATATATATATGTATATATATGTATATATATATATATATTTACGGCATAAAGTGAACTCCGCCCATGTTAAAATTCAGGTTCAAGTGAGCTCCGTGGTTAAGTGGACACCGATATACGGAGCTCACATGACCATTCCATAATATTGGCTCTGTCGATTCGTTAAGATGTATAGTTTCATAATTCTTAATAAAATTTTGGAGCTCATAAGTACCCCTGTATCATAAATGTATTTCGCTTAGTCATATATATATATCTATGGGGTCGTTCAGATCTTTTTCACTGTATATTGGAACCATAGGAATAACGGTTTAAGTAAGCTCTGATAGTTTGGCAACTATGCACTTAGGCCAGCGTTCTTGATATATATATTTTATATATTTTAAACGGTTCATACGGACTCCTTTTCATACGCATTACAATATGTAATCTTCTTCTTCTTCTTGATGTGCCTATCCGTTATGAATGTTGGCGATCATATTGACAATATGTAATAGATATGTATAATACCAAATACCTGTTTTTGGTAGGTACCTGCTATTCTAAAAATAGCTTTATAAATACAAAAGGATTTCATTACCAAGTTGGACGTGTTTTTTCATATGCGAATATTTCCTAATGTATTTTGTTAACATGAATATGTCTTTATACGTTTTATTTAAGAATACGATTAATAAGAACTTTTAGTTAATCCATTGTTTTACGATATCTTGTATACAGCTTCTTTATTATTTTATTTCTGGTTTTATCTGTGTACTACATATAATTCTGGAAAGGTTATCTTAAAATAAATATTTAAGTGCAAAAATAGATATTTTTATGTAAAAATTGGTAGTAGTGCACAAAAGAGGGAAGAATGCTTAATTTATATAAGAAGAATGTACCAGTTCACCAATATTACATACTTCTAAATGTTTTATCTGCTGTTTAGGGGTAATATGTAATCAATAAACGTGGAGTTTGTGTCAAATTTGCAATAATCTTTGGTCAGTTTTTTCTCGATTTTAGTCATAAATTGAGCTGGTATTCGTTGAGTGGATGTTGCGATTCTAGACTTTGTATCTTTTATTCTCTAGCAGTCTAGCTACTTATCTTCGGATATTAGGTGAATTGATAGCTACGATATTGTAGAGCTTATGTATGGATGTGTGTGTGTGTGTCTTAATATTCGCTGAATTTGGCTGTCTAATTTATAGCTAAATCTACGTGTTAAATATGTGTTGGTGTCATCCATACTTGCAAGGTATATTCGGTAGCAGAAGCATAGAGTGCAAGCGTCTACGTTTTAAGGATGAAAGGATGCTTCTCATTTTTAGCTGACAAGTTTGCAGAGATTATTTTTCTGGTCCTCAGTTTACCTTTTAGTTTTAAACAATGTTCTATGAATGACAAAGTGTGATACAAACTATCTTCAAGGTATTTATAGCAAGTCCAGAGTTTAAAAATTTCATGACACTATTGGATGTTTAGATTTTTAAAAGCAATTCTGTTAGGGACATTAAAGCATTACATCTGACTTTTTCTGAGGTTTGGCTTAAAATTGATTCATAATCTATTTTTATTGTGTTTAAAGTATGATTTAGATTTTTCTATACTTCAGCAACAAAAGTTTTTGGTTGTGCAACAATATCGATGTATCGTCTACATAATAAAAGTCCTAGTATTTACTGGTATGGGTTGTGTAAATATTATACAGTGTAGGTACCATTACGCTACCCCAAAGGAGACCGTTCTTCTGCGTTTTCCATCTGTTATTTTTACCATTGAATGATACGAAAAATCTTCTGTTGTGTAGGCATACCCGGACAATACAAGCCATTGTTGTATTTTTGATCCAAATTTTAGAATTAGTTTTGTGCTCAGATCTTTAGTCAGGAGCCGTAATATTGTTCATTAGGTATATACGTAGATAGCAGATCCAAGCTCAACACCGTTGAAAGATTCCCTTAGCTGACTGGTTTTGTCCCCTCTCAGTTTAAGTTTTTCTTTTCTTGTTTGCCTATGTTTGGCCCTCAATGTGTTTCCTGCACTAGAAATACGTCACATTTGTGTTAACCGCATATGTCTGATAAAGTTAAGTAAAGTAAAGTACCTATCTTTATCTCTGGATATTCCCTTCTCTAATGTTTATAGACATAATTAGGATAGTTGGCATTAAAAAGGCCGATTTAGCCGATATTTAAACCCTATAAAATATGGCTAATCTTTTAGTTTTCATTAAAAATTTTAATTTTACATACTGTTACTTTTAGACAATATTTCGATCAGATTTGTATAGTAATAAATGTAGTTAATATACCGTCTCTTTGTGAAAAATAAATGAGTTTGTAATATCGGTCACAACTCATATATGGATAATAAGGAAATAAACGGTTAAAATAGGTGTACAAAATTTTAACTACATATTGTTCAGGAGTTGGGTTTATCTCAGAGATCAAAGGTTATTTTACATGCATATTCCAGGTTCTATTTACGTATTTTCATTCCTAAAAAAGTATATTTATTATAAAGCCCTGAAGCTACCTTTAGATTCTATGAAAAGTAGAATCTATGGAAATTAGCAAATTAAAAAATAAAGACATAATTCTGAATGGCCAACTTGAGACAAACAATTCTCCCGTCCTTAACTTATTCAGTTACAAACTATAACGTGTAAACGCATACATCTTTTATTGTTAGATAAAATGAATTTTTATCAAGTAACGGTCGGATCCATCACTTACTAAAAGAGTAGAAAATGACATGCTTATGCTTTAGAGTACGGCTACTTTAGTACAAAGTACCCTTTGCTTTTGCCAATTGCTTTCTCACTTTCTTAGCGATCGGCCTGGCTTTTTCTTATCAATAATGTTCTCGTTCGTTATAGTTACTCTAAGATATTCAGATTTCACTATATGCTTTACATTTGGTTTTATCTAATATAAATTTACAACTATGACGAAATTTTTATAATATTTTATGCATTGATATTAAACTGATATTAAACTGAGGATATAAAAATCAACAATAACACCGATAATGACGTACATAGCGGAAACAAGAGCAGATACAGCGAAAACACAAAGACTGCTAGAAACAACAGAAATGAAAGTCTTATGAAAAATAACAAACTAAACTGTAAGAGAAAGAGTAAGAAGTGAAGAAATACGAGCGAGATGTGGTTTAGAGGAAATAAACGCGTGGACCAAAAGAAAAAAGCGGAATGGAATCAACACTTCGAAAGAATGACAGAAAATAGAATAGTACGAATAGCAAGAGACAAATCGCCAAATGGAAGGAGATCATTGGGACGACCGAGGAAGAATTGGTCAGACAACGTCAATTGAGGCTCAAAACCGAAGTAAAACAGGCATTAAGCCTATTTATAAAGAAGAAAGAAGAAGAAGAAGAAGATATTAAACTGAAGTAGAGCACTTGGTAGATAATATTTATTTGTTTTGAGTATACTTATTTTACAACATAGTACATAAAATAATAAATATTTGTGTGCTCAGTTTTTTGCTCTGAATTGAAGATTTTATCTCAAAATATGACTGTACTTTATACAAATATTATTATTTTCTGAGATACCGGTATAAATATAAATTTTGAATTTCGCATTGATTTTTTAAAATTATTTTCTTGTGACGTTATGTCAGTGTTTAAGAATATTGCTGGGAATAAGGTTAAATAGGTTTTTATATTTTATTTGACGTTTAAATATTTAAATCTGAGTTCATTTTTCGAAAAACTATAAACTTGTGACAACAAATTGCTATATAACAGTACGAGGCAATATTCTTATGCTGTGACAAAATCATCATATTTGCTTTACATTGCCGTTTTTCCTGCCGTATCATATTTTAGCATAGTCTTCTGATTTATTTTATAGACAAGCGGTAATGGATATCCACAATTTGTCCAATAATATTATGTTTTAAAAACAGCTGTGCTTTTATGCTCATTCGTTTACCTTTTGTAAAGCCACCTGAGTTATGAATAACTACTTTTTTGTATTTTTAGAAGACATACTTCTATCGGGCATATTTTAATGTGTGAATATTAGGGATTTATATAATCTTTTTGTATATATAATTTGTTTATTGATTTTACATTTTAGATCAAATTTCATAATTATAGTTCTCTTTCGTTTATTTTCTATAGTAATACATATACAAACCCAATTCGAAATGGAGAAAAACCAGCGAGTTCTAGATTGAACATAGACATTCGTCTCTCTTTCTCCCCATATGTTATATAAAGGTCATCGTCATCATATAGTCAGAACGCAACAAGGTTCTATTACCTTTTCTTCTTTTTGTCTCCTCATTAGTATTGAAAACTCAGCCACGTAAATGACGTTGTAAAAATTTATTTCCCTATTTCTGAAGTGCCTTTCATGGGATAACTTTTTCAAGTCTAGTTCATTTGATTACTTGTAATTGATTTGATAATCCCTAACAAATAAAATGTTGATTGTAGGTAGGATAGCATGTGATTGAACAGGGATGTGTTGATAAGATGTAGGTAGTTTCATTATTCCTAAATCTGACCATATGTTACTTCCCTCCTTCATTCGTGGACGTCTTAAGGGAATTTTTTTTCTCGATCCTCCCAATTTAGCTTGACAATGCAGTTATTAGAGAGCCTTTGGATATAGCCAGCGCAAGCTTGGCGCAACTTTGGCGTTGAGATTTAGTTTCTTGTACGACGTTGCTACCTTTGTATATGTGTTTGACCTTGGCATTAGTTCCGTTTGGTATTGGTTAGTACTCGGACCTATATAAGTTGGAAAATACTTCCGATGACATTTCTAGCAATCCTGATCTAATTGCTACTTGAGTTTTACTTACATTGTTTTGACAGTGTTCTCGTCACATATCCTCACAGTAGCACTGATTTAATTATCTTCTTATATATCCTGATTTTATAGATTCCTATTAGACTTCTGGATATAAAAGTGTTATAAGGGTTATAATATATACATCAGTTAGCTACCTAAATATTCATTTTTATTTCTTATGTGAGAACGTTATCTACGATATACTAAATACTGCAATGTTTTAAAATGATATGGGTTTATTGTAACATTATGCTCTACTCTATATCATCTTTTTTTGCATGTTAAGGGACATTTATTTAGTTTTTTACTGATTATCAGCAAATTTTTTTGGTTCTAATAGCATTATTTTATAGCATTCCAATATTTATTCTATGGATTAAATCTGGATAGCAGATAGATATTCTTCACTTTCTCAGAGAAATAATATTGTTACTAATTTCAAACCTATTTTAATATGGATACGAGTAATAGCAAACGACTAAAGCAAGTGAGGAAGAACTCCGAATATTTGAAAAGAAAATAATAAGAGACAACGATTTGAACCTTCGTCGAAGCTAGATTTATTTAATTACCAGTCTAATCGCACCTAGTTTTTGTGCTTTTATTTATATCCAGTTAATATTAAAAGTGTAATAAATTGTTGTGATACCGTAAATAACAATGGAGAATAACAATGGAGAAAATCGGTAAGGAATTTTAATCTAATTAGATACTTACTTCAAAACAAGTTCATATTATTTATATAACCTGATGTCATTAAACAACGAAAATGGATGACGTTAATAGTCCAGTGGCGTCGAGGCCCCAAACGTTATTGACATCATATAAAACTTCTTCATATTCTGTAGCGTTAATCAATTCAATTCCAAAATTCCAATATCTACTTGCACTGTGAAAAATTATAGAACCAAGATATATACATTTTTTCATCATGAATTTCAAATCACCGTATTTGTATTTACCTAGCTAGTGAAGAATTAGAAAAAACTGTCATGAAGGCTGACAACGAAAGAATAACTATCAATCATCAAATAATTTATGCTCGACGCTTAATTACACCAAATGAAAGATTACTGATCTCTAATGTTTGTCCTAGTATTTATCACACTTTCATAGAATATGAACTTAAAAAATTAGGCCTCAATTTATTACCTCCAATTAATTTTTTACGAAGAGGTACAACAAACCCAGTATATAGATATATATTGAGCTTTCCAAGACATACATTTATCTTTCCTTTGAAAGCTACATTAATTCCTCCCTCAATTGTCAGAAACCACGATCAAACATCTAATCGTATTTTCTTATCTTTAGAAAACAGATGTGTTACTATTGTAAAAAATCTGACCATTTTGTAGCAAATTGGTCATTCTGTACAAATCCAAATCAGAACTTTACAACAACAGTGCCAACTACTACTATAAATACAGTAGTTAATACTCTTCCACACATGACGTCCTGATCACATCAGCATCTTCAGCGAAGTCCTTTTCCTTACAATCCTCGACTATACCTACTTAATTAATTATACCAATATTAACTCCATCTCAAATATCACCCTTAACATTATTCCCAAGTTCTCAAACTACATACACAGATAAAAATATAACAACTACCCAGTTATCAACAATACCTAATATTTCACAACCTCATATATCAATCCCAAACTATTCCTCAACACTTGCATAACCTATCAATAACATATCAATAAATACTGTAATTTAAAAACTAAAATTGCGTAGCCAAGAAAAAGTAGTCATAACCCAAAGTGCTTTAACAAAGGTGAACGAATTATTAGCGTAACAGCTGTTTTGAAAACTAAATATTATGAGACGAATTGGGATATTGTATTACACAAATTAAACCGCTTGATTATGGTTTGTTGATTAAGGAAAATATGATATGACAGGAAAGACTAATGACTCCATAGCTAATTGCCACATAAATATCAATATAACGCAAATCGTATGATTTTGTATATAAGACAAATAATATTATATTCTAAATTATACCTATAGAGATACAAATAATACAACAAACATAATAAACAACTATTATACAATATAGTAAATATTTATTTAGATAAACGTAAAGGTTAAAACATGTTTTTTAATTCGCGGTAAAAGATTTATTAGAGTTTATTTAGCACATAAGATAAATTCGTAACAAAATTCATATACCAGTAAATGGTACCCGTTACAGCAGCGAAGTAATTTTAGCAACAGATATGTAGGCTGACCTTACCCCTTGACATACAGCAACCACAAAAGAATCGGCGATAGCGCAAAGGGCAGCTACCCCTTAACCAAGACACGACTCTCTTGTTTGGCAGATAGCACTTGTCTCTTCAACGACTAGGCAGCCTTCACCCCTACTGGATAGAACGACTGTCTTTGATGACTAAGCAGTCTTCATCCTTACTGGATGGAATGATTGTCTTTAATGACTGAGCAGCCTCCACTCGTATTGGATGGAATGACTCTCTGTTAATGGGCTAATTATACGGGGAGAATTAAAACATGGACGACGAAAAAACAAAATAAGAGCCGATTGAGCATCGCAGAAAGAAGAATTATTAGAGAAATATATAAACCTGTTATCGATAATATTACAAATCAATACAGAGTGCGAAACAACCGCGAACTAATTGATTATTATGACCAACTAGATAAAGTAAAAACATAAATAACATCTTATACGTAATACCTTGTAAAAATAATATTGTACATTTTTAAGAACGAACTCCTATTTGAACATTGAAGCGTCAAATAAAATATGTAGTACATAATAAATATTGTGGCATATTTCTTTCATTCTATCCAAAAAATTAAAAAAAAAATAAAGTCAGACATATTGAAATGGATTACTGAATACTATTATAGCATACAAGTAGTGTGAGCTACCGGATATTTAAATACATTAAAACTTGGTGTAAACATTTTGGTTAAAAGAATAAATTTGATTTTTATATTACACATGTAGTTGACGTTTCTATCTACAAATTCTTTTTTAGAGTTCTTTTCTAGACACGTACTAAACAAATTTTGTTTATATTGCAGTTTCTTCTTTTTGTAGATTTAATAGTGATATGAGGAAATCAGTTTGCTACATATACATATGTAGCAATGTGTAGCAATACCAATGAGAAGGTCACGTGGTCGATAAACCCGTCCCATTAGAAAAAGATACAGATATTGCTTTTCGTCAGTTTTCTCTGTCGCATTGCGGAAACGTGAATGTATGGCAGTATTCAGTCTATTTGTACTATATGTCTATGGTTTGCTACATGCATTTTCGCTTTTATCTTTTATGTGACAAAGTTATCAGCGATATCTAAATAGCTCCAATCCTTTAAAAGTATATGGTTTTATTGTTACATTAATGCTCCATTCTATATCATACCTTTTGTCTGTTAATGAACTTTTATTTGGTTTTCTTGTGATTGACTATAACACCGTTTTTTTTTATGCTAAAAGCATTATTCAATATATTATAATGTGTAATTTCTCTGGCTGCTGACGAACAGAAGTTTTTATTAACTTTTCTTTAATATAATTATGTATGCAGATTTGTATTTTGATCTTCTCACGGTGCTAAAGAGCAAATGTAATAGTTTATTGTATTTTTCCATAAGATTTCTAGTTTTTCACAGTGTCATGGCTCCTATTATTTCTTTTCCTACGATTTACATTAATTCATTTAATTATTATTTCTGAAATTTCAAGTTTATACACAGTTTCTTTTGTTCCGCTTATTTATCTAAGATATGTTATTCATTCTTATCTATCTATCTATCTATATAAGGATTTTTACAGCTGTCGCCGCCTTCCTTCTTTCAGCCAACGTCTCCAGTCCTCTCTGTTCTGCCATTCTCCATCTCTAAGGTCTCGTTTTTCCATGGCCTCGTCCACTTTATCCCTCCATGATCTTCGGGGTCTACCTCTTTTTCTCCTTCCTATTGGCTCCAATCCGAAATCCTTGCTATCCACCTTGTATGATCTGTTCGTTCTTATCTATAGATGTGCTTATTCCCTATCAATTATCTATCAATATTTGAAGTCTTTTTTTATTTGTTTTAGTCATTGTAATGATTCGCATCCGTACATAAAAATAGGTCTAAAGCTTGTATTATGCTCTAAACTCCTTCAGTGGTAGTATTACCAACTGCGATTATTGTTCTAAGATATTTAATGTCTTCCATACTTTCGAAATTGAAATTGTTGACTTTAACGTTGTATCTAGATTTACTGACGGTCTCTTATGTTTATGCGCTGGTATTTGGTTTTCACTTCGTTGATTTTACTTGAAACTTTTTGGTGCTCTCTGGACTTTGTTCAGTATGTCGTTTACATATTTATAGATGTAATCATCAGCATAACTAGGAGCTGCTTTGTACCTTGGGCCGTTAATGGATTACATCGTAAATCGGCGCTGTTTCTATTTTAATAAATTGTTCTTTAATTTTTTGACTATTTAAATCGAGAATCTGTATTTTATTCGACTGTTTATTAAGGCAGAGTTTCTTGGGGCCAATTTCTCTCTCAAGGTTTTGTTTCCCGTATCAATATTACAACAATTTTGCTGGATGGCGACATAGGAAACCCGTTGGTATGTACATACTGTTTCGATATCTTTTTGTCTCGTTATAAAGTGAATATTAGTTTATTAGGAAATATGATATTGTCTAATAATAGTTAAGTTGTTTTGCTTTGCTTTCTCAGACTGCCACCGTCGTACCTTCTGGTATTTGATATTTCAACCGTCAAGCAACAATTCCTATATGCATTAACTTAATGCTGATATCCTGCTTCCCCAATCCAGTTAGCAGTCCCGAAACCAATAAAATTGCTACATTCAAGTTTTCTATTAAGCTGCCCAGAACTATAGGTACGCCTTATTATCTTACTGATGTTAGTGCTGCCCCTTATAAGTGAATAAAATATGAAAGGAAGGTTTTGGTAATTTAATAAGATCCTTGTGTTACAATATAATGTCTCCGAAAAAGTAAAGTAATATCAAAAGGCTATTCGGATTTAATCCATAGCTAAAATATTAGAATGCTATAAAATAATGCTATATATTAGCATTAATAGGTTTATAATGGATACTAAAGTTTGAAAATAATTAGAGCAAGTAATTTAAATTATCAAAGTGCTTATTAAACATAAAAATAAAATAAAATTATATTAACAATTTATATTATAATATATTTAAAAACAGTAGCCAAATATTCTTGGAATTCCTCGATGACTAACCTGGTGGATATTTAAATAAATTTTAAGTTCTAAAATGTACCTGCTCTAAAATTTGAAAATCTACGACTAATACAACTACTGGCAACATCGCAGGAGCTTAGTTGTGTACACTAAAAGCTGTATACGGATCCCAAAAATGTTTTATCCAGTTACGGAGTCCACTTGATCCGACGTGTTGGTCGGAGTCTACATAAAGCGCTACTCAGATAATAATATACACGGCGTATATTCTCCTGGAGTTAGTATAATACCGTTTTAGTACGGAGCCCACATTAACCGCTAGAAGTATATATATATATATATATATATATATATATGTATATACAGTGTAGGAAAAATTTTATGGTCGGTATGGATCTTACGTGAGATGGAGTGAGAAACAGCTGTTTAGAAAGAGAGAGGTATATTAGGTCCGCCCTTTATATCGCCAAACATGCATGCCTGGAAAGGGGAAGTTCAACGTTGCCAAACTTATTGGATTTATTTGACCTGTTGTTTTTTTTTTGCATTTGAACAATGTTCTAAGATAATCCAATTTTTGCGAAATTGATTTAAATGGCAGCTTACTGTTTTTTTTATTGGGAATATGCCACAAGTTTACTTTACAATAAGTGTAATATAACATTTTGATTTCCACTTTGGAAATCGTTTTATATAAATAAAATTTATTAATGTTTCGTATTTTAAGTACGATTTCCGAATTAAAAATCTAAACATCAAAATAAGCTTATTTTAAAGTCACATTGTGCCTTATTCCCAATATGAAATAATAAACTGCATACAATAACACCACATTAAAAAATATTCATACACAATAATTTATTTGGCAACGTCGTCCATCTGGTCAGAACACCGAGTAACGGGTAGTAGAGGTGGGTCGTGGTACTTTTATCGTTAAGAGCGTAGGCATAAAATTTCGGATTAATATTTTTTAAATGCATTCATTTTTTTCGAATCCTGATAAAACTAATAAATATTCTTGAAAAATTTAAACGCAGAATGAACCAATACATTATTACCGAGGGCCAAAAGTCCCTGAAGACTTCTATAATGTTTATTTTAATAAGTTATAAGGGCGAAAAAAAATTAGTGTGATTTTTAATTTCAAATATCTCATTCAAAAAACTTTTTGTTTATTCTAAGGGTTTAATAATAACGTGTAATGTAAATGTAAGTACGATTTAATGTAAATGTAAGTACTATTTGTATTGTTTAATTTATTTTTCAAGTTATAATAAATATATCCTTCGTTAGGTTCTTTCACTTCAATACTTATACACATAAACGATAATAGCCAATATGTTTGTGTACTCGCTAATTTGAATCAACTAGTTACAGTTTACGAAAAACGGTTCCGATAAAAATTTAAAAAACGGGAGGACCCACCTCTAGTTTTTTAGGTGTATTAGGATCGGAACCAGAGAATATGTAAAATATCTCTGATCGGAACTATTCGTCTCACTAATGGCCAATAGGTGTTAAAAATATTTGAGGAGGGGAGACCAAGGGGAAATATGATTGTTATCTTTGTCTATTCGCTGAAAATATGATTTTATATCTGCGTTAGATATCCTGTTAAATTTTACCATACCGACCATAAAATTTTTCCTACACTGTATATATATATATATATATAT
>OU898280.1:24867855-24887092 GCA_918026665.1 Diabrotica balteata
ATTCCTCATACAAATAATATTAATTGTAATTTTTCTCAAAATGTGGAGTCACAGGAACTTTCTCGATTTTGGGAAATAGAGAAGTGTTCTACTTTATATATTGTCAGAGAAAGAACAGCTGTGTGAACAGCACTTCATCTCAACATTCAAAGGAAGTTTCAATGGCAGATTCATAGTTTCAATTCCTCTTAAAAAATCTCCGAACAAATTAGGTGACTCCAGTCAATCTGCTTCTAAACGGTTTTATAGCATAGAGAGAAACTTTCAAAACAACTCCTCTCTTAAATCAGCTTATGCAAATTTCATTCAAGAGTATATAGATTTAGGGCACATGTCAAAATCTCCTTTAATTTCTTCTTCAAGTATATCTTACTTTCTTCCATACCATGTAGTTCTAAAGGAAGATAGTTTGACTACTAAGCTTCGTGTCGTCTTTGACGGGTCTTCCACTTCTTCTACTGGACTATCATTAAATGATATTCAAATGGTTGGCCCTAATGTACAAAGCGAACAAAATTTTCGAACAAATTAGGTGACTCCAGTCAATCTGCTTCTAAACGGTTTTATAGCATAGAAAAAAGGTTTCAAAACAACTCCTCTCTTAAATCAGCTTATGCAAATTTCATTCAAGAGTATATAGATTTAGGGCACATGTCAAAATCTCCTTTAATTTCTTCTTCAAGTATATCTTACTTTCTTCCATACCATGTAGTTCTAAAGGAAGATAGTTTTACTACTAAGCTTCGTGTCGTCTTTGACGGGTCTTCCATTTCTTCTACTGGACTATCATTAAATGATATTCTTATACTGAAATACTTCTTCGCTTCAGGCAGCATTCATTTGTAGTTTCTGCGGACATAGTCAAAATGTACCGACAAGTTCTCATTGCTCCTGAATAGCGAAACCTTCAACAGATCTTATGGCGATTCGATCAATCAGAAGATTTATGTAAATATCAGCTAAATACAATTACATATGGTACTGCAGCTGCTTCATTTCTTTCAACCAGATGTCTTCTACAACTTTCAATAGAATCTGCCACAGAGTTTCCTGAAGCATCGAAGATAATATCTTCAGATTTCTATGTACATGATCTTCTAACAGGATCTGATTCTTCTTCGGATTTTTCACATTTATGATCCGAAATTACTACCATTCTTGATCGTGGTTGTTTTCCACTTCGTAAATGGGTTTCTAATAATCCTAACATCATCGATAGTATTAATTCTCTTCTATCTCTTCTACTGATTCTAACTTTCTTCGCATTGGAGAGATAACGAAAACGTTAGGTATTCTATGGTGTTATGAGTCAGGCACCCTCATGTATCATATAAATGAACCCACATCTAATTTGGTAACTAAACGTTCAATTCTTTCTTCAATTGCACAAATCTACGATCCTTTGGGTCTTCTTGCACCTTGTGTAATAAAGGTAAAAATATTATTTTTAGTCTTATAATTATAAATTTACTGGCTCTTCAATTTCTTCACTGGAACTGTCTTGGCTACTCCATTAGTTGCTAGTTTTGAATAAGACTTTTTCTTGTACGACTGCATGTAGAAGTCAAAGAACATTACGAAGAAGACAACACTTTGAGTAATATTAAAGATACTGATTGCTGTAGACAAGTTGCAACCATAGAAAAAGGTCAATAGTGACTGAGTTAACGTCAGGATAAACTGGATCAGTTGCATCATGGTGATGTATTTCTTCCACCACAGGTATTTTTGTACTTTTGGTTCCATGGCACTTAGCATGTAGTAGGAGTACATGACGACGTGAACTAGTGAGTTGATTAATCCCAGTCAAATGTGATCAATTTTTTGAGACATTTTCAGAGGATGAGTGGAAATCACGGTGTGAAAATGCCAAACAGGCAGAACAGTTTTTTATGAAAAGTGCACCGGCAGTGGACTTAGTTACGGAGAAAGTGATAATTAACTTGGATGATGATGATGACGACGACGATGACGCTGATAGTGATAGCGAAGATGATCTAGAAGATACAGATTCGAGTTCCGATCTAGATATTTGAAACTATTGTAACGTTATTTTGTAAGTATACTGTTAGAATATGGACGTTATAAAGGAAAAAGTGAATGATTAAAAATAAGCAATTTCTAAAACTTTGTTTAAAGATACTGTTCTGAAGCTATTTCTTTGTGGCATCTTATGCAGTTTACTATTCTACTTGGAAAATAAGCCACAATTTAAGTTGGAAATTTATTTGACGTTTCGACTTCCACTTCAGAAATCGTTATCGATTTGCAAAGTAAATTTCATTTCCAACTTAAATTGTGGCTGATTTCCCATGTAAAATAGTAAATTTGTTTAAAGAGATGTTCAATATTTCTGTATTTTACAGAAAGAATCTTCTGTACTATTTTGTTGGCTTAGCAGCAATATTTAAATTGTACTTTAGATATCGTTATTCTTTTCTTTGCCTTTTTCGATTTGATATCCAAATTGGTAGTTTCAAAAATAATCACTAGACCTCGGTTTTTTTAGCACGCTTATTCTAAAACATACCTGTTCTCTTTAACTTATACTAAAAAAGTAATTAATACATTTAATAAATATTTATATTACCTAACTGCTTTTTCTTATTTTGTTAAGGCCATACCTGGAATTCCCAAATTGCCTATTATATTTCTATTTATTTCTTGTACACTTCAAAACTATTTTTTATACTTTGTCAATTTACAATGAAATTTTTAACGGCTCACTTTTCTAATAGCTAGTTTACTTTCTTTTGTTCTGTTAAGGACATACCTGGAATTGCCAAATTACCTATTATACTATTTATTTCTTGTTCACTTCAAAGCTACTTTGTCAATTTAGACAAAAATTCATTAAATGATCATTTATATATATATATATATATATATATATATATATATATATATATATATATATATATATACATAAATACTTATATTATATTTTGACTTGCTACAAACGTGTATATTATATGTGTAAAGTAGTGAAATAAAATAAATCTAAATCTATTCTACTGTAGAAGCAAACAAAATTTTAAATGATTTTATTAATAATTTGATTTGATAAATTTTTTACAATATGTTTCATCTTTAAAAACAATAAAAATCAGTAATTTTCCTTACATATTATTACGTGGAATAATTACTCCTAATTATTTAAATTTCAATTCCTATTGAGTTCAATTGACCCTCCCCCAGTCGTAGTTCCATAATAAAATAATTTTAAAATCCGAACGCATTTGCTATCTTCTTTACTCCGAATGCGTTCTCTGTTTATTTTTCGCATCGCTCAAGTTTAAACTGAAAGATAGAGCTATTTTTGACGAACTGTACTTATTATGCACAGTATACAACAAGCGAGGAGTGCTCTAGAGCGTTTTGAGATTGTTTTTAGGATTTAAGGGGGTTGTAAGTGTACAAATGTAATATAATGTACAAGTATGTATTGAAAAATACATATACGGGGCACTTTTTAAAATGTATTTATCTTAACTTACTCAACTTACTCTTGTAACTAGAATAAAAAACTTGATTATTCTAAGTTGAACAAATTTCTCTGGATCCATGGATTCAAGTTATCGAGAGTCCACCGTATATTTTTGGAATGGGTTTTACTAAAATTTTTGGGATTAAATAAATTTTTCCAAAGCGATAAAGTAGTTGTCACAAATTTGGTGACGCAAATATTAATAATTTATATGATGAATTGATACAGGATTTTTAAGAAAAGTTAAAGGCGTTTCTTCATTACTGCTTGTATGGAAGTACAAAAAGAAATGATTTAGGAGATTCAGTCATGGGCAAGATATACCTACTAAATAAATGTAGTTTTAACAGTTGGTAAAGTCTTTTACCACAAATATTAAAATTGTCCCGAATTTTTAATTCTCAAGACCCACAAACCATGCAAAATATCGATGACGAATGAAGAAAACTTCACCTATAACAGGATATTTTAATAGAATTCAAAAATATGGGTAAATTCTATTTTAACGTGGGTTAAATTTGTACTGTATGCGTTATCTTTGACTGATTCAAATGCTAGTTGTAAAAGACAGTTTTCAAAAATAAATTTAATAAAGAAGAAGTGCAGGAACCTATTAGCAACAGATACTTTATATGGCATTATGCTGTCATTCCAATCAGTTTATCTGTAATAGGGTTGCTACCCATATTTCGTCTTTTGAAGGAAATATAAAAGAGATTGAAAAAAGTTCCTCGATTGAACAAAAATTAAAAGACATTGAAAAGAAGATGGACAGGGAAACAGATGAACTATATCAGAGCTTTCTTGAAACTGGCGACCAAGAAATAGCGGATGAACTACTGTACAGCCTAGATGCCGCTAGAAGCCAAAAGTGGACCGAAACAGTAGAAAGTCTAAACTTCGAGAAATCAAGCAGACAGGCATGGTCATTACTAAGAAAATTAGGGAGTGGTGTCCGTACGAAACGCCGAGAGGCAGCCGTAAAGCCAGATGCCGTAGCATAACATATAGTAAAAACATCCAGGGCACCAAAGGATAAAGCACACACCATCTACGTAAAAAGAGAACTTAAAACTTTAAAACATGTAGCCACAGAAACGAAGCATTCCCTCTCCTTGACCACCGAAGACATATCAGAGGCTCTTAAAGACGTCAAGCCAGCAAAAGCACCAGGATTTGATAATATTCACCCTGAATTCCTACTAAATTGTGGCAAGTATACAAAAGTTTGGCTGGCTCGATTTTTCACAGATATCATGGAAACTGGAAATATCCCACAAGAGCTAAAGCGCTCTAAGATAATAGCCATACTAAAGCCAGGCAAACCCGCTGACAACCCCAAAAACTACCAGTTGCACTACCTAGACCAATTGCGCTTCTCTCTGCCATCTACAAACTATTAGAGAGGCTTATATATAATAGAATCAGTACAGAACTGTTCCAGATGATCCCAGTTGAACAAGCGGGTTTTCGACCAGAACGAAGCTGCGCGGACCGGGTACTGTCACTCACCACCTACATCGAAGCGGATTTCCAAAGAAGACTTAAAACTTCAGCGGCAATTATTGATCTCTCGGCAGTTTACGATACAGTATGGAGAGGGGGCCTTATATACAAAATTCTCCGTGCAATCCCTTGTGAACAAATAGCACGTTTAATAGATAGCATGCTCAACGACCGAATGTTTCAAGTAGTGATGGGCACAGATATCAGCCTACCAAAGAAACTTAAGAATGGCCTACCACAGGGGTCAGTGCTCTCTCCATTACTATTTAGCTTATATTTAGCAGATATGCCGGAAACACAATCAAGAAAGTTCGGATACACCGATGACTGGGTCCTCACTACACGATGCAGAACACTAGAAACATCTGAAGAAGTTCTGACGGCAGACTTATATATATTGAGCAAATATTTTCGCAAGTGGCGGCTTCAACCAAATGCATCCAAAACAGAAGTTAGTTGCTTTTACGTGAACAATAAACTTGCTGGAAAGGAACTTAACATACGGTTTGAAAATACCACACTTTCCCACAACAAAACACCAAAGTACCTGGGCGTAAGACTAGACAGAACGCTATCATTTAAAGAGCATTTAACAGAAACTGCCCAAAAGTTGAGTACCAGAAATAACATTATACAGAAGCTCTGCGGTACCACCTGGGGAGCATCGGCTTCCACTCTCCGCTCTACTGCGTTAGCACTTGTTTTCTCGACCGCTGAATATTGTGCCCCAGTTTGGCTACACAGTCCACACGTAAAAAAGTCGATACTCAGCTGCACAGCACTATGAGGATGATAGCGGGTATAATTAAATCAACCCCCACACAATGGCTTCCAGTATTAAGTCACATTCCACCTCCTCATTTACGACGAGTTGACGTACTTACACGTGAATATAAAAAGATCATGAACAATATAAACCTGCCGATCCACCAAGATACCGAGGATGCACGAAATACCCATCTACGTTCTAGAAAACCACCAATGAAAACGGCAAGAATGATATATGAGCAGTTCAACATCACGAATGCATGGTCTCAAGAATGGAATGCATGGCAAAATAACATGCCCTGCATTACGCACAAGCCACCAGGTTTTGATCTTCCACGTAAAACATGGTCCACTCTAAACAGGATCCGAACCAGACATGGCAGATGTGCACACATGCTACGTAAATGGGGAAAGAATCCGTCTCCTCAATGTGACTGTGGGAAGAACCAAACGATCGACCACATTATTGAAGTGTCCCTCAAGATCCTACAATGGTAGCCCTGAAGACTTCCTGTTTGCAACTTCAGAGTCAATTGATTATGTTAATACACTTGATGTTTGTTTGTAACTATTTAAAGTTTGTCATATACAGTGGAACCTCGATTATCCGTCTCTCTATTAACCGTCACCTCTGTTAACCGTCAGGGTCCATACATAAGTTATATTGACAACATAAGTAAAAATTTAGTCATCAAACGAAATTCGTTGAAATGTACACGTAAAGTTATCAAACCACCGCATCTTTTATGTAAATAATTGTTGTTCTTATTCAGGCCTCTGGATTAAATTTTAATTTAAATAGGTAATGATAAATGGTACCATGCTCTTAGAGTTTCATTTTTAGAATCTCAAACCGAAAATAAAAACGCAGGGCACAATAATTATTACAGTCAATATCTGTATGTCAACATTATTCAGTTTGATTCAAATTCGAACATTGATTGTGTGTATTTGTGGTTCGTTCAAAAAAGAAGCGAAAGTCTTCCTTTGTCTGGACCAATTGTGGCCGAAAAAGCATTGTTTCTCAACATGAAATTGAATGACGATCCTTCATTCAAAGGAAACCGCGTTTCTTTGGAAAAAAGTTCAAAAATCGCCACGGTATACGAGAAAGGTTCAAGATATGATCGATGAATATGGTTTGACACGCGATCAAGTGTTCAATACAGATGAAACTGGTTTAAACTACAAAGCATTGCCAACGAAAACATCTGCTGCACTGTCTGAATAATATAAACCAAGATTTAAACCGCAAAAGCAACGAATCACAGCAATGATATGTTCAATTGCAAGTGGTGACCATCACCTTCCTATATTATTGATTGGTACAGCAGAAAAGCACGTTGTTTCAAGGGCATAAATATGAACGCGCTTTCCGTTAACTACTACGCACAACATAATGCATGGATGTCCCAGGAAATATTCGCTTACTGGTTCAAAAAGGTATGTGCTGCAAACCAAAACTTTTTTATCTTTTTTCTAACGTCTTGTTTTTTATGTTTTTATACCGGACGTTCGACAATACGTGCAAGGAAAAAATTTTGCCGCCAAAGGTGATTCTCATTTTGGACAGTGCACCTGCCCATCCTGAAGTCGGTATGCTGCGAAGTGACGATGACATTATCACGTGCTCTTTTCTACCTGCGAATGGATCAATCGATCATTAAAAGATTCAAAAGAAGATTCAGAAAAAATGTATGCAAAAACCTAGTCATGGAAGAGGAATATTTTTTGCCAGAATTTAATCTGCTTGGGCGATGTTTCGCAGGTAACGCTGAAAATTGCGTAGAATAAATTATGACCTAAATCAACTCTAGATGAAAATGCCCCCGTGACAGACGAGCGTGATGCGGTAACAACTGAAGTTATGGCTGAATCAACTGTTTTGTTTTCGTTGCCTAAAGATGACATAAACGAATGGCTAATTTGTGATGAAGACACAAACGACTATCGATTGCTAACAGATGATATAATTGTTGAAATGTCAACAGAGGCGGACAAAACTGATTCAGAAGCTGACAGAGACTTTGATGGTGGCGATGATGATGCTATTGCTACTCACAAAGATTTGCGTAAAAGCTGCATCGCACATGCAACAATTGATTAAGTGGTATTCTCGGCAAGAAAAAGCAAATAAGGTAGATTTGATGATTTTACGTCGACTAAGAAATTCAGCCGTTGCAAAATGTGAAGTAACAATAAAACAAATATTTCGGAATATTTTAAATCAAATTGATTCGACTCTACTAACATAAATCCCCCTTATATTGCCAAATAAAACATACAAATAAAATTTGAGAGTTATACTATGAATTTTTTTTTAATGTTCTATTAACCGTCTTTTCGATTATCCGTCATACCCTTGGTCCGGTGCCCTGACGGATAATCGAGGTTCCACTGTACCTATATTACTAGTGTTTGTAATTTTGTTCTAAATGTTTTGTAACTGTCATACGATAAATAAATAATAGGGAAACAGAAACAGGAGACATATGAATTTAACCAATTATAATGAACACAAAAGATAACGAGACAAAACATTCTACATTTGAAAGTAGTTGAGGTTAGGTTCATGTTAAAGTCCCAAATTTCGACAGAAAATCTTCATGTAATAAATACATGAAACAGTTCGAATAAGCTGCCAGGGCGAATATATGTTCCGAAAAGGAAAAGGTTGTAAACCTTACTGTTGCCTTTCGAGGAGATGTCTTGAATGTACTGCAGATAATAGCCGCAGAAGAGACAGAGGACTTCGAACAAGTTTAGAAGAGAGTAAACATTCAATACGATCACGAAGACTTGGTCACGAGTCACAGTTCAAAAATCGAGGACAAAAGCCTCTTCAAAAATATAAGATTGATATTGCCAGGTTAGTGCGATATGATTATCCAACAGATCCTATAGATACGATAGAAAAGCTAACTTGAGGAAATTGTAATAATCAAATGAAGAGAACACTGCAATTAGCTCGTCAAAAGATGCTGGCCTAGGTCTTATTCATCGGCTTCGAATATGAATCAGCTACACAAGTCTCTGCCAGGAACATAAAAGGTAGGACTGTAAAAGAAGAAGAAAATATAGACAAATTTTACCAGTTTATTAATCTGATTAAAGACATTACCTAGCGTATAAGGTATACACCAAAAAGTATTGAATTGTGGTAAAATGTAACATGTATGAAGTTCAGGGTATAAATCACAAATCAACAAACACACCAGCAGTTTAAGAATCCAGAGGGTTATATATTCAGATAGATTGAACGACTTCAAGAATATAATTTTAAGATTGCATCGGGTCGGAGTTAGCTGCGAGAAAGCTGATTCTCTCTTTGGAAGGCCGTGCCCAACAGAGTTTTTCCACTGCAATAAAACAGAGTCCAAAGAAACGGTGGTCAAAGAGAAGTGGATGCTTACTAAGGTTGAAGAATAACAAGAAAAAGATCCGCAGAAAATTTGAAAATGGAAAGAAGAATACCATTGATCGTCTTTGCAAGAAATAGCAAATATGTGCTCAATAGGTACAACGTATTGGGCCCAGTGGGAATTCTTTATTATTGAAGCTGACTTGCTTAAATAAGTACTGGAAATGATGATCGTTCTGAGAGGAGAACACAATTAGTCATTTTAAAAGCAAATAGTTAAAGTACTTCGTTAGTTACATGAGAATGTATCAGGAAGGTATTTTGTAACAAAGAAAACCGTTTAAAGAAAACGGGAACGGTTTTATTGCATGAATAGTTCTGACAACGTAAAGAACTGGTGTAAGAAATGTACTACCAGAGTAATGGACCTTAAAAAAATAAAAAGGCTAGTTTTAGAAAATACAATGTTAGAAGTCCGTTTGAAGGCATCTGCACCATTTCTGCAGATATGTTAAACAAAGCGTCGATTTGGAATATCTTTAAAGATCCATAGTGTCCAAGGAAAGAACTTTAAGAGCGAGCTATTCCAGGGAATCTACGAATCTAGACTGGGCAACAAGAAAACAAGAACTATAGCCTTTCAAACGCAATCGGATGAAATGGTAGAGACAATGAATTAGATAGTTAGCAAGTATTCGGCAAAAAATGGTGGCTTATTACCAACAATACTGGGACTAGTACCTACTGGTGTTTGCAAAGTCCTGCAGATCCTCTTTCAATTAATCAACGGCTTAAACACAAGTAAAAGTCCTATTTGGACGCGAGATGTAGGGGAAGTGCGGGAATAGTGTTACAAAGGGAACAGTGTTACATTTGCTTTCTGTTCCACCTCTTGGTAGATAGGCGAACTACATGTACCGTAACCTCATTAAAGGTCGGATGCCTTCCATAAATCAGTTATCGTAGTTGAATACAAGTGTTTTGTAGTCACATATTTTCATAACAGTTTTTATACCTGTGAAAAGTAAAATTTTTAAGATCTAAGTGTATTAGTATATGGGTAAGTACGTTAGTAATTCATTAATTTTATATTATGGATGGAAAGTAAATATATTTCTATTGGATTTACACTTAAAACCATAACCTATATTTCATTACCACGCTAAAAATTTAGTTCTATGTGCATTGGCGTTCAAAAGTGAACAGTGTTACAGGGTACACTGTTACAAAAATTCTTGTAACACTGTACCCCTGGTAAAACAATTAATTATTAATTTCTTGATTACAAATTTATTTTAGTGAAAAAATGCCACGTAAAAGCAAAGGTGTAAGAACCCTCTTAAAAACCGATGAGAAGATTCTCAAAAAAGCTGTTTTTGATGTGCTTCAAAATAAAATGAGCATTAGAGGAGCAGCGAAAAAATACAAATTATGACACATGACGTTACAACGTTACATAAATAAATACAAAAATTCAGAAAATCCTCAATCACTAAAATTTGAACCAAATTACAAAATAAATCAATTTTTTTCCAGTTGGAAGATGAACTCGAATCATATTTAATAACAGCAAGTAAAATACATCATGGTTTGACCCGCAAAAATACCTTGGGACTAGCCTATCAATTGGCTGTAAGTAAATTGTTACAACAATTTAAATTTGTCTACTTGGAATTTTTATGTTTCAGGTTCGCAATGGTCTAAAAATCCCGAAAAACTGGGATACTAATAACTCAGCGGGAATAGACTGGTTAGTGGGATTTCGTAAAAGGCATTCCATATTGTCTCTCCGCAAACCTGAAGCAACAAGCTTATCAAGAGACACAAGCTTTAATCGGACTAATGTAAATGCTTTCTTCGAAAATTTAATCAAAGTATATGGAAAATTTGGAGTTAGCATATCCCCCGATTTGATATATAATTTGGATAAAACTGTGATCACCACGGTACATAATCCACCGAATGTGCTGTCTGCTAAAGGACAAAAACAAGTTGGCCAGGTAACATCAGGCGAGAGAGGAGTGCTGATTACCGCTTGTTGTATTATCAATGCTGTTGGAAACACTGTTCCACCATTTTTAGTTTTCCCAAGGGTACATTTCAAAAATCAAATGTTATTTGGTGCTCCTGTAGGCTCAAGTGGCAGTGCAACAAAGAGCGGTTGGATGAACGGGGAAATTTTTGTTGAGGTTCTGATCCATTTCCAAAGACATGTTAAGTGTTCAAAAGAAAACCCCGTGATACTGTTACGATTTTAAATGTTATGGCATATAGAACTGTAAATATTTTATGACTAATTCTTTTTTATTGATTCTCGTAATTTGTAGGTCAAAATATACCTGAGCTTAGCTACCAGTTGTTTACCAGAAATCTCTAGACACTAATTTTAGTGAGTCATCCACGTCTCGAGGTTGAAAAACGAGTCGAGCGCCTTCACCAAAATACGAGACTATTCAAGAAGTCCGCCGAATTTTCTGGATGACACAGTTGTGTATATAAATGAAAGATTTTTATTGAAGAAGTCAGTCATAAGAAGATCGGTAAACGCGGTTTACTTGTACGAAACGTGAAATACATACATTTGTAAAAGTTATTTAATAAATTAGTAATTAGCTATCGTGAGTTTTAATAAATTAGATTATAGACGATAAATTAGAATAAAGACAAATAAATTCGAACTATATAAATATACAACAGTGGAGTCAGAAGTGAGATATTCAAATAAAAAAGCGGGATTTTAAATAAATCTAATTTGAACTTTAAATAAAAAGAAGTGAAATATGACGACGATTTACGAGCTCACAGTTACGAATTAAGAAGGCATCTTGAGGACAGAGAATTAGCTTCTACCGGAAAAAGGCTGAGTTAGTCCAACGACTAAAGAATGCTTTGGAGGAAGAGGGTTTAGATCCGGAAACTTATATATTTGAAGATGCTGTCATCGCGTCAATTTCAAAATTGGAGAATAAAGTTTCTTCCGATGTAGCCAAGGTTTCCTGTGATATCGCATCATTGGAGAATAAAGTTTCTAACGAGATCTCTTCCTTAGAAAGCAAAGTTTCTAACGAGATCTCTTCCTTAGAAAGCAAAGTTTCTAACGAGATTGCTTCTCTGGAAAGCAAGGTTTCTGCTAACATCTCTAAAGTCACCTCTGAGATGTCTGCCCTCGACGATAGAGTGTCTTCATAAAAAAACCAAATTGCTGCCGATATGATGGCCTTCGAAGAGAAGATATGGAAAGAGTTGGAAAGGAAGATTGAGGGAACAGACACAACAGAGAGAGTAAACAATCCAATTACCATAGAGACACAAGAAGACGAGACGAAATGTAAGTTAGAAACACGGCCGAAATTTGAAGGAAGCGGAGGTTATGTTCATGTCAAGGTTCCAACTTTCGACGGAAAATCGTCATGGAACAACTACATGAAACAGTTCGAATCAGCTGCAAGAGCGAATGGATGGTCTGAAAAAGAAAAGGCTGTAAACCTGACTATCGCTCTTCGAGGAGATGCCTTAGATGTGCTCCAGACCATAGCCGTAGAGGAGACGGATGATTTCGAACAACTGAAGAAGAGGTTAAATATGCGATATGGCCACGAACACTTGGAGCACGTATATCAGTCGCAGCTTAAAAATCGAAGACAAAAGAAAGATGAGGCCCTTCAAGAATATGAAGTAGATATTGCCAGATTAGTGCGATATGCTTATCCAACAGCTCCCGAAGACATGATGGAAAAGTTGGCCGTTCAAACGTTTATTGATGGTCTTCGTGATCATGAGATGCAAAGAACACTACGATTAGCTCGTCACAAGACGCTGATGGATGTCTTATCTGCCGCCCTCGAATACGAGTCAGCTACGCAGGCCTCTGGCGGGTATAGCAAAGTTAGGACTGTAAAAGAGGAAGGAGATGAAGATAAACTTGACCAGCTCTTTAATATGATAAAAAGCATGACACACAAGAAAACGAAGACCATAAGACCGAAGACAAAACCAGAACGCGCCGGCCTTAAGGAAGCAGCAGTGCTAAGAACGACGGTGGTCCACGACGACTGGACGCCTACCAAGATCAGGGAAGAACAAGAGAGAGATCCGGTTATCCAGAAAATCCGAAAATGGAAAGAGGAAAACCGTCGACCACGTTGGCAGGAAATATCGAACCTAGGCTCGGTAGTAAAGACGTATTGGGCCCAGTGGGACTCATTTATCATGGAAGATGGCTTGCTCAAACGAGTCCTGGAAAATGATGACGGTTCAGAGAAGAGAAGACAGTTGGTGATTCCAAAGAGCAGAATAGCCGAAGTACTTCGTCAGTTACACGACAGTCCATCAGGAGGGCATTTTGGTGTGAAAAAGACCCTTCAGCGAATTCGGGAACGGTTTTATTGGATGAACAGTTCCGACGATGTAAAAGACTGGTGTAAGAAATGTACTATTTGTGCTACGAGTAACGGGCCTTATCGAAAAAGGAGAGCTCCTATGAGACAATATAATGTTGGAAGCCCGTTTGAAAGAATAGCTTTGGACATTGCTGGGCCGTTTCCAGAAAGTGATAATGGAGGCAAGTACATGTTGGTAGTAATGGATTACTTCACTAAGTGGGTCGAGATTTACGCACTTCCAGACCAGAAAGCGGCCACCGTTGCAGATAAGTTGATCCAAGAATATATCAGCCGATTTGGAGTGCCTTTGGAGATCCATAGTGACCAAGGCAGGAACTTCGAAAGCGATTTATTCCAAGGAATATGTGATAGACTAGGTATGAAGAAAACAAGGACTACGGCTTATCATCCGCAATCGGATGGTATGGTAGAACGAATGAATAGAACAGTTGGCAAGTATTTGACAAAGATGGTGTCCGATCATCAGCGAGACTGGGACCAATATCTCCCGTTCTTCACAATGGCCTACAGATCTGCTGTTAATGAATCAACAGGCCAGACACCAGCCAAAGTCCTATTCGGACGCGAGATGCGACTACCTTGTGATCTAGAGTTTGGGTGTCGACCTGGAGAAGATGTAGCAGGTGAAGATTATGTGATCGAATTACGAAGAAGAATGGACGATGTACACGAGTTGGTCCGTTCCCATCTCCAGATCGCTAGTGACCGAATGAAGAAACGGTACGATACGCAAGCCGAAAAGGGGTGTTTTAAGAAGAACGATAAAGTCTGGCTTTATAACCCCAAAAAGCGAAAAGGTTGTTCTCCCAAATTGCAGCAGTTTTGGGAAGGTCCATACCTCATTATGGAGAAGATCAATGATGTTATTTACCGAATAAGCAAGATTCCGAGAGGAAAGCCGATGATAGTACACCATAACCGGTTGGCGTCTTTCGAGGTGACCACGACGTAGATGAAGAAGTGGAAGTAAACCAAGTCCAAGATGTGTCTGACCTCACGTTTGAGGAATTCATGGGTGCCTATGGAGGTACCGGTAAAGCAAGATATGGTGTTACCACTGAAGAAAGGCAAGATCTACTCGCGGTCCCCGATGACTACTCACTGGCCCTTACCATCCCGGCCAGTATCAAAGATGCACCAGGGTTGGCATCCGTCTTTCGAAGGAAGTTTGGTCGAGTTGCAGAACTTCAATGCCAAGTGCCAGCTCCTGGTAAAACCTTGAAACTTCAAGATGCATCACGTTACCTTTTCTACCTGGTAACAAAAGACACTGCCCGTGACCAACCTACCTACCGAGATGTATGGGAAGCCTTACTTCAGTTGAGAGAGCACGTACTAGAGTCCGACGTGCAAAAGTTAGCCATGCCAAAGTTGGAGTGCCGCCAATTAGATTGGAGGGTTATACGAAACATGGTGGAGGAAGTCTTTAAAGACACCGAAGTCCAGGTGTTAGTCTGTTGCAATCCGCATAGTTACTGCTGCGGAGAGAAAACCGTCCCTTGTCATTTCTATACAACTGGAAGTTGTAAAAGAGGGTCCAGTTGCCGATATCAGCATGTCGTTCCAGTTCCAGTCCCGACAAGGTTCCAGGAGGAACCATCTTTTAAGAGGGGGGCAATGTTACGATTTTAAATGTTATGGCATATAGAACTGTAAATATTTTATGACTAATTCTTTTTTATTGATTCTCGTAATTTGTAGGTCAAAATATACCTGAGCTTAGCTACCAGTTGTTTACCAGAAATCTCTAGACACTAATTTTAGTGAGTCATCCACGTCTCGAGGTTGAAAAACGAGTCGAGCGCCTTCACCAAAATACGAGACTATTCAAGAAGTCCGCCGAATTTTCTGGATGACACAGTTGTGTATATAAATGAAAGATTTTTATTGAAGAAGTCAGTCATAAGAAGATCGGTAAACGCGGTTTACTTGTACGAAACGTGAAATACATACATTTGTAAAAGTTATTTAATAAATTAGTAATTAGCTATCGTGAGTTTTAATAAATTAGATTATAGACGATAAATTAGAATAAAGACAAATAAATTCGAACTATATAAATATACAACAATACTAATTTTTGACAATCACGAATCGCATATCACAATTGGCTCTTTGGAATTTGCAAAACAAAGCGGGATAATTATGGTTACGTTGCCACCACATGCAAGTGCGAAACTTCAACCTCTTGACAAAACTGTTTATAAAAGCTTAAAATCCAATTATAATTCTACTTGCAACGACTGGATGATCTGCAACCCTAGAAAAGTCATTTCTATCTATGAAGCTGCTGCTCTATTTGGTAAAGCATTTGCTAAAGCATTTTCTATCTCAAACATAGTCAATGGGTTTTCTTCGACAGGCATATGGCCTTTAAATCGAAATATATTTACAGACGATGACTTTTTGTCATCCAGTGTGATAGACCGCTCTCTGGCTACAGCAACTTCATTGCAGACTTCAAACAGAGATCAACCTCAGCCTTCTACCTAGGCACAAGTTCCTTGTGACGTAGCATATGAGCATACATTACATGTAACAGATTCGAATCATGAGACTATTTTTGAAAGTTTCAAAGTCTCTAACTAGTCCTTCCACTTCAACTCTTTCGCCTTTACCTCGCATTGTAATACCTTCATCTACCCCTCCTAGAAATACACAGCACCAACAAGAATAGAGACCCTCTATGTCAAGTGTATTGGTCAAACAAACAACTTTAATTTCACCTGAACTCGTTAGACCCTTTCCAAAAGCCCCACCAAGGAAAACAAACATCACAGGAAGGAAAAAAGGAAAATCCATGGTGCTAACAGACACTCCTATTAAGGACGAATTAGTAAATGTATTATTGGAACGAAGTAGAAAGAAAGCGAAGGCTGCAAAGAAAAAAATCATTAAGGACAAAAAAGATGCCGAGAGTTCTGAGGAATCAGAAGGCGAAGTTCCTTATACTGAAAGTAATGCTAGTAACAATTTGGAAGGCGAAGAAATGGAAATGGATTATTCATCAGTTTTAGTTGGTGATTATGTGCTTGTTGCTGAAGGGGAGCCCAAAAGTAATATTGTTTCGGTGGGTTTAGTCGAGGAGGAACTGGAGGAAGAATATGTGATTGTCTACATAAAGAGAATTAAACCTCTGTTTAAATTTGTAAAAACTGAACAATCCTACACATTTCGTAAGGAATATATTATACACAAATTGCCACCACCAGTTGCTGCAGGTGGAACAAACCGGACATCTGAGATGATGGTTTTTAATATCGATTTAACAAAATTTAAAAATTCACTTGAATAGGTTTTATCAAATTTACTTTTTCTCTATGTTGAATATCTTGATAATTTTGACATTTAGGCCTTATGTTCATAGTTTTAATTAACAATACATCTTTTCCTAATCATTTATGTATTTAATTTCTCCTTTCTCATGTTTTTTATGCCTTGTAATACTGTTTCATGTACATTGTAACACTGTACACTACCGCAGGGTACAGTGTTACAAATGACAAATTTTCAAAGTCATGCTATACTTTCATACCTTATTCTTGTAATGTTATAATACTTTATCAAAAAACAAAGTAAACTATATACTATCATATAATGATAAAAATAAACTTAAAATATTCATGTCCATCAACTTTGTGATGAATTAAAAAAGTTGTAACACTGTTGTTCCCGCACTTCCCCTAACTACCTTGTGATCTATAGTTTGGATATCGACCTGCGGAATATTAGCTGGTGAAGATAATATTAACGAATTATGAGTAAGAATAAACGATATACACGAGTTGTTCTAAAGCATATCTAATTAATTATCGTGTGGAAAATTCAACTATTATTAATTAGTTTCAAAGCATACTTTAAGAAAATTGTAATCAATCAATGTCATTTACTATAACCTACAAACTTACACACTAACGGAATTACACGACAATATTATAACTGTATGTCGATTCTTTAATCTCTTAAAATTACTCTTCGAAATTAGTTTTAAAGTGCAGTGCCATGTACGCAAATATTGATTGTAACAAATTCGATACTTATTACTTAAAAATAATGTATAAAATCGGTGTGTGTTGTGGAGTACTTCCTTGGGCATTTGATCGTCAATCTTTGGGAAATTTCATTCAGTTACTTTTTAATTTCCTTTTGTTTTTATTAAATATTGTTGTCACCATTAATATTACTTCCTATTTTACATCTACAGAAGCATTGGTTGAGCAGATCCTTACAATAATATCTTGCGCGCAGTATGCACATTTTACTATAACCACAATGTATGTGTTATTATTTAAAAACAAAGATTGGAAACTAATATTTAATAAACTTGATGGTTCAAAAACAAAATTCCAGGAGAGAGATGTTCATAGAACTTTTCGACATATTTTATTATTAATATGTTTTTTAGGTATATTGTACTCACAAATTATTACTGAAAATGATAGTGTGATGGCAGGTTTAAGAAACATGTATTTCTTAATAACATATATCCAATTAATTTCAACAACGGCCTATCTCCAAGAACTAATTGATATCATATCTCGAAAGCAAAATTACTTGTTTGATAAAATAAAGTCATCATTTACAGAAAAACAGTTGGACTTTTATCTTAACATAAAAACAATTAAACACCAGTACAGAGACATATTTTTTATTGCGGATAGTACAAACTCACTATTTCAAACCAGCTTTTTGAATTTAGCCACTCTTACATTTTTCGAGTACATGAGCGATTTAAGTAAAATATTGTCTCCTATACTGCAAAATAATCCGTCGAATAGTCTCGCTCATAATCTTCTTATCCGAGTAATTATACTTACAGGAATCGGTAGTGTAAGTTTTTTTACAATTAAATTTAAATCCATAATATACTTACTTAAAAGGTATTATTAGATTTTACATAATGTCGTTGTAGAGCAAAAACGACATACTATATCCTTCATTGTCATCATCACGGTGCTACAGCCTTTATAGGCCAATTAGGTTAATAACAAAAAAAAAATATTTTTTGTCGCAACTCTATAGACTGGTTTGACAGTTGAAATATTTAGTATGAGATATTACAAAAGACTCTCATTTAAGGATTCATCAATTTTTTAATGGAACTATTTTTAAGTATACAATCAAAACATCTACTCATTATTTTGCTCATAATATTGATTAAAACATTAAAAGTTTATCCATTTAGAGATTTGACGACAGCATACAACTTTTATATATATATATATATATAATATATATATATATATATATATATATATATATATATATATATATTATATATATATATATATATATATATAATATATTTATATATATATATATATATATATATATATATATTTATATATATATATATATTTACGGCATAAAGTGGAGTCCGCCCATGTTAAAATTCAGGTTTAAGTGAGCTCCGTGGTCAAGTGGACACCGATATACGGAGCTCACTTGACCATTCCCTAATATTGGTTCTGTCGATTCGTTAACATTCAGCGGTTCATAATTTTTAAAAAAATTTTGGAGCCCATAAATACCCCTGTATGATAAATGTATATCGTGTAGTTCACGTGTATATATTATAGGGGTCGTTCAGGACTTTTTCACTGTATATTTGAACAATTAGTTTATCGGTTTAAGTAAGCTCTGAGAGTTTGGCAACCGTGCGATTATAGCGTATATTTTCAAAGTTTACCCTGAACGGTTTATATGAGCTCC
>OU898280.1:24887592-25002888 GCA_918026665.1 Diabrotica balteata
GAAGCATCAGGACAATATAGGATAAGAACTAACAAAGAGCTCGAAAAACTTTACCCAGACGCCAACATCATAAAAGAAATAAGAGTCCAGAAGACTCCAGTGAGCGGACACGTCAGAAGACATTTTGACGAACAACAGTAAGACTGATGTGGAGGAAGTCCTAACTGGAAGGAGACCACGCGGACGCCCTCGTCTCTAAGACTTAGCACTATGGGAGTGGAGAATTGGATGGAGGTTGCTCAAGACAGAAAACAGTGGAGGCATGTTGTCGAGTCGGCTAAAACCCACGAAGGGTTGTAACCGCCACGGAGTAAGTAAGTACTATCAAAGTTCCTACTCTAGAGCAACAAACCACCCAAAAATAATTACTCGCGACTAACGTTGCTTACTCCCCTTAAAAGCTTCAGCAAAAAAAAGAGAGCAGCCTCTTCTTAAAGAAGCGTAAGCTTAAGCAAGGTACTAACGTTTAGATCTATCTATCTATCTCCTGCAGATAGAAAAGATAAAATTGTTAAAAATCAAATAAACTTCACTTTGCTTGATAATAACGTCAATGAGTACATAAAATCTACTAAAACGTATCCTGGAGCTGACATTCATAGCGATCACAATCAAGTCATATTGTTATTTTAAAATAAAAAGGATTGTTAAAGTTAAAAATAAAAACATAGTCAAGAAAAATAGTCATCTCACAACTGAAGAACAATGAAAAGAAAAATAAAATAAGCATCAAGGTTGAGAAAGAAATAGAAACGTTAGAGACGTTAAAGTAACATGGACTGCAATAGAATAGAAACATGTTAATAAAATCATTAGCAAAAAGTGCAGAGAAGAGAAAAAAATTGGATTTCAACCAAACGTCTAGAAATTGAACAATTCAGGAAAGATGCGACACCTTCAATGTCCCTAAAAGAGTGAAAAAAAGGTACACACAGAAATAGACAAGAAACAATATTAAGAAATAATAACAACGAGATAGGTGCAAAAGACAAACTGGAGAGATAATAAAATTACATTCAGACATTTTTTGACGATGATAGACCCAGTTCTTCGCCATCCATGGATGATCGAATAAATAAAAAAGGTCCAAAAATAATAAAAGCCGAAGACAATATTATAATACTTAAATTAAATGCAGTCAATAAAAATAAAAGTTCTTGGCTTAATAATAGCACTAATAAATAAGACAGCTCTTCCGTCTCGTTTGTTCCCCTTACCTTATCTCTTTCGTTTTCCAGGTTTGCTTGTTTTTTTCTCTATATTTAGTGCCTGGTTAAAATATTCCACCCATCTCTTCAATATATATTTCCTTGTTGCCATTTTTTTGGCATTATCCTTTCCTTTGTCTTTGTTGAGAAACCAAAACTGAAGTTAAAGATGCAGTTAAAAAACTAGCCAGAAAAAATCATTCAGAATAGATAATCTTCCATCTGAGCTATATAAAAAAAGTAATTATGATACCATTATGGCATTACAGCAGCTTATAAAAACAATATGAACACAGCAATCCCTCACCCATGAATAGAATATTGGAATACTTTGCACCATAAACAAAAAAGGAGATATCTTTAAACGCTCTAACCACAGAGGAATTACGCTTCTAAATGCAGCATATAAAATATTTTTCATAGTACTATGTCACCGTTTGGCACCATATGCAGAACGGATAATAGGAATATATTGGGCTGGTTTCAGAGGTCTTATACCGAAAATTTATTAAATTGCAACCCTGAAACAAATTTTAGAAAAAACTACTGAAATATCGCATTGATACTCATCACACATCTATAGAATACAAAGCAGTCTACTACTCTACGAAGAGAAAATAAATAAAGCAATAAAAAATTTAGGAATACCAAACCAGTTATTAAATTTAACACAACTAACTCTTGAAAAAGTTGACTGTAGAGTACGAATTCAGGGGGAACTGTAGAAACCTTTTAAACCAAATGACGGGCGGCGCCAGGGAGACCCTCTCTCATGCATACTATTCAAACTGGCCCTTTAAAAAGTAATACGTATGACACAAATCACAACCCTTGGTTCAATATAATAGTAAATCAGTGCAAATTCTTGCCTATGCTAGTGATCTCAATATTGTTGGTAGAACGGAAAAAGAGGCACAAGAGGCATATGTAGCAATAAGAGAATTAGCTACAAAAATGGGTTTCATAATAAACAACGACAAAACGAATTATATGAAAATAAGCAGAAAACCACAAATCCTATGAACACTTGTTATAGAAAACGACGTCATTGAAGCAGTGAGCGAATTTGTATACCTAAGAGCACTCCTACACTGAAAATAAAACTACCACAGAGATAAAACCGCAGAATTTGAACGGCCAACAGATGTTATTTTGGGCTTAATCTCTTCCTTAAATCCACAAACATATGGATAAATACAAAAATAAAATTCTACAAAACTATAATACGCCCAGTCCTAACATACGATTCAAAGCACTGGACTCTAAACAAAAAGTAATGAAACCATTGTTAGGATGTTCCTACAGAAAAGTACTAAAGCGAATCGATGAAGCATTGAATGACAATGGAGTGTGGAGAAGACGATACAACCTCGAACTTTATAGAATATACCAGCAAACAGATACTTATCGATAAAAAATATTAAGATAGGACGTCTGAGGTGAATAGGGCATGTAATTCGGATGAAACAAAATGGCCAAGCTATAAAAACGCTCCTTTATAGAACCATTGATCAGGGAACAGAACCCAGAACATGGTTCCTTGATAACATCGATGAAGACATAAGAAATATGGTAATAATATGTGCTTGGCGAAGGAAGGCGATGAATAGAGACCACTGAAGAAATTCTTGAGGTCGCTATGACCCATGCAGGATAATAAAGCCAGAACGATGATGATGATGATGATAGTTTTTTACTTCTAGTAGTCAATGCGGTAATATAGACTTGGAAAATAAGGGATTGTTAAAAAATTACTATTACTGTTATTATTTTTACACTAGTTTGGACTATTTTTAATGATCAGGATTTCAGCTAAGCGAAAAATAAATAAAAACGGTACCCTTTACAAATTTTTAGAACGAAAAACTAAATTTAATTGTTTATATGTCAAAAACTTACGTAGTATAACAATTCCAATTTAAAGACGCAGTTCAAGAAATCAAAACAAACTACAATTGCTAAAGACTCTACAATAAAAGATACTGTAATAAAAGATCCATCGTTGTGAAATAACTAAGTTCAATTCTAATTTAATTATTTATAAGATAACAAAGATGAGTAGTAATATAATTATTTATATTTTCTATATGTAACAGATAAATATTATTAAATATCTTAAATTATATAAGGCAGAATTAAATTATTAAAGTTCTAATATACAAGTTAATAAAAAAAAATTGAAGTTATACTTCTATACGCACGGTCGGCGTTGGACATTTGCATGGGGGTGAATCTGTGAAACCATTACATATGTAAGATATGTCTTAATATTATTATTTATGTGATATGTTTTGTATTATTTATTAAACGTTTATAATTATTTTAGACAGCAAAACTGGGGAGCAGATCAAAATACACTATTACATGTATATAAATCTTTAATTAGATCCAAACTCGACTATGGTGCGATAGTTTATTCATCAAGCAAAGTATCAGTATTGAAAACATTAAAAACCACAAATACCTTCTCTCTCATATGCTTCTAAAATAGCTAGTAATAAAGAACACCCTACTTATACCAATACGTTCTCAGATCGATTTCAAAACACTTTCTCTATAAGGAGACTAGATCCACCATTTTTCGAAAGAATTAGAAGAAACCTTCATGACCTACATCTTAAATTTCCTGAAATTCTTCCAACAAACCTAACTTCTCCGCCTTGGTTAATACCAATTCCCAAGATTAATACTAACCTTAGTATATATAAAAAACGTGAGACTATAACAGCCTGATCAAACAATCATTCTTAACAGAAATGGAAACTTATAAAAATCACTATAAGATATACACTGACGCATCCAAATCTTCAGACGGTGTTGGTGCAGCCATCCTTACACCCAATACATCTTTAAAATTTAAATTCAATCCCATTACTTCGTCGTATACTGCGGAGTTGTTTGCAATATTACAAGCACTTATCCACATAAAAGAGACGAAACCGTCCCTGTCTCTCATAATAACCGATTCACTAAACTCACTTCAAACTATAAAACGTTTATATACCAATAATCCCAATTTCCTCACATATCAAATCAGAAATAGAGATTCTAAATAATAATAAGATCACTGTTGACTTAATGTTTGTTCCATCACATTCAGGTATACAAGGAAATGAAAAAGCAGATGAACTAGCCCGCTTAGCATCCTTCAGCCAGGACTCCATTCTGATTAATGAGGTTCCTTCAGATGACTTTAAGTCAGAAATAAAACATAAAGTGTTCAGTGCGTGGCAAAATAAGTGGAGTGCATTACAAAATAAACTAAAAGAAAACAAACAATTAGTGAAACCGTGGCTCCAACCCACAGCGAATAGACACGACCAAGTGAAAATAACACGTTTGCGACTAGGACATAGTAACTTTACTCATAAACACCTCTTTACGCGAACTGTGCCGCCAATGTGTGAAACGTGTCAAGTAACACTCTCCGTGAAACATATACTAACTTAGTGCAAACAATATGAAGCAGCAAGAAAGAAGCACACTATACCAAATAATAATATGAAGGAAGCCCTAGAAAAAAATATGAACATTAAAAACACAATAAGTTACCTTAAAGACTCAGGACTATATTTTACTCAACTGTACCTGTATTTTACATTTAGGTCGCTAATAACCCTGGTGGTTACAGCGTAAATAAATAAAAAAAAATTATCTTAGGCTTTTTTATTTCAAAATAATGACTGTTTAACCGAAAACTGTCAATTTGAAAATTTATTAGTGTCATGTCTAATTGGTAAATCCTTTACGTGATTGGTTCAGACGTTGGTGTTTGTGAGTTCGAATCCCAATATGAATTTCCTTTTTAATTTTGAAATATTTAAAAACCTCACGTTAATCCGAGTTGTTGGTTTTTTATTTTTATCTTCATAAAGTAAGTTATCTATATTGTCAGTTTTAAATACTTATGAATATTGTATTTTAATTTATATTGTATTATTATATTGAATTATGTTGCAGTGTATTCATTGTATTGTAATTTTTATATTAATAACAAATTAAACAATGAATTTTACTGCAGACTATGTGTAAAAAAACTGTTTGCATTCAACTCCTTTTATACATTATATGAAAATAAAAATATATATTTTTTATTAAAATATTGATACAATCCTTCATTTACAATATCCCTATTACAGGTCAAATGTTTATATACAGCAAACGATGCATCATATACGTATATAACTAATTTTTTCTCTCTTTCTACTCTCTCTTACCTATAGGATTACATATGTAATGATTGTGCAAATTGACTACCATATAAATTTGTAGCGACGAACGCGTGTATAGAAGTATAACTTCTACCGGCATTCCCACTGGACTGCCATATTTAATTTAACGTGCTTGTGACAGCTTCGGCCATTAGCACAAGGCACCGTGCATACATTTATATATAAGATATAATTATATATTATATACTATAGTTATATATTATTTAGTAAGTTTTCTAGCTTCAGGAAGTGGATAGCTGTAATGACTTGGCTCTGGTTCGATAAGATATCTGCGATGTCGCCCTTAATGACCATTACTTGACGTCGTTTATTATAATGAGGACAGTCCACAAGGATGTATAGAACACTTACTGATTCTAAACAGAATCTTCTCTTCTCTGATTACCTCGAGAGATTCTAAACAGAATCTCTCGAAGAAAATACAAAATGTTGGCTCAGAGGTATTACCAGAAATACCTGAAGATGAAATCGAAAAATCCATAAACGACATGAAAAGAAATAAAGCGGCCGGTGAAGACAAAATACTGGCGGAACTGCTAAAAGAAGGAGGAGACACGATAAAAAAAATGCTAGAAATACTGTTTAACAAATGTCTATTTGAAGGTAAAATACCTAAACAATGGAGAAATGCCAACCCAATCTTAATACATAAGAAAGAAGACCGAACAGACTTAAACAACTACCGTCCTATTTCCCTTTTGTCACAACTATATAAAACCTTCACAAGAATAATAAACAATCGACTAACCTATAAACTTGATAACTACCACCAGTGGAACAGGCCGGATTCAGGAAGGGCTACAGCACAATCGACCATCTACATGGGCTTAAAATCTTAATTGAGAAAACCAATGAATACAACCTTCCGCTGTAAGCATTCGTAGATTATAAAAAGGCTTTCGACAGCATTGAACACTGAGCGGTTGAAGAAGCTCTGGTCAATAGTAGCATAGATTCAAGATACCGACAATTGATACATGATATTTACCAAAACGCAACCATGACCGTAATTCTGGACGACAAATTAATAACGGATAATATAAAAGTTAAACGGGGAGTCCGACAAGGCGATATAATTTCACCTAAACTGTTTACCTTGACCTTCGAAGATATAATAAAATCTACAGATTGGGAAAACCGAGGAATATGTATTAACGGAAAGTACCTTAATCACCTTAGATACGCGGATAATATAATCCTGATCTCCTCGGAACGACAAGAACTGGAATTAATGCTGAATGAACTTCATGAAAAATCACTGCAAAAATGCCTAAAAATTAACTTCAAAAAAACAAAAGTAATGACAAACACGGAAGACCAAGAGACAATAAAAATATAAACAGAAAAAATAGAACAGGTAAATGAGTATATCTATCTAGGACAAGCAATCAGAGCTAACAGAGAAAATCAAACAGCCGAAATATCGAGACGAGTAAGAATGGAATGGGCAGCGTTCGAAAAACTTTCTTACGTTTTAAAAAATCAAACAATCCCTTTATACTTACGAAGCAAGGTATATAACTCCTGTATAATACCAGTGCCTACCTACGGAGCACAGACATGGACATTTACACAGACCAATTTGGATAGGATAAGGAAGGCACAAAGAGCGATGGAGAGACAAATGTTGGGTATATCACTTAAAGCTAGAAAACGTAACCAGTGGATCAGACCAGAACAAAGACAGTAGACGCGATAGAACAAGCAGCAAAAACTGAAATGGGCTGGACACAATAAACGTCTCCAAGACGGACGATGGAACAATGCCATCGGAAAGTGACGTCCATACAGTTCAAAGAGATCAAGAGGCAGACCACAAATGAGGTGAAAAATGACATCAGGAAACAAGGAGGTCCCACATGGCAGAGAACAGCTCACGATAGGGAAAGATGAAAAAAGCTGGGGGAGACCTATATCCAACAATGAAAGGATAGAGAATAGGTTAAAAAAAAAGTTTTCTAGCTTCAGGAACTGGATAGCTGTGATGACTTGGCTCTGGTTCGATAATATATCTGTGATGTCGCCCTTTATGCCCAGTTCTTGACGTCGTTTATTATAATGAGGACAGTCCACAAGGATGTGTAAAACACTTACTGGAGATTGGCAATAGTGACAGATTGGCTTAGTGAAGAATTCATTGGGTGACCATATGTAAGTCTGGTGTGACCGATACGCAACCTTCTAGCAACAACCATCACATTTCTAGGTATACCAGAGATAACGAACCGTTTAATCGTCTGATCTATTTGGTGTAAAAGTGTAGTGAATTGGTTCCAATGATTCTGCCAATAATTTCGTACGAGTTTCTTTATACTAGTTTTTTAGGTCATTGGCGATTTGTATATTACGTAGTGTACAATTGAATATAGCAGCTCCTTTGGCAAAGCGATCGGCGTTGTCGTTACCCCTAATGCCGAAGTGGGAGGGAATCCATATGATAGTGATAAGGATGTCGTGGATGATAAGGTTTTGGTCAGTGTCATAGATTTTTTCTACAAGAGTGTGATTAGTGAATAGATTATTGATGGACTGGATACAGGCGAGACAATATGTTGATTGGGTGCTGTGCAGAGTTTGATGGCTTGGTAAATAGCATTGAGTTCACCATTGTGGACGCTACATCTAGCGCGTATTTGACATGATCTAGCGACTGTTTCTGTAGTGGTAACCGCACAACCAACCTTCGTTTCGCTCTTTGATACGTCAGTGTAGAGGACCCGATCGAATTTCTTAAAATCAAGAATTTCTAATAAGAGTTTTCTAATCAAATCCTGGTTGGTTTCAGCCTTACTAAACTTTGTAAGTAACACATTTCAGTAAAGTTTTGATCCAAGAAGAATTCTGCGAGATCGGGAGGAAGTTAGTTAGGGATAAATTTATATATGGTATTAAAGTTGGAAGCAGTAGGAGGATAGTATGTATGCGTGGAGCAGGAGGGTGAGTAATTGTATTGTTGAGTAATGCCAGCAATGTGTGTACTGGATTACAAAGGTTAGCCGAAGTAGAGTCAACTTAAGAAAGGAGGAGATATTGACGCCTAAGACAAAGAGAGGGTTTGTTGGCTTCGCGGTAGAGGCTCTAAGCTGTACTGCTACAGAAAGCTCCTAAACAGAGGCAAATAGCAGTATTATATAGTGGGAAAGTGTTTTGATAATATTAAAACGTTTTAGGCACTCTTCTCTAGTTACCTGAATATGTTGTTTCTAAGAAAGACATAAGTCGAATACTAGTCCTAGAATTTTGCGGTGATCGACGACTGGGAGAGGGTGGTTATTCACTAAGATTCACTAAGGGGCAGTGGAGAGTATTTTTTTTGGTAAATGTTAGTGACTTTTGATTTTGTAGGTGAGAGGGACAGGCCAAGGATAGTGAATCTATTTTGTGATAAGTCGACTGATGTTTGGAGAAGTTTATAAGTAGTAGTGGTCGCAACACCATGACAATAAATTACAAGGTCATCAGCATATGTAGTAAATTTAACTGAAGGGGGAAGACTGTGACATATGTGGTTAATCGATAAAATAAACAATGTGGTGCTTAATGTAGAGCCCTGAGGAGCTCCGTCTTGTTGGATGTGGGGTGATGATAGGCAACCATTTACAGAGACTCTGAAGGATCTAGAGCTAAGAAAGTGTTTGATGAATTAAAAATAATTCCACTGAGGACGTATAATAATAGTTTATCAAGAATACTCTGTCTAGGTATATTATCAAAAGTATTGACTCTTATTGATAGCTTCAGCGATGTGGGTATGAAGGAGGACAAGGTTATCGCTTATGGAACGATGTCGGCAAAAACCAAATAAACACACAAATTATTACTGACAGGTTTGAATGTGAGATCTGGATTATGCAGTCTACATAAAGTATTCTATATAATTTAACATTTCATCAGTTGACTTCCTATAGTAGTGTCAAATGAACCTTTGATCAGTTTTCAGTTTTATAGAATTTTGAAATGTGCAGATCACATTACCATGATTTTGACTGCCCATCCAAGTTGTCATATGTCAGATGCCACTTTAACATTTTCGTTAAGACCAGGAGCCATTTTCTCTCTTGCTGTCACCCATTGTGTAGCTTCTTCAATATTATAATAATTTTTAAACTGTTTGTTTTTCGTCTCGTGTTGTGTAAAATAGTTAATGTTTATGGCATTCACCAAAATATTGGACAGCCTAATTTTTTCGAAGAAGTCTAAAACGTTAAATTACAAAAAAAAATTATCAACCATCAACTTCGAGTTTTTTCGAAGTTAACTAATTTTCCTTCAGTTGAAAAAATGTTTTTTGGCTTATTTTAGATGCCAATAAAAAAGCTCTAGGAGCAAAAGTACTAGGACAGGATATAATAAAAACTGGCTCGATATCTGCCTTTTGATTAATTAAAATTCATTTATTTATGCCTAATTTTTTCGAATTTGTTGCTCTAAAACTGGTTGGGATATGCAAATAAAATTTGGTGAATTTTAAGAGGTAGCAATTGGGAATTTGTCCGTTATATTTGTCCACTGCTGGTCGTAGGCCTACCGTAAAATTTTATACACATTTCGATCTTAAGCTTCTTGCATCCAGTTTGTGGTGATACGCTTGATATAATCCATCCATCTAGTCGGTGGTCGTCCTCTGCTTCGATATGCATCTTGCCTTGGTCGCCATTCCAGAATCTTTCTGGCTCTTCTATCATCCGTTAATCTGGAAACATGTCCGGCCCAAGCTCATTTAGCCATGGCTATTTTTTCAACAGCATCTGTGACTCCTGTTCTTCTTCTTATTTCTAGGTTTGGTACTTTATCTCTGATGGTAATACCTAATATTGATCGTCCCATAGCGCGTTGTGTAACTCTTATTTTATCTATTGTTCTTTTTGTCAGAGTCAGTGTTTCTGCACCATATGTAAGAACCGGTAAAACGCACTGGTTAAAAACCTTTCTTTTCAAACAAATTGGGACACTAGACTTGAAAATGTTATTCAAACTACCAAAGGCAGCCCATGTCAGACCTATCCTTCATTGTATTTCAGTTGTCTGATTATCTCGGCCTAAGCGAATCTCATGCCCTAGATATTTGTAAGCTCTTACTTGATCGATGCTATGGTTCTCAATCAAAATTTTACCGCTGACTACAAGGTTGGTCATAAATTTTGTCTTTGAAGTGTTAATTTTAAGACCAATTGTTTTTAACACTTTATAACACGTGTGCAGCATTTTTGAAGCTTTATCAACTCTATCAGATATTAATGTCATCGGCAAATCTTAGGTGGTTAAGATCTTCCCCATTTATATTAATTCCCATAATTATCCTCTCGTTACATTTGCTTGAACATATATTCAAGAACAGCTGTAAACAATTTAGGAGAGATAGTATTACCCTGTCTAATTCTACGTTCTATTCGAAACTTCTTGGTATCTTCATGAAGGTGGACACAAGCTGTACCAGACCAAGCTGTACTAGAAACAACAGAGATGAAAATACTCCGACGAATATTAGGAAAAAGACTGTTGAAAAGTGAACAGGAATGGAACGAACACATTGGTAGAACGGCAGAGGATAAGATAGTACGAATAGCACGAAATAAGTCACCAAATGGACGAATAAATATTGGCTGACCACGAATCAGTTGGTGTGGTAATTTAAACAATTTATTAGGCTAATATTGGAGAAGAAACAGGCTTTAAAGCCTACATACAAGAGGAAAGAAGAAGAAGAAGAATTTGTGACAAAAAATATTTTTTATTTTTTAGAGTTAGAAACGGAGAAATAAAAAGGACAGGCGTCACAGATCTCATAGAGCGTATAGCAAGGCTGAAGTGGAACTGAACGGGCCATGTGCCCAGAATGAATGATATGCGGTGGATCAATAAAATTAGTTTAGAGACCGGGAACTGACAGAAGAAGCAAAGGTAAACCACTTACACGATGGACAGACGACGTTAAAAGAATCGCCAAGAATTTACTGCTAGAAGCTCAAGACCGACAGAACTGGAACATTTTAGAGAAGGCCTATGTCCAACTTTAAAAGCAGAAGGCTGTATGATGATAATGAATGATTTTTATAAGCAAAATTTTAGATTAGTAGTGAGCTTAACAATAACTGCAATACATCTTACACAAAACTATAATACAAATAAATCCAGAAAGCAGTCATTATTTAATAATGTTGCATTCACAACTTATTCTGGTCACAAAACAGCTCCGGCCAATAGACTAATTCTATAAATATGTTCAACACCGTATAATATCTTTGGACAATAATTTTAACTTTTCTTCTTTCAAAAAATCTTATTTTATAAATACGATATATCTCAATAATGTTTATTAATTGATAATCGCTTACCCTTGAACAAAGTGCGAGGGTCAATAGGAAAATATTTACTAAAGTCTGTAAAAAAACATGCAAAATAATATAAAAATAGTATCAGTGAATATTTTAGAAATAATTTGTAATTAGTAGATAGCCTGTTCTTGTTATGCAAATCGGTTCACCTAGAAGGTATTGGCAATTTAATTCCACTTTTAGTATTACACAAAAGCGATTCTCCTCCCCTTAAATTATTTCCTTATTCTCAAGTCCATGACAGGTATTTTCTAGTAATACGTTACGATCACTACACAACTCCAAATCCAATCAAACCAGGGGTTTTACAGGGTAATGTTCTGATACCTGCTCTCTACTTGATATTTACAGCTGAGCTACCTACGAGCAACGATATCATCACCCCAATGTACGCAGACGACAAAGCAATTTTAGCTTCACACCCAAACTCCGACGTTGCCTCTCAGCTTCTACAGGCTAATCTTAACTTAAAATCAATCATAGATTTATGCCCCTGGTGTTTTAAATGACATATTTATACTGCAGCTTATGGCCAAAAAATGTATTATTGATTCTCAGTTCGATAAAAGCACAGAGATTAGTACTGAGTCGTCTATTTGCGTTAACATGGTTTTCATTAAATCTTTGTTTTACTCCTCAAACTGTTTCATCTACGATTCATCTAAAAGTTACTCATGAGAATTAAGAATTCTTCATGAGGCATTTCATCCAGGATGGTTTAAAAATTGTTCGTAGAATGCATCTCGTTCCTCCTTAGGTTTGCAGTTCCTCGGGGCTATAGATAGATAGAATCTTAACAAAATACAAATTTGGCTAAGACAATGGAAACTAAAAGTAACCGAGAGCAAGTCAATCCACATAACATTTACTAATATTAAAAACACATGCCAGTGTCTTTAAATAATAAAAAGATCATGTCAAATACCTCGGTATGCATCTCGATAGGCGGCTAACATGAAAGAAACATATTATGTTCATGAAACGAAAAAAACTGGCATTAAGTTTAGCAGACTTTCCTGGTTACTAGGTAAAAGATCACAACTATCTCTTCATAACAAGAATATATCGTCGGAGCAATGCCACATTCACGAATGTGCAAAATGAGTGATTACAGATATTGGACTTTTAATAAACTTTCAATTTATAGTTAACAAAATTCAAGATTTAATGCGAAATTTTTTGTACTTTTATTACCAGATGTTATAGTTATATTTTAGAAATATTGTTAGAGATTTACAAAAAATATCCATCAATTTCAGAAACAAGATACATTCGTGATTGTGGCATTGTAGATTTTGTAGTAATATACATATACGTGGAATTATATCAACCTTTATTATGGTAAAAGTGGAACAAAAAGAATTTTCAAATATTGAAAACTACAAAGATATAATTAATAATATAGAAAAAACATTTAAAACATATTTAGGAGTAATTTAATTTTCATCTGAATCCTCGCTTTCATTTGGCTTCGCCAAATTGTCCCTTATATCTTTATCGGCATCTATAGAATTAAAGAAGTTATGATAGTTCTTTGGAATTGATAAATCATTACACATTGTCTGCAGATCTTTATATTTAGCAATCGCAATTGGCAACTGCTTATCATAAACTTTATTCGGGTCAACGTTTTTGGGTCGCCAAGGACTTTGCTGTTTTACTCATGATGTTTAATTGTTAAAATTCATCTCCAAATTTTTTTTATAGGACACTGCCACCACGGTATCGGTTTTAGTGTATCATTATCAGCAAACTTGTTGCTAGAATTTTTTTTTTACTTAATAGTTTCTGTTCTTTTGATTTTTGTTCGACTTTCAAGTCTAGTAAATTACACTTCACCTCGGTATGTTCTGATTAAAATTTATTTATTTTTTTTATTTAGCGTATGGCAATTTGATACACAACATTATCACATATATGTTACAATCTAACATCTAATGTATTAATATATTCAATCGACGCTGGTGTTGCAGAGGCGAAGTCTAGAGGATCTCCATAATACTTCCTCCGAGGGCATTCGGCAATCATATGCTGGATGGTCTGTTTCTCGGCGCCGCAGTCGCACTCAGCAGAGGTTCTCATCCTCCATTTATAAAGGGTATCTGCGCAGACTCCATGACCCGTTCTTATCCTGTTAAGAGTTGACCATGATTTTCGGGGGAGGTCAAAACCTGGTGGAGTTTCTGTGATGCATGGTGTGTTTCTCATTAATAGGTTTGGTCTGTCGCTCTGCATGTTCTTCCACTGGGAGTTAATTTGAAAATTGTTGAAACTCAAGTTTATTGCATCTCTAGTCGGAGGTTTTCTGGAGCGCAATCGATGTGAATTAGCGTCGGCGACATATGTGTGTATAGGTAATTGCGGGTTGTTAAGCAGCTTTTGGAATTCTCTAAGCAGAGCATTCTGACGACGAAGATTAGGTGGAGGTATATGGCTCAGTAGTGGAAGCCACTCCACAGGTGTAGACTTGATCGTTCCAGATATGAGACGCATGGCAACATTGAGCTGGGTATCTATCTGAAAACAGCTAACCTCGGTTTTTTTGGGGTTAGGTTTAAGTTTCCATTGTTTAAAGTACTTAACCAGGCGTTCCAGATCTTCCGTTAAGATTGCCTCGGAGTTTTGTATCAAGGAGCTTTGAGTTGCAAGTGCCCAGTCGTCTGCATATCCGAATTTTTTATATCTGGTAGGGGGCATATCAGCTATAAACATACTAAATAGCAGCGGTGCAAGTATGGAGCCCTGGGGGAGGCCATTATTAAGCGTTCTCTGTTTGCTCACTGTAGTTCCCATAGTTACACGCATGTTTTCTACTGCTCAGCATAGTATTTATGAGTCGGGCGGTTGCTTTGCAGGGGATTATTTTAAATAGCTTATAGATGAGGCCATCTTTCCAAACCGTGTCATAGGCAGCCGATAAATCGATGAATGCCACAGACGTCTTCAGTTTTCTTTGGTAACCTGCCTCTATGTAGGTAGTTATAGAGAGCACTTGGTCAGTGGTGCTTCGTTGAGGCCTGAATCCTGCTTGTTCAATTGGTATTTTTTGAAGTAGCTTTGGGCCGATTCTGTTCAGGACCAGTCTTTCGAGGAGCTTATAAGCTGCACTGAGTAAAGCGATGGGGCGGTAACTCGCTGGGTTGTCTGTTAGTTTTCCAGGTTTCAGGATGGCTATGATTTTTGTTTGTTTAAAGAGGTTTGGTAGGTTACCTGTTTTGAGTATATCTGTATAGAATTTAGACAACCAGGTTTTTGCAGATTTCCCACAATGGATCAGGAATTCGGGAGGTATACCGTCTGTACCAGGAGCTTTGTTAGGTTTAATGTCTTTGATGGCGTTAGAGACTTCTTCTGGAGTGAACGGTGCGGAGTACTCTGTATCTGATGGACAGGCAGCTTTTAGATGTTTAAGCTCCCTTTTTATAGTAGTGGTAAACTTTTAATCACATGCTCCTCTGGAGGTGGCAACTATATGTGATGCAATTTTATTAGGGTTGAAGTCGTGGATTTGTCGTGTTGACAGTTTGTCACTTCCGAGTTTTCTTAGGAGCGACCACGCTTTACGGCTAGACTTTTTGAAATCTAACGATTCGACTTCATTTGTTCATTTCTTCCTTCTTGCTACATCAAGGCTCAGGAGAAGTTCGTATGCAACGTCACTTTCACCGGTTTCAAGATATTCTTCGTAGAGGTTTTGGCTTTCCTCACTCCATCCTGGTATGTATTCCTTACGATGGCCCCTGGGAATGTGTTTCTTTGCTGTAGCAATTATTGCCCCTCTAAACCTTTCAAAATTTTTGTATGTTGGTGGAATCCATCGTAAGATTTTATCGAGTTCATTGGTAAAGGCGGGCCAGTTACCTTTGTTAAAGTTCCAGCGTGGTCGTGGAATGGTTGTAACTAGTGGGATTTGGATACCAATCTCAATAATGATCGGCCTGTGCTGGCTATGCGGGAAGTCATGAAGTACTCTTCTCTTGGTTGGTAAGGGGTAGCTTTTCTGGTTTTTGCTCACAAAATATAAATCTGGATTGTACTCTTGTTTCCATGCCGCCGATTTAAAAGTGCCCCGGTCTTTGGCATCGAAGACGTGATGCAGGTGGTTACTCTCTGCCCAGTCTAACAGTGTCTCCCCGTTTTCATCGTTGTTTCTGTATTACCATTCTTGATGATGACTGTTAAAATCACCTAAATAGATGGCTGGATGGGGCCTTATGTCTGTATGTTCTGATTAAAAAAAAACGCGTAGTTAATAAATTTTAAATTAGTATCATCTGTAAAAAGTTTCAAGTACATCAGTAAAATGTGAATTTTTTTATGTTTGCCATTCCCATCCGACATCATTCGAACCTGAGTAATGTGTGATTGAATGATAATGTAATTGTAAATACATGTGGATATCTCGTTTGACACCGTTTTTCATTGGGTTTGTTTCAAAGGTAACAGATCCCGTCCTAATTCCCTAAGCTATAGATAGTCAGGTTGTAAATAGGAAATTTTCGTAACTAAAATATTTGTCCTGTTGGACTCTTTTTAGTCGTAAGCACTGCTTCGACGTCAAAGTTAAACGATAGTGCCTATCTGAAAAATTCTTTGTCTTCGTCTCGAGCCTTACGACATTATAAATACCACATCATAAAAAATCAAAATAAAAAATTTTGTTTAAAAAATAAAAAAAAATGTTTGGAGTGAATCACCCTTATCACCTTGTTCTCGAACGCGACTAGTTCTCGTTCGAGACGCATCGCCCCCACCCCATATTTTTCCCGTTGGCCCCTCCCTGACCTGGAAATCCCTAATCGCTACTTCAGAAAGTATAAAAATAGGCGATTTTCAGGTCAATAGGTCAGTCCTTCACGGGCTCTCCGAGAGCTCAGTGCTCTCGGGGCTCTGCTTTTCTTTTAGCCCTACCTTTACTCTGTGGCTGAGTTATTCTACAGTACTTTGGTGTTTTATTTCGACCTTCATTTGGTTATGTAAGAAATAACTTGCCTTTATCAAGGCAAATCACCGAGAGAAGAGAACCTGATGGTTTATTTCCACTTAAATATTTTTTTGTCGTGTAAGAAATAACCCGTCTTTTTCAAGACGGGTACATCAGCTGAAATTTCTACAAGTCTGTACCCAGAAAATAGACTTGGGTAGAGGTGCTTTCGTAGACGTTCTCGAAGCCCTCTACAGAGCACCCAGAGGAACTTTTTATCACGTCCCTGCGGTGACAACCTAGGATAGAGGGTTTTAAAGCGGGTGATGCGGCACCCTGGGGTACTTCAAGCATTTGCCAAGGGTAACGTGGAACATTTAACAAAAGTCAAACAACCGGCCGCTGCGCCACTGTCCAATCGAAACATGTTGACTATTTGTACTTGTGCATTCTCGATGTCGATCGAGAAACAAACAGCCGAATTCGACTGACGCCACCGCTACCTGCGATTATTTCACAGTTTAATTCTTGCAGCCGATAAGTGAGATTTGTAGAAATTAGAGTTAGATTTTAAAGTAGAAGTTTTAGATATAACTGCACAAGAAAAGTGGCGACGTAAGTAATTATATTCATTGGAATTAATATGTATAATATTTTTTTTTATTGAGTTAATACCTCGACAACTATGATCATTGGTATTGTACAGTCAGGTACCCAGTGTAGTGTGTGTGTGTTTGTATGTGTAGAGTAATTGTCTTGATACTTAGCAAAGTCGACGTCATTGTCTTTACTAAGCGACGCTAATTGTATCCGAACGTCTGCGGTCCCTCTGGTGAGTACCGATCGCACAAGGATAGAAATTATTTTCATTCATTAATTTTTAATAAACAAAAATTTCCACCCAGGTGAGATTCGAACTCACGACCTTTAGATTTAAAGGTTTGCTCTCTTTTATTTGGGACATTTTTTTTATTTCAGAATAATGGAAATTGGCTGAAATCTATGTCTGTAAAAAGGAAATGTGGTGAAGTCACTGAAGCATCTCAATCAACTACTTTAGTGACATCTAGCAGAGATGAAGAAGAGCAAATGTCCACGAGATCCATTCGAGTCCAGCTAATTCAAGATGTTCTTTCTTAATTCGAGGAAGGGAGGTCCCTTACCAAAAAGAAATTCAGGGAAAAATAAGAATATATGATCCTAGCTATCTCACTTTATATGGCTTTATTCAAGTTGAAAGCAAATGGGCACCAGAAGGACAATGCGTCAATTGTCGCAAAATTGTTGCTAATATGTGCTTGGTTCCATCTAAATTAAAAAGACGTTTGGAAATTAATCATCTTGGTTTAGCCGATAAGGCTGAAGAAACCTTCAAAGGTAGAGCTTCATCTCTTTAGGCAGTGTCATGCATGATGGAAAAATTCTGCAAAAATAAAAATGAAAACGTCACTGAGACTGTAGCATCACTTATTGTTGGTTTGCACATTGTAAAAGCTGGAAAACCTCACACAATTGCCGAGGTTCTGAACTTGCGTAACGGATTTCGTACAATGCATGTTAGGTTCAGATATGACCAAAAAGATTAATAACGTGCAGATGTCAAACAACACTATAAACAAGAGAATTCACACTATTTTAGACTTTGTAGAAAGAGTGCTTAAATAGAATAAAAACTTGTCAATTCTTTAGTTTACAGCTTGATTAAAGTACCGACGTTGCTTTACTTGCTGTTCTGCTTGTGTTTGTGAGGTATCCATTCGGGATGAAAATAAAAAATCATTATTATCATCTTGGTGCTACAGCCCTTAGAGGGCTTCGACGTTTTCAAGCTTTCTACGCCATTCTCTTGTGTCTCTTGCTTGCATTTTTCAGTTGCCGACTCCGATCTTCTCGGCATTTATGTCTACAATAGAAGAAGAACTCCTTTACGTATGAAGAGCTTAAAAGTATGCCACTGGTGAAGAAATTTTCAAAGCTATCCACGAGCATATAAGAAAAAAATGTAGAGAGTGGAGTAAATGTGTGGATATTTGCAATGATAAAGTGACTGCAATGGTTGGTAAAATTAGTTAGGCGATGCCTAGTATAACCGTAGGGGCAGAAAATGTCTCCAGCAATTATCGCCATTATGTGGCAACTAAAAAAGGCCTCAAGATTTGATAGACTTATTGAATAGTTCTGTGAAAATAATTAACCATGTGAAAAGCCGTCCACTTCAAGAACGCCTTTTAAAGCTTACCGCTAAAGATATGGGTATGGATAATTTAATATTTAGCTCCACACAGAGGTCTGGTGGTTATCAAAGGGAACAATTTTAGGAAAACTATTTGAACTAAAAGATCTACTAATTATCATATTGACAGAGGAGTCTTTGGTTTGCTGGCAACACTATTTTATAAATGAATTGTCTTGAGGATTTACAACAAATGGTTGACAAAGTATCAGAAGTCAGTGAAGTAAACGTACTGTCCCTAAACACCAAAAAGACACAATTTATGGTAATTACAAAAGCCCAACAGCGCCAAGAAAACATAACAATACATGAAGACCAAATTAAAAAAGTTACATTAAAAAAATATAAATATCTGGGTACAATAATTAACGAAAATAATGAGTACACAGAAGAAATTAAGACAAGAATAGGACAGGTAAGAAATTATTTTAACAAACTGAAAAAAGTAATCTGCAGCATGTACATTTTAATGTCTTTAAAGACAAGACTTCTGAGATGCTACGTGTTTATGGGTTGAAGGCTTGAACATTAAAGAAAGATTTCGGTCAGATTAGGAGCCTTGGAGTTATGGGCCTACAAAAGGATATTAAAAATAAGTTGGGTGGATAGAGTCGAGAATGTGGAGGTGTTGAGAAGAATGAGAAAAGATAAAGAGGTTTTAAATACAATGAAAGTCAGAAAACCATCGAGCAATAAGACAAAAGAGGGAATCTAATCGTTATGAAAAGGAGACCAAAAAAGTGGCCTCTGATGGCGGACATATCCGGAAATGCAAATGCGCCAAATTTAAATTTCATGACACTTGACAATAATCATACAGTGGTGTAGGGGTTCTAATTTATCTATTTATTTATTTTATATTACATAATATTTTATATTATATATTTTCTATTTTTTTATTAAAATTATTTATTAAAATACTTTTTTTAACACTATAATAGTCTAAAATGTTAAAAAAATTCAATAGAAAATATAAATATAAGCTTTCATGTGACAGTTTTGACAAACAATAACATCAACAATAACATAACCCAACTAAATTTGATTTCTTAAACAAGGAAAGAGATTCTCTATCCTTGTTTAAAGTGGCCTCTCAAAATAGCACTTCCTGTCTATCAATATGTTTACCCCCACTACCTTTACATTCCCTCTTTTATCTTATTGCTCGATGCAGAAAACTGCAATATTTGGGACATATTATGAGGAGCGAGCGTTATAACTTGTTGCAATTAATAATGCAAGGAAGAATACAGGGTAGAAGGAGTCGCGGAAGAAGACGCATCTCCTGGTTAAACAATTCGAGAGCTTGGTTTAACTGCACTTCTGCTGACCTCTTTAGAGCAGAGGTATCGAAAGTGCAAATTGCACATGAAGAAGAAGAAGAGGAGTCTTTCATTCAAGAATTAAAAGATATCAATTGGCTGCTAAAATTGAGATACCTTTCAGACATCTTCGAAATAATAAATAAAATCATCACTTCGCTTCAAGGCAAAGGAGGAGCGCAATTAGATAAAATCAAAGCCTTGCGTTAAAAAGTTACATTTTTTAAAGCATGTGTTGAAGAGAGGAACCGCACAAATTTCTCTCGATTAAATTAATTTGTTTTAACAAATGAAATCAATTCTTAAACGAACTTTTTTAAAATTGTTATTGCTCATTTGGAAGAAAGTACTATAAACTATTTTTCTGTCATTGACTCTAATGACATAGGGTAGGTGGGGGTAAAAGTCCGCATGGGGTAAGAATCCGCACACGTTTTTCTAGATCACAGAGCGAATAGATTAACTTGACTCACACTTGGATCGGTCAGTACCTTTCGAACAGCACTGCAGATTATACACGTACTTCATGCGCCGGTAGTTAACGAAAATATGAGGTAAGTTTTAAATTTTGGTGTTCTTATCTAATTTTTTTAATCATTCTTTTGAAGATTGTGTGTGTTAAACTATTTTTCTAAAAAGTCTGTTAACTAATTTATGTAATCCGGTTTATTGTAAATAATGTTTAGAAACAAAATCTTTAATTTGAGGTTAGGTTGTTCCAAACTTGCCTATACTACGTTCCACGTTTAGAAAATAACATTGCGGAGATAGGCCCATGTATTTCTTATGGACGATAGCAACGCGGCGTTGCCAACGACACACACAAGCACAATTTAGGGTTGTATAATTTGTATTTTTGTTTCCACAAACATGAATTAAATTAATGTTTTTTAACGTAATTGACTAAAAGTGCCCATTCGAAACAAGAGATGAAAAGTAGGGAAAATGATTTTAATTAGATAAATAGTATTTACAAAAGATAATTTTATTTTATCTTATTTTAATTATAGTAACGACAGTTTATTTGTTTTTCGGTGAGAATACGATATGCCATGAATCATAGAAATCAGTAGAAAATATTGACCGCTTGGAATGCGTATATCTAATTACTAATTGCAACTTAAAATAATACGATGTGCGTATGTCAGCTATTTTATGTCGTTCTCTGACTACATAATGATAATAAGGCTTTTATTTAGTAGTTATTCTGACTTTACAGTTAAGTGTTAATTAAAAATGAAAATTCAAAAATTAAGGAAAGGGAATATCTTGGACATCCGTGCAAAAGAGAGTGTCTGAGAGTTTTGGCAACACTGATCTCCATAAGCGTAATGTTATTTTCTTAACTTGAAACAAAGAATAGCTAAAATTAATAGTGAATTTTGGGGTATTAGTCCGCATTTACGGAGGATGTTTTTATGCAGGCTAAACATTTAAAGGAAACAGGTCTATCAACACGAGAAATAGGTAGAACTCTTGGCTATGATGAATCTACCATTCGAAAGAGGCTAAAAGCGGACAGCAGCGTTAATTTCTTGGGTAGATTTCGACCTGTATTTACTCCAGAGCAGGAACAGCAAATTGTGGACCATTGTAAAGCTTTAGACTTACGTTTCTATGGGCTTACCCAAAAATCGCTTCGTTTTCTGGCATATCAGTTTGCAGAAAGAAATGGTATCCAGCATTAATTTTCTAAGCAATCAAAACTAGCAGGTAGAGATTGGACTAGAAATTTTATGAAACGAAACCGCCTTTCACTACGTACACCACGAAAAACCAGTGTAGATAGGACCATGGGGTTCAACAAACATCAATTGACACAGTATTTTCAAAATTTAAAATCTGTCTTGGAGAAATATAAATTTACAGCGAATAAAATCTACAACATGGATAAGAGTGGTCTACAAACAGTACCAAATAAATTACCTAAACATGTTGCTCCCACTGGAAAAAAAGAAGTAGCAAAAAATGTAGCTGCAGAACAAGGAAGAACTGTGACATCTGCATGTTCTATGAGTGCACCAGTGCTATTAATTTTGGATAACCACATATCCCATACCACTTTAGAGGCTATCACTTACGCAAAAAATAATAACATCCATTTGCTCAGCCTCCCACCTCATAGCAGCCATCGAACTCAATCACTGGACAGAAACTTTTTTAGGCCATTAAAAGCTTACTAAGATGATTTGTGTGATAATTGGACCACATCTAATCCCGGACAAGTAGTCACTGAATACCACGTCGCTGGATTATTCAAGCAGGTCTATGAGAAAACTGCTACTATAGAAAAAGCTATTAATGGATTTAAAATGACAGGTATTTTCCCTTTAGATGAAAATATCTTTACTGAGGAAGATTTTTTACCTTCTTCAGTAACTGAACAAGAGCAAGAAGAAGTAGATGATCTTGACCGAAATAATAAAGATACACAATTAAGGATTGTATTTGACGAAGACAAAAGTCAGGAAAATGATAAAGCAGAAGAACCAAGTGGTGAAGCAGAAGAACGAAATATTGAAAATTTACCAGATAGAGCTAGCATTTTAAGTAACTTGGAATCAAAACCTGGAAGCTCGAAAAATGAAATGTCTACTACGTTACCGTCAGATATCATTCCGTTGCCAAAACTAACCAAAAAGAGAAAACTAACAAAAAGGATTGAAATCTATACTTCTGACATCTACTCCACATAAAGAGCAAATGGAAATCTCAGAGCTGGAGAAGAAAAACAAAATAAACGAGAAAAGAAGGAAGGAAAGCATTAAGGAAAATAAAAATATAGTAAGAAAAGTATTTGAAGAAAAACAAAATATACTAAATAAAAAGGAATATGAATATTCTTCTGACTCGGAAGCGCAAATATCACTTCATGATAGTAGCAGCAATTTAAGTTTTTCTGAAAGTGATGTTGAAAATGAATTATCCGAATTAACTCCAGGAGAGTTTGCTATAGTAAAAGTTTACGGCAAAACCAAGGACTCATTTCGAATGTACGTTATGCGAATTACTGTAATGATAGATGATGGTTACCTTGGTATTTATTATAAAAGGGCACCCAATACAATGCGTTTTTCCGAAACTGACGAAGAGTTTTTTGTTAACAAGACAGACATTATAAGGAAACTTTCCAAGCCATTGCTAGGCAGTTCTGCTAGATTTAAGGACTTTGTGAGCTTTTCAACCGATTTAAGTGATTTAATGTTGCACTAGTTGTAACCTAAAAAATGTTTCGCCTTTCAAAAATTTCTTTTATTTTTTATCTTTTTGCGTTTAGGTCATATATCTACTTGTTTGTATTTTTATAAGTTTTTAGATAATGTTTGTTGACAAAATAAAGATTTGTATTTGATACATTGTTAATTTTTATTTTTATAAAATTATTTTTATTCAAAGGGGGCAAACTATTGTACTTTGAGGTATAGTTTTTTTTCTTACATCTATTTAGTTGTCGTTTTATATTTACAGCTAAGGGCATTAGTTATCCTTATGGCCCGACAAATTTAATTAGTATACTGCAATCACAAGTGTGGCAAATATTGCACATATGTAAAATGCGGACTTTTACCCTCACCTACCCTATAGCTGGATAATGGGCCCGTTTTCGTGCGACCCCAAAAAATAAACCTGTCAAAATGACAAATAAAAATCTTTAAAATCTACATAAGATCAGCGAAGAGAGCAGTTTAAAACTCAAATACCGTGAAGGACACCAAGAAGAGTTCTAGATGCAGGTATATTCAGAAAATAATACCGTTGGCACGGTTGCTGTGAAAAAACTTGTGTGTTTCATATCGACTTATCTCTGTGAGTCTTCTTTCTTCGAGTACGCTTACCTTAAAAACAAATACAGAAGCAAACTTCAAGCATCAAGGGATTTGAGAATCAAACTCACAAGGATTTTCATAATTATAAAAGATGTAATGAAAACATCTTAGAAAGAATTTCAGTCATCACATATAGTAAGGATATTTGAATATCAAATGTACTATATGTTATTGATCTGATAGAAAAGTTAATATTGAAAAAAATGAACCTCAGAATTGTACTTTTTTATTTTTTATCATTTCCTAAATCACTTTAAGGGTTGGTGTGCCCCGAAATATTTTTAGCCCTACAAGGGTGCCGCGACCAAAAAAAAATGAGAACCACTGATATAGGGGTATGAAAAATAGATTTCGACTTTTCCGGACAATTCGCTATAATACCTAAATAATGTTTCTTCTGATAGATGGAACAGACGAGAATTTTTAAAGTAGCCAGCTAGATCTCCTGATCTGTCTCCACCAGATTTTTTTTATGGGGATACCTTAAAACTAAAATTTACGTTAACAGACATAATATTAATAAAATTAAGACCGAAATTAATTTAGGTAATGCTGATACCCTTAATAATATTTTGCAAAGGTTAAACATCGTCTGCCATATTTTGAAGATACAAAGGGTTTGCAATTTAATTAAGCATTTCATTTTATAGTTTTTAAGTTTATTTAATAAACATATCCCTGTTTATATTTTTTATAAATTACGTTTAGATATGAATAAATAGTACATTGTTTACCGGGTAGGAAAAGCGTAACATTTCTGGACGACTGTGAAGTTTGCTAAGTCGAGGCGCAAGCCGAGACTTAGCAACAAAGAGTCCAGGAATGTGGCTTTTCCTACGATGTAAACATACTATTTTTCCGCAAATCGTTTAAAATTCGACAGATATTGATTGATTTAAAAAAAACGCGATAATTTTATTCCCAAATAAATGGTGCTTTGAAATTCCTAATAAAATTACTTGGGTTACTATGGAAACGTATTGAGGTTGAATTGTCAAACTTGACGCTTATAAATTTAATTGCTGGTGTTCTCGAAAGTAAAATGATAAGTGATGATGAAATTTCCATTCCTGGGACTCCTCCAGAGCTGGTTGAGGCAGTGAATACTGCTTCATTAGAATTATTGCCAAAGAAATCAAGAGAAAAGTACGAAAATGCATACAGACGTTTTATGGATTATCGCATGAGTAAAATACGAGTTCTTTCTCAGAAAATGTTGTAATGGCATACTTCCTAGACCTTTGTTTAAAGATGAAATCTTCAACATTATGGGCCAATTATTCAATGCTGAAGTCAACCCTTGCACTTAAACACAATGTAGATATATCTACATACTCAAAACTTCGTTCTTTATTGAAACGGCAAGCTCAAGGTTATAGGGCAAAGAAATCTAAGATTTTAACAAAGGAAGAAATTGAAAAATTTATCCAGGAAGCTCCAGATAAAGAAAATTTAATGATTAAGGTAATTTACAAGGATTTAATTTCTATTTAGATTATAGCTTTATTTATTTTTTAGGTGGCTGTAATATTTGGTATTTCTGGGGCCTGTAGAATGGATAAGTTGGTCCGAATGACTGTACACGATATAGAAGACTTAGAATCTAAGCTTTTAATCAGCATACCTGATTCGAAAACCAACAAACCAAGATCATTTGTAATTAATCAGATCTACTTGAATGTTTATCGAAAGCATGTTTCGTTAAGACCAGAAAATATGAACAGTGACCGATTTTTCTTTAAATATCAAAGCGGAAAGGGTTGTAGACAAGTGGTAGGAATTCATAAATTTAGAAAAATGCAAAAAATAATTGCTACTTATTTAAACTTGGTAAATCCGACAGAATATACTGGTCACTGCTTTTGTCGGTCTTCTGCAACAATATTGGTTGACTCTGGTGCCGACATAACTAGTTTAAAGAGGCATGGCGGATGGAAGTCATCAAACGTTGCTGAAGGATATATCGAAGAATCGCTTAACAATAAGGTTGAGTTGGCAAATAAAATTTTCACAGTACAAAATATTCAACAAAATGACACTTCCACCCTGCATGTTGTCCAAAATGTTTCTCATAGTTCTAAGAGTGTTCCTCTAATGTTCAATAATTGTACTAACTGTGTAATTACTGGAAATATAACAAATTGATCTTAAAAATGTATTCAGCAATGACTTGATGTTTTCAAAATATAAATTAATTCCTTATAAGCAATGTGTTTTCTATCATTTATGTAGAACACTAACAACTGTACGGAAATATTATTTCCTTACAGTAACGAAGTCCTGACTTTTTCTTCAAGAAATTTTGACAGGAATGTCAAAATTTCCTGGCGATTTGCGGAAAATTGTTTTTATCGCTTTTAATCGCTTATCACTTTTTGTGCGCAAGCCTTAGCTGATAATGCATATTGCCTACAAATAGTCTAGTGCCAAATGTTTATTAAAATAAATAAGTTACTAGATAATGATAAAGCACGCCTATGCGATATATCATCCCTTTGTCCTAAAATCCGTTGCGAGTTAATTTCGAAAATCTCGAGTATTGAAATTCTCGAAGTAGTTGGACAAATCGAAGTTTAGAGTTGAATATTATAGTTGGGCTAATACAGTCAAAGCGATACGAAGGCGATGGCGACACGAAGACGATACGAAGGCCTCCTAAGGCCGGTATTAGACTAGGTAACTGGTGGCGCAACTGGTGGCGCAACTAGTGGTGCCACCAAATTAACGCACAAAAAATTATGGGCAACTGATGGCCGATAATTGCCACCAGCAAAAATTAATACGTTTAGTAGTGAATATTTAATATTGTTTAGTTAAGAAAATGATATCAAACCATTCGTTATTTCTTCTTGCCCTTTTATTAAAAAAGAAAGGGAGAGTAAGAAGGAGTCGGAAAATTTATATACATATAATGTATATGTTATTATACGTTATATACATTACATTATTATGGTTATTATATGTTATTTCCTGAACTTTATGCGGACGAACTAAAATTTTTTCCGTATTTTCGAATGTTAAAATTGTTATTTTTTGAGCTCTTGTAGTACATTAAAGATGAAATATGTTATGTTTGATGTACTCCAAGTGCATGAAATACAAATATATTCCAATTGACGAAAAAATGGTAGTGGCTTGCAATGTTTTAAAATTTAATGTGCTAGAGTTCCTCAGCTTTCTTTAATTCTAAAAAAAACTATGTTTATATTTGAATGTTAAAAATGTAGTTTACTAAAAAATAACTGAAACACGGGTCAACAATATAACAATAGGCAATCCGCTAAAGGCAAATCTGAGGTGACCTAAAATAGGTATTGCTTGTATCAAAAAACGAAACTAAACCGATACTGATCAATAGAATTGGCCAAAGGAAAATAGCAAAGTATGTAATGTAATCGAAAGGTATGTTAAAAGAAGAAAGAGAAGACCAAGGAAACATTTATAGACCAGATCTTATATATATATATATATATATATATATATATATATATATATATATATATATATATATATAACAAAATATAAGACAAAACGTTATAACATACACATACATACATAAATAAACACATTATAGACATAAATAAATAGATAAAAGAACTTTGGAAAGACCAAGAGAAATGGATAGAAGAGAATAGAAACGAAGAACATGCCTCCGATGACTATAAAGGACATAAAGAGTTTCAAAAAAATTAAAAGACTGAAGTGAATATGGTCAGCTTTTTTTAATCCTAAATTATGACTATATTTATATCAACAAAAAAAGTTCTTTATAAATTTAAAAATTATCTCTAATAATATATACATACATACATACATAAATATTATTTATATTACTATTAACTTTATTCCAACATACTATATTACTTATATTATTAAATTAATTACTATATTAAATAGCGGTAAACGACAATTTTAGTTAAAAATAACTTATATTTTTGATTTCTATTATAAAACTAGTTATCAAAACACAAATTAAAATACATTATTTTTGATTTATTGCTTGGATATATAAAAAATATTATTCAATTATATACAAATAAACTATTGGTGACGCAACTAGTTGCTTTAGTCTAATAGGGTACATATAACATAATGCCCCAACTCGGTGTCGCCACCAGATCATGTTACCCGTCTGGTGGCTGAAATCCGTCACCAGAAGGACAACAATTTTTGGTGGCGCAACCAGTTGCCGTAGTCTAATGGGTCGCATTTACTTAAATGCCCCGTGACGCACTGAGTAACTAGTGGAGCAACTTGGTGGCGCCACCAGTTGCCTAGTCTAATAACGGCCTAAGACGAAACAGTGGTGACAACAACAATGTCTGCTACGCTCATGATCTATAACCATGACAACGACAATGGGAGTATGCGCGTTGCAGACATTGTTTCTGTCGTGACTGCTTTCGCCTTGGTGTCTTCGTATCGCCCTCGTGCCGCCGTCGCCTTCGTATCGCTTTGACTGTCTTAGCCTTATTATCAAATTATCCTCTTCTTCTAAATTCCGTTGCGATATTATCGAGAATCTTCAAAACTATCAATCACATGGAAAAGTATCGAAAGAGTCGAGTATATTAAAGTTATCACATAGGTGCGCGTATACGTCCGCCATCAGGTACGATATCCTTGAACTCATATGATCAAAGTGAGATATGTATCAATATTTTTCTGTTAGAGCATGTAATTATATATTGTTTTTGTTATCTCAAAAACAAGAATTTGAGTTTTAGCGTTTGAATAGTGAGCAAAATGATGATGGGTTACAGGATATAATAATCGAAAGAATGTTAAAATTTATTCAAGGTGAGAATACTTTAGCATTAGAAGCTAAGACAGCCAGGTAGTCAAGACATCCTACTACAACGACCAAGCTGACATTACAAGAAATCATTAACTTTCCAGAGATGACTGAAAGGAACTCAAATTTTTTTTTGCGAACCTATCAATTAGGTCAAAGCGATTTGCTATTTGGCTGAGTAGATCTTCTTCCTATGCCGTCCCCATTAACGGAGGTTGGCGACCACATTTTTAAAAGCTTCTCTGTCTTTTGCAACGTGGAATAATTCGTCTACAGTCATGTTTGTCCAGTCTCGAATATTTCGCAGCCATGACTTCCTCTTTCTACCTATTCCCTTTTTGCCATCGACTCTACCCTGCATGATGACCTGCAGAAAACTATATTTATTATTTCTTAGTATGTGTCCAAGGTATGCAGTCTTGCGTACTTTTATCGTTCTCAACAATTTTTTGACTCGACCCATTCTTCTCAGCACTTCCTCATTGGTGACCCTGGCAGTCCATGGGATTCTCAACATTCTCCGGTATATCCAAAGTTCAAAGGCTCCAATCTTTTTAACTATTTGCGCTTTTAGTGTCCATGTTTCTACCCCGTACAATAGTTGCGACCAGACGTAACATTCAACAAACCTCAGTCTCAGCGCAATATTCATATTTTTGTCACAGAACAATTGTTTGAATTTTAAGAACACTGCCCTTGCCATTTCTATTCGTACCCGGATCTCTTGGTCTGGATCTAATTCTGTGTTGATGTAGGCTCCCAGATATTTATATTTTGTCACTCTATCTATTTGCTGTCCACCAAGAGTTAGTTGTTCATTATTTATTGGACTCCTTGATACTATCATAAATTTGGTCTTGTCTGTGTTGATGTCAAGTCCCATTTGAATGCATTCACTATTTATTGCATCTAGTAAAGTTTGTAGATCTTCTATACTCTCAGCCATAATTACCGTGTCATCTGCAAATCTCATGGTGTTTATGATTTCTCCACCAATTCTTATTCCCTCTTTTCTTTCCCATAAGGCTTTTCTGAATATGACCTGTGAGTACACGTTGAAAAGCGTCGGAGACAAGACGCATCCTTGCCTAACCCCTCTCGCAATCGGTATATTATTTGTTCATATATCGTTCACCTTTACTACTGCTTTCTGGTTCCAGTATATAGCCTTAATAAACTCAATGTCTTTTTTGTCTAAATTGATGTTTTTTAATTCATCTATTAACTTCATATGTTGCACTCGGTCAAAGGTCTTCCTAAAGTCTATGAAGCATACATATGCACTCGTGTTATATTCCCGACATTTCTGCAAGAGTACCGTCAACGCAAATAATGCCTCTCTTGTACCCATGCCTCCTCTGAAGCCAAACTGAGTTTCATCTATCTGTTCCTCACATTTCTTTTAAATTCGGTTTTTAACAATTTTCAAAAGAATCTTTAAAGAGTGGCACATTAGGCTTATCAATCTATAGTCATTACATGATTTGGGATTGTTGTTTTTTGGTAGAGGTAAAAATATCGACTTAAGCCATTCTTCCGGGATGTTGCCCTTTACATATATGTGGTTGAGAATTCGGGTGAGTCTCTTTATATTACCGTCATCTAAGGCTTTTAAACAGTTCAACTGGAATTTGATCAGGACCCGGTGCTTTTCCTTGTTTTGCATTCTGTAGGGCATTCTTTACTTCTGAGGGTAAAATTTGTAGGTATTGTTTTTCTTCACCTATATCTTGTTCATTTTCTCTCTCGTCATGGAAAAGATGGATTAAATATTGTTCCCATACTTCCTTTATTTTGCTCTCTTCAGTAAGTAGGTGGATGATAGTAATAACAGTTTGGAGTATATTACAATGAAACCAAATATCATTAAAGTACTGATAAGATCCAGGCATATAAGCAGTAAGACCTATAAATGCTACATTGAGTATAAACCTGATTCAATTGGATATGGTGCTATTTTGCGCCACGCATGTGACTGTGCAAATGGGTTACGCACTGTGGGTTCGTGTTCTCATATAGCAGCAGTCATTTATTATCTCAATAATTCAAGATATAAATCGAGAATCATAAGACCAGCAAAAAGTCTATCAGAAATTTTTAAATCTGATGTTGAATCAGTCATAGATGACTGTTTCAACATCAGATTTAAAATAATTAATCAATTAAAATAGTTAATTTAAATAACCTATTGTATAACAATTTCATAATAATAAATAAGTTTGTAACCAAATATTTTATATATGTCCTCATTTATATCCAAATGAATTCATAAAACAATTTTTACAATGTTAAAAAAAATATTAAAACAATAACAACAATATTCTTATCCTATCGAGGTGCTCCTAGAGATATATCACTTTATGCAATTAACGGATCAAAACTAGAAATAATGCTTAAAAACAGTTTTTTTAATTTTGACTATTGAAGAAAAAAATAAGTGTTCTAACAAAATTGAAGAGATCTAATTGCGATTAAAAATCGCGATTGCGTTTAAAAATTGCGAAGTTCGATCTTAGCTACTAGATTTTAAGGTTATGAGCCAAAATATTGGAAAAAACAACAATTTTTCTGCAATTTGAGAATTAGTAGGTTAAAAATTTTCGAATTTTATTTTTATGAATAAGTTAAATTGGGACTTTAACAATAGATTTTAATAATGTGGAAGAAAAAAATGTTAAAAAATATTGAATTACCAACAGAGTTTTTGACGTTATGTACAAATACATCAGTAAAAAATTTTGATTTTTTCGATGCTTTTCGCTCAGAAATTGAAAATTCTGCTTTGGCCATTTAAAAGAACGAAAAAAAAATACATATAAAAAATTACTATTTAAAAGTTAGCCAAAAATTATTAACATAACCTAAAAAACTATTGAAAATTTCAATAATTTTTCCTGAGCTCAATTTTCAATATAAAATTTTTTAAAAAATCAGGCTATTTTGTATTCAAAAAGATACATCTTCATGAATTTTTTCGAATTTTTAAAGCAAAATTGCGTCCAGAAAAAAATAAAGTCGAATAAATCTTCTTTTTTAGATTTAAGAGGTTCTATGGGCTCTGGAACTAACAAAGAAAGAGGACATGAACATAATAATGGGCGACTTTAACGCTAAGGTGGGTAAAGGAAGATATGAAGACATAATTGGAGAGAACGGCCTTGGAGTTAGAAATGAAAGAGGCGACCTGCTGTGTGAATTCTGCAAGGAGAACGGTTTTGTCGTCATGAACACATGGTTTCAGCTCTCACCTCCTAAGTTATATACTTGGAGATCACCAGGAGACCGTCCAAACCGAATAATTAGAAACCAAATTGACTACGTCTTAATAAACAGAAGATTAAGGTAACGCTATCAAAAGAATCGCAGCATATCCAGGTGCCGATATTGTATCCGATCATAATCCGCTTATAGCAGATGTGAGATTAAAACTAGCAAAAATTAAGATAACAAATACAAACACCAGCACGCCTATAAATACAAAGAGAACTGATGAGAGATGAAAATCTGAAGAAGAGTTATGCGAATCAAATTAATGAATGAATGCGAATAATAGAACAAAATAATGATATCGAAGAGATGGTCAATGATATTAAAGGAACGATTCTGGCAGTAAACAGGGAAGCTAAAACGCATATCAGAAAGAGAAAGCATAACGAATGGATGATGGACGAAATTATGGATCTAATGGAAAAGCGAAGGCAATATAAACAACAACGTAATCAAGACAAATACAAACAGATACATAAAGAAATTCGCCAGAAAATTAAGAAACAAAAGAACGTTGAATGGTGGAAAGGTGCAACGAAATAGAACAATTGCAGAAAAAAGGAGATAGTTTTGGACTACATAAGAAGATCAAAGAAATATCGAATATACACAAAAGCCACCACAGAACAAGAATACGCAACGACAGAAACCAATACATAGAGTCAGAAGAGGAGATAGCAATGGCGTGGAAAGAATACTCAGAAAGACTTTTTAATGACAAAAGACCAACACAACCAACGCGCAAACTTCCTTCCGAAAACTTATCAGGGCATCAATAATGCGAAGTGAAATAGAATATCCAGTTATAACCAGAAAGATGCATAAAGCAACAGGTCCAGATGAAATTAATATAGAAGCAATAAAACTACTAGACGAGGAGAATTTTAAAATCTTGGTAACGCTGTTCAATAGAATTTATGATACTGGTTACATTCCGCGAGAATAGCTGCAGTCATCCTTTGTGATGATCCCAAAAACAGATAATGCCACAAAATGCAGTGAACACCGCTTAATCAGTTTAATGATTAACTTGCTGAAACTCTTCCTTAGGATATTACACTCAAGAATGTACAAGATACTAGAATAACTTAGCGGGTCAACACAATTCGTTTTTAAGGGAGGACTAGGAACAAGAGAGGCAATTTTATGCTTGAACACCTTAATACAAAACTGCTTAGATCAACGAAAAGACGTCTACCTCACCTTTATCGACTACGAGAAGGCATTTGACAATGTTAAACATGATATCATGATGAAACTACTACATAGGGCCAACATTGACCAGAAGGAGATCAGCATTATTCAGAATCTATACTGGAAGCAAATGACAAAGGTGAGGATTGATGAAGACCAATATAACGGATGAATTTAAAATCCGGAAAGGTGTCCGCCAAGGCTGCATACTCTCTCTGATGCTTTTTAATTTATATGTTTAAAATATATTTGCGGAAGCATTAAAAGACACGGAATTAGGCATTAAGGTGAACGGCATACCAATTAGCAACCTACGCTATGCGGACGACACAGTGATTATAACTGATAATTTGGAAGATCTGCAGTTATTACTTGATAGGGTTAATAGCATAGGTAAAAAATATGGCCTCAAAATCAACATTTTGAAAACGAAATATATGGTCATTAGCAGAAACCCTCCAGAAAATTCGATAATATGTATAGGTGACGATCGTGTAAAACGCGTGAAAACTTTTAAATACCTTGGCACCACAATCAATGACCAATCGGACCCACAATACGAGATAAAAACCCGAATACAAATGGCAAGACAAGCTTTTGTGAAATTCAGACCGCTCCTATTTAATCAAAACCTAAATTTCGAAATACGCTACAGAATGGTCAAGTGCTACATATGGTATGGAAAACGTGGACTTAAAAAAAACATCTATCAACAAACTTAAAGCATTTGAAATGTGGCCATTCAGAAGAATAATGCGCATACCTTGGGTGGATAGAGTTCGAAACGATGACGTCCTTAAGAGAGCCGGCGTGGAAAGAGAACTCTTTGAAATAATTAAAAACCGCAAGATTGGTTACCTTGGGCATATATTGAGAGGAGCAAAATATGAAATACCACAGTTAATCCTACAAGGGAAGATCGAAGGTAGGAGAGGAGCCGGCCGCAAATAATTATCCTGGTTAAGGAATATTAAAGAATGGACAGGAATACACAATACAGGTGAGCTGTGTCACGCCGCCAAGAACAGAATTCTAGTAATGAGATAGTCGCCTACGCACTTTGGTGTATGGCATGTTAAGAAGAAGAAGAAGAACCCCTTTCCATTAGTCTCATCCCAGACGTTATTAAAACCATGAATGCTAATCTTGTAGATATAAAGATTTGTCTTATAGTAGGCTATTAAAGTTGTTTGAGAGTTTGGAAAAAGGCAATGCCTTTTGAATGTCAAATGTGCAAAGATATTTATCCTGCGAGGCTTCTGCTGAATGTTTTTTTTTTTTAGTTACAAGCGCGCTTGTTCCGCTCGCCTTAAGTACAGTTCTCTTTTACGTCTTTAAGTCGGCTGTCTTTTTCTCATCAGTTTCAGTATGAATTTTTTGAAATAACTTCTCACAGTTCCTGCAAGTATCCTTTGAAGAAGGTTTAAAATCCAAGTTAAATTTTTGGCTGAAGACTTGTTAGTAATATTTTTGTTTCACAGGATTTCTTTTTTCTTTTTTCACATTTCTCTTAATATAAATCACACATTTTTTAATATTTGAATCTGGACTTGAGTATCTTTTATTCTCATTGTTCTTTTTATATAGTGGCTTTGGTAGCAGAAAAATGACTTTATATAGTCAACAACATCTGAGTCATCAAATTTACGCGACGCTGCTTTTCCCCTTGTGTCAATAACGGCAGTAACTTCTGTTTGATTTAAACATATATATGCATTTTCTAAGGCATTTACAGTCATATCTAGAGGGAAATATCTTTGAATGAATTACATTATTATTGCGAGATATGTACTCTTTACCGCTGTTACGATTCCTTTTGTTAACTTTCCAGTTTCTAAAGGTCCTCAGTCGCTTTCTTCGTCATGAAATCTCCAGTATTTCCATTTTCTCAATCTTAAAGAACAGGGGGAGGAATGATGTTACTGTTAGCAGTATCCGAGAGAGGTACGATGTCACCTGGAGCTTCATAATCGTAAAACAAATTAACTTTTAAAAAATAATTTCGTATACAAAACATATCTATATGCATTTCGTCAAATTTGGCCTACCCAACAATCTATTGAGAATATCATAATTCAAATGTAATATATAATTACCGACTGATTTATCGAATATTCTGGTTACAAAATGTTTTTGTTCACTGTATGTAATGAATGTACTATATCTCCACAGGATAATTCCTTCTATTTTTTGGTAGTTTTTTTATAAGTAATATTAATAATTTTCTCTTTAATGTACAATTCGAATTTCGAAAGTCGAATTTACAATTTCCGTACAGCTAGTATAATCTTAAGATAGTTTCTTAAATATCTGGTATGTAGTTTGCAAGTATCCTTTGAAGAAGGTTTAAAATCCAAGTTAAATTTTTGGCTGAAGACTTGTTAGTAATATTTTTTGTGTCACAGGATTTCTTTTTTCTTTTTCACATTTCTCTTAATATAAATCACACATTTTTTAATATTTGAATCTGGACTTGAGTATCTTTTATTCTCATTGTTCTTTTTATATAGTGGCTTTGGTAGCAGAAAAAATGACTTTATATAGTCAACAACATCTGAGTCATCAAATTTACGCGACGCTGCTTTTCCCCTTGTGTCAATAACGGCAGTAACTTCTGTTTGATTTAAACATATACAGATTGAACGAAATAAATTCGGAACATAGGAATATAATGTATTTCGGCTCAATTCTGCTGTAGCTGGTTGGCCAACAAAAGATTGTCAAATAATTATATTATAAAAAATCCCATACTTCAGTGGGCTGCTGGATTCTGAACTCATAAAAATTGAAAGCTACACATAAATCTACGATTATGCTGTCAAACCAGTTATAGTCCAGGAAATGTAGCATTTCACCTCGCAATTTTTTCGTGCGGCGCGGATTGACTTGAAATTTAACAGAAGGTAGGTAATAGCCTAAGGATCAAAATCTATATCGAACCAAAGTGCGCCAAAGCCTAGGGGGTGGTTGCCACCCCATCTCCGGGGTGAAATTTTTTTTACGCTTTAACTACAGGTTTCGATTAGAAAAGTGATTCTAAACAAAAAATGTGCTATACGTTTTTTTAATGATATTTTAAAAATGATATTTTTCAAGTTATTCTCGATTGAAAGTAACAACTTTTAGACGAAAAAATCCACGTTTTTAATCGATTTTTCGCGAATAACTCGAAAATGGTGCATTTTATCAAAAACATTGTAGAGAACAAATTTGAAGCTTTTAAAAAGACAAATACAATTACAAATACAATATCAATGTTCAGCGGTTTTCTTCAAATGCCAAATTTGAAAGATTCAAAGTCAAATATCGGGAAAATGATGCATTTTTGAAAGAAAACTCACAAAACCTTTTTTAAAGAGCATAAATAGACCTATCATAAAAAAAATAAGGTCAATACCTCATTTTTTACGAAAAAATCGAGGAAAACAACACCGATCGATCTTCACCCTTCTGCAATTCCCTTTGTAGATGTATTGTTAATACTTCCACGAAGTTTGACCCATTTAAAATGCTTAGTTTTAGAAAAAGTACAGCTTAAAGCGAGAAACGATTTACAATTTCATATTTTTTACCCTTCTTTTTTTTAAATATGCCAGAAAATACTGAATATATGAAAAAAATAAAAATTACCAAATTGTAGCTTTTTTAATGACTAAAATTATCCTTTATTTAGATTTGTTGTACGGGTCTAGGACAATTCACCGTCGCCAATTCGCCGTCGCCGATTCACCGTCGCCCATTCACCGTAGGGACAATTCAGCGTTAGCCGATTCGCCGTCGCCGATTCGCCGTCAGAATTTTAATTTTTAGAATGTTTATTAATAACAATTGGTTATAAATAGATTTTAGGCAATAAATTATTTTATAGTAAGTACCAAGTAATGGTGTGTTGATTTTTAATATTAGGAATAAAATATTTAACAAGAACTAGAAAACAATTACGGTGGTTGACCTTCTAATGTGGGTAAAAAAAATTAGGCAATAATTTTTTTATTTAGTAAGTACCTATTTATTGAGGGTTGGTGTTTAACGAAAACTTAATTCATATAATTTTATGTTTAATTAAATATTTTTGCTAGGTAAATGAAACAAGGAATCCATTGTTTTATGTTTTGTTTTATTAAAAAATTAATTTCTACATTTCGTAGTTATGAGCTAAGCCTCTGAGATATTCTAAAATATTTTCTTTAATTTAATTTTGTACTAAATGTAAAATTCTTTGGTCCGCTAGTCTATATTTTTTTAATTTTAGAGGAGTTTGATGACCAGCCACAAGTTGTTCGTAATAAACGTCTCTCTCTTTCTGCACTTTACTTAGCGCCTCTATAAATTTCCAGATTGAAGGATGCGTTGTACCTAATTCCAACTGCAACCTTCTTGTGAGCAGCTTCAGCGTGGTTGTTGGTCCTATCTTGTCAATTTAATGTCCTCTCATAGAGATTCCACATCCGATGTGGAAAACTGTGGGGGACGTCTATCATTTCCTCGTCTGTAAATAAAAAAAAACGATAAAGTAAAAAAATGTTTAATTTCGATGAAAATTGATCAAGATATTGCATTTTGCAACTAAGAAACGGCTGATAGGTTAAAAATTTCATTTAAAAAAAATAAACAACAACTACTTTAATGTATATTAAAAGATAAACAACCCTAATTGTTTTCTACTTCCTGTTAAATAATTTTTTTCTAATTATAATTTAATATTGAAATTTAAATCCTTGAATCATTATTTACTTTAATGGTCATTACATGAACAACAAATACTTTAATCCACATTAAAAGATAAACCACCCTAATTGTTTTCCAGTTCTTGTAAAATATTTTATTCCTAATAAAAATAAAACACCAACTCAATTAACATCAATAAATAGGTACTTACCATAAAATAATGCATTGCCTAAAATCTTATTTTTATAACCAAATGTTATTAATAAACATGCTCAAAATTAAATTTCTGAGGGCGAATCGGCGACGGCGAATCGGCTGCCGGTGAATTGTCCCTACGGTGAAAGGGCGACGGGTGTATCGGCGACGGCGAATTGGCGACGGCGAATTGTCCCATTCCCTTGTTGTACAATGAATATTTGGCGAGATATAGCCGTTTAAAGCATCGATTTACGATCAAGCACCATCTTTTTCGGGCCCTTTAAACTCACCGCATTTAAAAACCAAGGGTTCCAAAAAGATTTAATTCACAGATCCTTGTAGCTATTAAAAACCTCTACAAATCGTTTATGAAGAAACATCTATCGTTAAAAATTAAAGGAAATACTTTAAAAAAACCAGTTAATTTTTTTCCGGAAAATTCCATTAGTATAGTACAGTACATTTCGGAGCATAATAATCTACAAAACCGGTATATTAGCTAGTGGGGCGTTATACATTCGAAATTTTAAGCGTTCTTATTTTGAAATCCCATACAACAGAATAAAACATCTGCTCATATGTCTATGGCTTGGCAATGAAAATATCAGAGCAACAGATTGGGGATGGTTTTCCAAAGATGGTTTGTTATTACCCGTACGCATGAACAAACAACCTGCACCCGATAAATTTTTGAAAATTATTTTTTGCCAATGCAAAAAAGGATGCGGCGTTTCATATGGGTGCAGAAAAGTTGGTTTATACTGTAACTCTACTTGTTCTGGGTGCTCAGGTGAAGGGTGCAATAACAGTCCACCAATAATTGAGGAAGATGATGATGACATAGATCACGATGAAGATGTAATTGATGACGAATAAAATTAATATTATAATTGTTTTACCTATAAATGTAAATATTTTCAACTATTTATGTAAATGTATAAGAATATATGGTGCCTTTTTATGTTGATAATTTTTTTTGTATTTAATTCTACTTTTTTTCAATTTATATCTTATAAATTAGTTTATAAAAACTTCAATGTTGTAAAGGGTGATTTTCAAAAGTTGAAAAGTTGCAAAATTTTGGCAAAAAATTGTTTTCAGCTATAGCACTCATAACATTTGATTTTTAAGGGTTGAAAATGTATGAATTTGTATTTTAAAGTATAAAAAACTCACTATTTAACTAATCCAAACCAAATTTCACTCATCTTAGGATTTGTAATATTATTTTACAATTTTTGAAAATTAGGGGTAGTTTTCACCCCTAAGAACAATCAGGGTTCATCGGCATGACATAAACTATAAAGCAGAGGGTGAGTTGAGCTTAATTCCATATTTTTATGCAAGTCGTTTCAAGGTGAAATCATTTTCTTTCGCATTACTAATTTTTTTTATATTAATCTCTAATGAGGGTCGCTTTTTAAGGGTTGGAATATGATGGAACTTTATTGAAAAGCACGAAACTATCATTATTTAATTAATTTAAACCAAATTTTACCTATATTCAGGTTTAATATGGTATTTTATAATTTTTTGACAATTAGGGGTAGTTTTCACCCCTAAGAACAATCAGGGTTCGTCGACATGACATAAACTATAAAGCAGCGGGTGAATTGAGCTTAAATCCAAATTTTTATCCAAATGATACAAGGCGAAATCATTTTTTTTAGAATTAGTAATTTTTTACATTAATTTCTAACAAGGGTTGCTTTTTAAGGGTTGAAATATGATGGAACTCTATTCAAAAGTATAAAATAATCATTATTTAATTAATTCAAACCAAATCTTACCCATATTCAGGTTTAATATGTTATTTTATAATTTTTGACAATTAGGGGTAGTTTTCACCCCTAAAACCCTTCAGCGCACTTCGGTTCGATATAGATTTTGATCCTTGGGCTATTACCTACCTTCTGCTAAAATTTCATATGGATACATGCATGACGAAAAAATTGCGAGGTTTTAACTTTTTTCGAGCTTCAATTCCTGAACTATTTTCGCCTCCTTAGACAAACCCGTCTTACGCAAACAACTTTGTTGTGAGACCGATAGTTGAACGATATTTTATACAATGTCTATACCCAGGTATGGATTTATTTTTGTCCAAGTTTTATATTGGTCCACTATTTTAAATGCAGTTCAAACAGACATGTATTAAATTGTATGTTCCGTTTTAATTTGGTTCAATCTGTATATGCATTTTCTAAGGCATTTACAGTCATATCTAGAGGGAAATATCTTTGAAATGAATTACATTATTATTGCGAGATATGTACTCTTTACCGCTGTTACGATTCCTTTTGTTAACTTTCCAGTTTCTAAAGTTCCTCAGTTGCTTTCTTTGTCATGAAATCTCCAATATTTCCATTTTCTCAATCTTAAAGGACAGGGGGAGGAATGATGTTACTGTTAGCAGTATCCGAGAGAGGTACAATGTCACCTGGAGCTTCATCATCGTAAAACAAATTAACTTTTAAAAAATAATTTCCCATACAAAACATATCTATATGGATTTCGTCAAATTTGGCCTATCCAACAATCCATTGAGAATGTCATAATTCAAATGCAATATGACTAATTTATCGGATATTCTGGTTTCAAAATGTTTTTGTTCACTGTATGTAATGATTATAGGTATCAGATAGATTATATAGCAGTACCAACAAGATATAAAAACATGGTAAAATTATCAAAAACGTACCCAGGTGCCGATGTTCCTACGGACCACAAACTGTTGGTATGCAGAATGGTTATGAGAGTAAAACGGCTCGAGAAAAGAGCACAATCGATATTAAGAAACTCACTAACCCAGGAAACCGAAATAAAAGTACAAGAACAACTAGGAAAGAAAATAAACGACAATAACGAGAACACGTCGGACATAATAGAGAGAAGGGATAAATCGAAGAAAGCAATCCAAACAACATGCGCGACTCTATTAAAGCGTGACAGACGGAAGAAGAAAGAATCTCGCTCACGAGGAAAACTAGAAGCGTTCGAAATGTGGGTGTACCGACGCATTCTTCGTATATCCTGGACCGAAACATGTCACCAACATAGAGGTACTCCAAAGAATCGGAAAGGAGAAAGAAATCGTGAATACAATTAAACAAAGGAAGCTTTAATATCTAGGCCACATATTGAGACGCGATAAGTACCGTTTGCTGCAATTGATTGTCCAGGGAAAAATAGACAGTAAGCGAGGGCCAGGCAGGAGAAGACACTCGTGGCTCCAAAATCTGTGGAACTGGTTCGGGCTCACATCGGTCGAACTATTCAAAAGCGCCGCAAACAAGATCAAAATTGCCATGTTAATAGCCAACGTTCGCAACAGACAGGGCACTTGAAGAAGAAGAAGAAATATGTAATGATTGCAAATTACCTACTGATTTATCGGATATTCTGGTTCCAAAATGCTTTTGTTCACTGTATGTAATGAATGTAGTATATCTCCACAGGATAACTCTTTCCATTTTTTGGTAGTTTTTTTTAATTAATATTAATAATTTTCTTTTTAATGTACAATTCGAATTTCGAAAGTCGAATGTACAATTTCCGTACAGCTAGTATAATCTTAAAATAGTTTCTTAAATATCTGGTATGTAGTTTGAGAAATATTGCCGTCGCGTAATAATATTAATAACACAGAGAGAAACCGCACGACCGTCTAAAACTAGTAAAACGTGTAACATAGACCGTGCTTTGGTTATCGGTGAGATTCCTAAAAGATACGTGCTGTGATAATACAGTGTGTTCTTAAATATCTATTAAATTATTACTATATGGAGCAGAATTTTGCTTGCAGAAAAAATAAAAGAAAGGGTTATGTAATTTCCGCATTCGGTTCGCGATCCTTTTTTATGTATCAGGGTAAAGGTTGATTCGCATCACTTATCAGATCATTCACATGTGATCGATATCCTGCCAAATATAGGAGGGCTCAGGTCTGAGAGGAGGAGGACCTGATCGTCATTTTCGCTCCTGTCTAAGTTCTTGTTCTTTTACGGCTACAGCTCATATTAAGCCTTATCCTTCTTTATTTTTTGCATCCACCATTGCTTGTGTATGGCTGATTTTCTCCATACACAGACTCCTAGAAAAGCGTGTGCGTCGCTGTTTAATGTGCCTTTCCAGCGCTTGCTTGGCTTTCCAACCGGTCTCTTTCCCTGCATTTTAGCATTCAGTGCTCTTTTTAATAGCATATCTCCTCCAATTCTTATCATATGTCCGGTCCATTGATATCTTTCTATTTTAATGAAGTCTGACAGTAGTGCTTCCTTATAAAGTTATTAAAGCTCGTTGTTGTATCGTTTTCTAAAGATTCCGTTTGGCCTCACAGGTCCTAATCAGTAGTTTCCTTTCGAATGTATCGAGTTTGCTTTTGGATGATTCTTTCAGGAACCATGCTTCACTGCCATAGTATGCTATTTGTCGAATTAAGGTTTTATAGATTCTCATTTTTGTATTTCCGTGGACATTTTTAGATCTAAATACAGTAGACTCTCGATTATCCGAGTCTAGGTTATCCAAGCCCCTTGGTTAACCTAGACAAAAGTCGTAACTGGTGAGTCACAGTATTGCGAATAGTTATGTGCTGTTAGGTCGAGCCGAAATTTTCAGAAATTGGTCATCGCCTTATTTTCAGAAATGTCTTTATCGCGTTTTGTCTACATTTATTGTTCCTATGTTAATCAGAGTGAAATGGACAAGGGTGAATCAATAAGAAAGTTTGTTTCAAATTTATATGCTGGAGAAGTAACTGTTGGAGATTGAAAGCGTAAGCGGAATGAAATCGAACAGTGTGTTAACCGAAGTGTGAGTGTTGAGAATGGATTGGCGCGGAAGACCATGAAGAAAGGAGACGATGAACAAACTTCTGAGGCGTTGTTGTTATGGTTTTCACAAATGAAAGGATCGGGTAGCTCGATAAGTGGCCCAATGCACCAAGCCAAAGCTATTGCACTTCACAAAAAGTTTATGGATGAAGGTGAAACCTTTTGTGCTAGTGAGGGACTCATGGAAGAAAAAATATGGTATCCGACAATTAAATTTTTGTGGCGAAAAACTTTTTGCTGACTCAACTGAAATTGTAATATTTTATTTAAAATTACAAGAGATTATCAAAAGATTGACCGACTAAAATGCTTACTTCGAACACACTAGCCGCTAAAAATGAAGGAATTGCATGATGTTACAAGAAAAGCAAAAAGAGAGTCACAACATGATGTGCAACACTGCTTCCAACTCATTAAAATTAAGACCTCTTTCAATAAAAAAATCCAAAAGTTCAAAGGCATTCAAAAATATCCAAGTAAATTGCTTAACTACAACCTATAAAAAACAACGCAATGCATGGATAGACTGTAGCATTTTTAAGGATTAGTTTGTTTAATGACTGTGTACTAGTCAGTGGCCTACCAAAAAAACAAAAATCTGCCTCCGAAAGCTTTGTTGTTGCTGCACAACGCGCGATCTCATCTGACGCAAGTGAATTGATTAGTGGTGACACAAGAGCTGTGTTCCTGTCACTCAATGTGACGTCTTTCATCAAACTCCTAGACCAAGGAGTGATAGAAGCAATGAAGAGAAATTATCAGCGAAGGCTTCTTCAGGTACTACTGAACAGGCTTTATGAAGAGCTGACTGTAATTGACAAAATGAAGAAGTCACGGTTGAAGATGTTTGCTATTGCATTGTATCTCATTCAGATAGAAAACAAAATACTGGATCTTCAAAAATAAACTGATGACTATGAAGTTGATACTATAGCCAACCTAGCCAATCGGAAACCAAGATGCCAACGATTGGAGAAATTGAGATGAAGAAATAGAACTGACAGATGACGCAATTGCCGATCTGAATCTTAACATCAACCATTAAGAAGAAGAGGATACAGATGAGATATCTCGAAAGATTTCTCATTCCGATGAGTTAAATTAGTCATTAAAATATCCACAGTTGCCGTCATTTACGGTGTTTTTCTATCTGTACAACCAATCTTGGAGTTAACCGAGTTTTTCCGTATCCGAGATAATCACGGTCCCAATTACTTCGGATAACCGCGAGTCTACTGTATATGGAAGACGGCAAAATAAGCTTTGTCTCCTGCGTTATTCTTTTCTGTATTTTTCCACCTTCTGATCCGTCGGCATATAGTTCTACTCCCAGGTATGTAAACTTTCCAACCATTCCAATGTCATCTTTATGTATAATGTTTTGTGGGACTATATTTCTTCTTGTCTGTATCATTATTTTTGTTTTTTCTGTATTAATTTCCAGACCTAGTATTTTTTGTTTGCGTTTTAAACTCTGCGTATGTTTCTTGTGCTCATGTTGATGTTCTACTTATAATAATCATATCATCAGCATAAGCAGCCAGTTAAAACCTTCGGTTTATCAGAAGCTTTCCTCGTCCAGTTTGCATTTGCCTAACCGCATACTCCAGTACCGAGTAAACAAAGTTGGGGCCAGCCCATTTCACAGTTTTAATCCCCTGCGAAATTTTGAAAAAGTCTGTTTGGTTTTTTTGTATTCGTACACATGCCTGAATTTTGTCCATTGTGGCTTTAATAAGTCTAATTAGCTTGTGTGGTATTGCCAATTCATCCAATATATTATAGAGTTTGTTTCTTTTAAGTGAGTCGTATGCATGTTTGAATTATGCAAACACGTTGTGAACATCAATGTCATGTTCCCATGGTGTATGTAAATATTTGATCTACTGTCGATCTTCTCCTTTGGAAACCCGTCTGATACTCTCCAAAAATATTTTCTGCTAGTGATTGGAGCTGCTAGTTTATAATATACGTGAGGACTTTATTTGCTGTAAATAGTAGAGAAATTCCACGGTAGTTTTTGCACTAGAGTTTGTTTCCTTTTTTTATCGGGCATACTATACTTTTCTTCCTGTCGTCGAGTATTTTCTCGTCTTACTACATGTTTAACGAGCGCGTGGCTGTGACTTACTAGGTGCCGGCCACCTACCTTATACAATTCTGCTGGAGATTTACTGTTTTTCTGGGCCCTAAGATATTCGAGAACTTCCTCTATGGTTGGAGCTTCTACTCCATTCTCTACTTCATTCTTTTCTACGTAGTTCGTACCCATTTCAACTTTCATGTCTACTTCTGTACCAAGTAGGGTCTGAAAATAATGCTTCCAGGTTTCTGTGACTTTCTGTTGGTCACTGATTATTTGTCCACTTTCATCTTTACATAGAATTGTTTAGAGTTTTATACCCACTGTCTATCTTTTTTTAGGTATGCGAAAGCCTCTCTAATTTCATTGTTTTTGAAATTTTCTTCTATTTTCTCTATGTGTCTATTTTCATAGGCTCTTTATTTATTTCCACATATCTTGTCTGCTTTTCGTCTTGCGACTTCAAATGATGTTCGTCTTTTCCGTACTCTTGTTATATACATTTTGTGTGCTTCAATTCTTTCCTTTATTGCTTGTCTGCACTCGCCATCGAACCATTCTTTCTCTACTCGCCTTTTTTGTTACCCAAGGTAGACGCTGTGGCTGTCAGCACTGCTGTTTTAATATTATTTCCCATTTGCCCTCTATGGAGTACAGTTCTAGCGACCGTAACTCATTTGGGACTTCTTCTTTAAACTTCTCTTTATATTCCCGAATCTCCAGTTTTCCAGGTCCAGTGTGTTTGTTCTTTGTTATCTTTCGTTTCTTTCTTTGTTAACTCTGCATCTAAATTTGGTTTAAAGTAAAATATTGTCTGATCCATAGCATGCTTCTCATCGTATTCTCACATCTGAGATACTACTGGCTGCTCTTTTGTCCATTAGCACATGGTCGATTTAATCGGTTGTGGTTCCATCTGGTGACATCCATCATTTTGTGTATGTCCTTACAGGCTTTTTTGTCTATTTTACCATTTATATTACCAATTACAGTAAGAACTGCGGCTTCTTGTCTATTTTAGCATTTATATCACCAATTATAACCTTGATGTCATTTTTGGGCGCATTGTCATATACTACCTCCATCTATGGGTAGCAGCTTTCTTTTGTATGTTGTTCTTGTTCTTCTGTTGGGCAGTGAATGTTTGTCATTGTTAGGTTAAAGAAGTGAATGTAAATTATTTACATGCATATCCTCTCACTGACTGCCTGGAAATCTATAATTGTTCATTTAAAATCATTATCCGCCACAAATGCAACGCCACATTCTATGCTTCCTTTTTCCTTCCCACTATATAGAATTGTATGCGTTTTAGTGTCCCTGACACCTTTCTCCAGCCATCTTGTCTCCTGAAGAGCAGTACTCATGAGCTTATATCTTTTTAGTTTTTGAAGAAGTGCGATTTGAGCTCCTGGTTTATTTCGTGTTTTCACATTCCAGTTTACAAATATATAATCCATGTTTCGTAGTTTGAGTCATTTCGATAGCTTGAGTCTACGACAGTTTTAACACAGGCGTTTAGAAAGGAGCTTACCCTTTTAGACAGTCTGTTAAGAGTTGTATATACACACAGCACGTACTAGTAAAGAAAACAAAGAGTGTATGACAAGAGAAATGAACACGGAAAAAGAGAATGTTTAAAAAAAGAAAGGGAGAGATCCGCTGTGGCAAAAAAATAGGGCGAGATGAGGAAGGTGGAGCAATGGATGAATTAGGTAATTCTTTATCAAAGATGGATGTACTGCGGGCATAGGCATTTGGATTACTTCCTGGAGCAAATGCTCACATAACATGGCTGTTTTAGAGCAAATCTTTACAGATTTAGAGGCAGAAAGTGACAAATGCTTTGACTATAAAATATTGGACACTGTCTTTCACACTCTGCTGGTATGCGATAGATGAATAGCCACATGAAGCCTGCATGGAAAAGATAGCTAGAAAGTAGGGTGAAATCAGTCACGGAACTAGTCAAGGAGATGCTTAAGTCGTCGAAAGAAAAAGGAATAGTAAGGAAGGCCACTTAATGGAAGGCAGGGTGCACAGGTTACGGAAGCCCGAATACCATGTCACGGGGGTCATAAGATAAGGTAATAAAACAGCAGATGAAATGGCCAAACAACGCTTATTAATGCCATTCATTTAACCGAAACCCTTCTGCAGCGTTGCAAAAGCAGTAACAAGTCTGCAAAAAAAAAAGTAAGTAGCATACAAATCTCTAAAGTAATGGAGAAATTCACCAGGGCAAAGAAATAGTTTGTTATAGAACATTTGCGAAAATTTAGAACAGATTTAATAAGCAAAGACAGGAAAAAATAAAAGGTATAGTAGGTTTGTTAATCGGACATTGTAAGCTGAGAATTAGGCGTGAATAAAATATCCCGTGATTTCCTGATACTTTCAAAAGAGCACAATAATTATTAGTCAATATCTGTGTGTCAACATAATTCAGTTTGATTTATATTCGAACATTGATTGTATCACTTAGTCGCATTGAGCATGATGTTTCGTCAACAATCATTGATTTAAAGAAAAATGCTGAGGGAATTGAAAAGTATGCTTTAAAAATGAAATCGTTGGATGACCGGATGAATCAGTTAGATAATTACAAAAAGCCACAAATTAATCACTCGACATGACACGACATGACACTCTGTATTTGTGGTTTGTTTAAAAAAGAATCTAAGGTGTTCATTTGTCTGGACCAATTGTTGCCGAAAAAAGCGTTGTTTTTCAACATGAAATTGAATAGTGATCCAATCGCCACGGTATACGGGAACTGAAAATCGAAGGTCAAAAATTGAGCGCCGCAAGTATTGAAGTCGTTGACGAATATAAAAGAAAGTTTCAAAATATGATCGATAAATATGGTTTGACACGCGGTCAAGTGTTCAATACGGATGAAACTGGTTTAAACTACAAAGCATTGCCAACGAAAACACTGGGTGCACTGACTGAAAAATATAAACCAGGATTTAAAACGCAAAGGCAACGAATCACAGCAATGATGTGTTCAAATGCAATTGGTGACCATCGCCTTCCTATATTACTAATTGGTACAGCAAAAAAAGCACGATGTTTCAAGGGCATACATATGAACGCGCTTTTCGTTAACTACTACGCACAACATAATGCATATATGTCCTAGGAAACATTCGCTGACTGGTTCAAAAAGGTATGTACTGCAAACCAAAATTTGTTTATCTATTTTTCTAACGGCTTGTTTTTTAAGTTTTTATACCGGGTGTTCGATAATACTTGCAAGCAAAAAATTTGCCACTAAAGGCGATTCTCATTTTGGACAATGCACCTGCTCATCCTGAAGCTGGTATGCCGCGAAGTACGATGAAAATATCACGTGTTTTTTGTACCTGCGAATACAACATCATTGATACAGCCAATGGATCATTTAATACAATTTAAAACAACGCAGTTGACAATGCTGTGGATGCTTGGGTTGATGTTGCGGAAGTAACGCTGAAAAGAGCGTGGAATAAATTATGCCCTGAATCAACTCAAGATGAAAATGCCCCCGTGACAGAAGAGAGTGATGCACTAAAAATCAAGTTATGGCTGAATCAACTGTTTTGTTTGTAGTTGCCTAAAGATGACATAAACGAATGGTTAATTTGTGCTGAGGATGCAAACGGCTATCGATTACTGACAGATGATGAAATCGTTGAAATGGCAACAGAGGCAGACGAAACTGATTCAGAAGCTGACAGAGACTTAGATGGTGGCGATGTTGATGATGCTATTGCAACTCACAAATATTTGCGTAAAGAAGCTAGAGAAGCTGCATCGCACATACAACAATTCATCAAGTGGTATTCTCGGCAAGAAGAAGCAAATAAGGTCAGGTAGATTTAATGATTGTACGTCGATTACGAAATTCAGCTGTTGCAACATGTGAAGTAACAATAAGACAAACAAAGATTTCGGAATATTTTAATTCAAATTGATTCGACTGTACTAACATAAGTTCCTCTTACATTGTCAAATAAAACATACTAATAAAATTTGAGAGTTATTCTATGAATTTTTTTTAATGTTCTGTTAACCGTCTTTTCGATTATCCGTCATACCCTTGGTCCGGTGCCCTGACGGATAATCAAGTTTCTACTGTATTTTGATTACCCCCTCAGAAAAATCGACAAAAAATTCCTATATAGTTTAGGCATTTAAAGAAACAGATTCTGTGAAAATCATTTCGCATGATTAAAATTGTCTTTACCGAGATGATAACCTATTTATTTAAAATTTCTCTTTGGTATGTAGTTTTTTAAAAAATAAACTATTAGAAATCTTTTCCTTTCATTCTAGTTAAATTAAACTATCTAAATTAGATTATAATGATCTGCAAAATTTTAATCAAAGAATATTTTTTTTGTACGCTGTTTGCTAATACAACAAAATAACATGTATTTTTATAGATGGAATAAAATTAAAGATAAGACGTCGGCTTTGAGATATATTTTCTAGATATATTAAGGTTATTAAAATATAACATCGGAAACTAATGTAGACGAGGATATATTTAACATAAATAGATTTGCGCAAGAATATTTTACGCTTGAGTATGTCATTGGTTGTTAACATTAGTTTGTTATTATGAATGTATTATTAAATGTTATATAAACTAAAATATAATATTTTATAATAATTATTATAAACGTTTTTATATGACGTTCTAGGAAGTAACCGTCTATGACCGTGTGTGATGCAGGGTTGTCGTACATACACGATACATCCTACCTACCTAGGTAGGGCGTACCGTAGCATATATAAAAATTAGCTTTCTATACAATATAGGTACATTATTTTAGTCAAGGTTTGGGTTAGGTTTAGTTAGGTTCTTCTCTAGAATATCAATGAAAAAACTCATAGTTATTCAAAATTGCGAATTTATTTGTTTACAAAACAAAAGAGTTACATACGGTGTTAAACTTAACTAAGGAGTGGCTTTGGATGTTGAAGCGTGACACTGCATGTCCTCAGCATACTTTTCATAAGATGGTACGTAACCACTGAGTTCTAATCGCAAGCATGATGTCATATGATCGTCAGTTAGTCGATTGCGATATTTTGACTTAATTATCTTCATTTCAGAAAATGCAGACTCGCACAAGTAAGTTGACCCAAAAAATGCCGTCAGTTGAAGGGCAATTTGCCTTACATTCGGATATTTACCTTCAGATATAAAACGTCAGAAATTTGTATCAGATATTGTAGCTTTAAGATGTATATCTGATATAATCTGCACCAACTCATTTTCAACAGAACATGAGTTCATATTAAACTGACTTGCTATTTCAGTAGCTAATTCCTCAATGTTTTTACATGAAAAAGGATAACTCATAAATGATGCTATATTTTCCAATTTACTGCAATCATAAAAAAGCATTTCGAATTGTCCCAAAATATTTGATAGTTCAGCCTCATACGTATCATAATTCAACTGAGGAATCCTTGCTTTCAAAGACGGAAAATGTTTCAGATCCTTTCTTTTCAGTTGATCTATCATAAGTTGCAATTTATTTTTGAATGCGTTTACTGCGCTAATCATCTCAATAAGAGTTTTTCCTTTACCTTGAAGCTCCAAGTTAACGGTGTTTAAGTGCATTGTGATGTCAGTCAAAAATGCCAAATCATTTAGCCATTTTTCGTTTTTCAAAATCTGAGTGTCATCACCTCTTTCGTCTAGAAAAGCTGTTATTTCGGCAATAATTCTTGAAACCTTTCTAGGAATTTTCCGCGACTCAACCACCTGACGTTCGTGTGAAGAACTAAATCAGTGTGTTCAGCTGACTCCCTATCTACCAACTGCAACTGAAAGAGCCGCCGTTGCAAGCTACGTGCACGGATGGAATTCACAATTTTTGTTGCAATGTCCATAATTTCCTCCGTGTTTAAAACTTTTGAACACAAAACTTGTTGATGTATAATGCAATGGAATGAAAAAAATGAAGGGAATTCTTCATTAGCTCGACACAATGCCACAAAACCGTTTTTGTTTCCAGTCATTGCTGGTGCTCCATCGGTTGTAATGCACATTAATTTATATATTGGTAGCTCGTAGTTTTTAACAAAATTTAAGAAAATGTCATATATATCTTCGCCACTGGTCTTCCCCTTCAGAGGAATGATTGTCAAAAATTCTTCCTTAGCCAACATGTCATTGAATACCATCCGAATAAAAATACACAGCTGAGCAGTGTCTGTCATATCGATGGATTCGTCCAACTGTAAAGAAAAGTGTGTACATTCCATGATATCATGTTTTAGTTTATCTGCGATGTCTTGACTCATGACTTCAATACGCCTTGTGACAGTCGGACGAGATAACTGAAGTGCTCTAATAGCAGACATGATTTCTGTTTTATTTTTAAAATCTCCATATAAAGTCTCACCCGCTTCAATAAATGTCTCCTTCACCACCGATCCATCTTCAAATGGTTTCTTGTGTTTCGCCAAAATATGAGATATTTTAAATGACGCGATCGTAGCAGCTTTTGATTGTTTGGCTGGTCTTGTGAACATGGATTGTTCTTTTTTCAAACAAGATATCAAATCACTTACTTTTCATTTTCTTAATTTACTCTGTGGCGAAAATCCTTTTCACAATTTTTATGAACCGTTTTATGATGCCTCTCTAAGTTACCACGCTTAGGTATTGCAACTGACGCACGACAAATAACACAAATGCACTTATCCTTCACCATAGAAAAGAAAAATTCTTCCTCCCAATCCTTATTAAAATGATACGTTTTAGATTTCTTCACTGCACTCATTTTTTACTATTTAATAATAAACTTAGTATCGACGTAGGATCGCTATCAAGTTACAAATCAGAATAACTCCAATTCCTGCAGGCGCAACATTTATATCGGCGTGAACGAAAGTCTCGAATGTTCCCGTCAAACGCGCCACCTGAAAGTAGACTGTACTATCTCTAGTCTAGAAACAACACGGCTTTTCTTTGACCAGTGCCGCGCGTTCTTTTGATAAAGCTCACCTTTTGCCGCAAGCAGTGTTATTTTATTACGTAATACATTTTTGTAGTTGATAGAATATCAACCCAAATTTGATTAATAATTATAATAAATATTGAATTAATAAAATAATTAGTTAATATATGTAAATATAAAATATGCTGTGTGGACAGTATTTTGTTGTCCCCACTTCTTTGAATTGCAATGATGCTTAGTCAAGCATTCTATGTATTTGTATAGTTCAGTATTAACAAAAACGTTTAACTCTGCTGACAGTAGTTTAGTTACCTACCTACTTATTAAAATTTTTTTTCTTTTCGAGATCTACCCAAAAAGCACTCGCGATCGACCAGTCGATCGCGATCGACCGTTTGAGCACCCCTGGGGTAGAGTAATTGGCCACTTACAGAATTGCCAATTCAATTAAAATTGTAAATTGGTATCTTTTGAAGTGAAATATTTTGTAACTTAATGGTAATGAAACATCAGATTTTATAAAAACTCAGGTTATTTTAATCAGAAATAATAATGTATATTAAAAATATACACAAATTTGAAAACTTACAGAACTACACAGTTTTTGGCCATACAAACATAATTATTGGCATATAAAATTACAGTCATTGGCCATTCATAAAATTCCTAATTTCCTTTTTTTGTTCGTGACAGGTAAGGCATACAAAACTATATTTAAATTTTCAATTTCTTGTTGTTTCTTTGCACAAGTACCAATATGATAGCCTCTAACACAAAATAGACATTGTATTGCAACTTTTGATTTAGATATATTATAGGAACAAGAATAACACAATCCTGTATACAAAAGGTTATTTACAGGTGGATTGGTGTCGACTGGTTGTTTCACCGTTGTATCTGAGAGAATTTGTATTTTTTTATGTACTGGATATCCCTCAGTTTCAAAAAATACCTTTCTTTTAGCCGACTCACCAGCCGGTTTTTCTTTGCTGGTTTCCAAATTTGTACATTTGGTTTGGGATGTATTCTTCAAATTTGATGAATTCATATTGTTGCAGACATCAAAAAATGTTACCAATTGTGGGCAGATTAACGTTTTCCTCTATAGAATCAGGAGGAAATTGGTTTCGTGACAATTCTTGTTTTTCTCTGAGGACAACAACATCTGGTATATGTACTCTAACTCCACTTTTCAAAGTAGTATTGTATGATCAATAAGTGTGTATGCTTTCAAAATATTTGTATCTACAATATTAACTGTATTTACTGTTACATTTTCTTCATTCTTCACAACAGTTTGACACTTTTTGTTCCCGGAATTGACTCTTGTGGCAATTTTTTTATTACTTTCATCTTGATTTCCCTGTTTTTTGACCTTTCTTGTTGCCTTTTGCGTCAATTTGCTTTTGTTTTCGTTCTAATTTTATTTTTTCTTGTTCTGTTTTTTCTTCAGAAAGGTAACCTTTCTGTTTGCTTCTTGTCCTTTCTTTCTGGGATTTTTGGCCAAAAAAGAATTTGTTGATTTGTTAAATTTCTTTAGATAATGAGTTGTCTTGATTAACTAAAGGTAGATTATTGGATATCGTAAGTTGCATATGATTTTATTGCCACCTACAGGATTTAGTGTAATCTCTGAAGATATTATGAGTTTCTGTGAAGATAGAGGTATCTTGTATATCATTTGTGATTCCACCCGTCTCTGTGGTCGGAATCGTCGGTAGATCTATAGTATTTTGAAATAAATTAAATATATTTAAGAGCAATTTTAAATCTACACTTAGTTCTTTGCAATTATCCAAACTTTAAAATTCTATTATTTTTGCGGCTCCAACTGTGTCTACAAAATCTTCATATGTTATTGATTTTGTCTTAGAAATAGTGGTATTAATACCTTTATGTGGGTTTTTGATCTTCCCTAAATATTTGGAATAGTTTATTGCCCCAGGGTTCCATGGATACAAACCAGATGCTTTAAAGCCATTAATTATGGAATCTGATTTTGACTAATGGCTGTGTTTAGTACCAATACAAAATTCTCGTTGGTAACTACTGAGTTCGGGTTTTCGCGTCTAAACATTAATACTACCCGGTTTCAATTTGCCTTTAATGGTTTAAATGGAGCAATATTAGCAGGTTGTATAATTCTGGTTGCATTGGGATATAAGGCCACTAAAAGAATTTGTAACTTTGAACATAATTCACTGGTCTGAATGGTTAAGTGAGTTTTATGTCCATAAATGAACAAAATGACTGGAAAATTAGTGTTTTTCGCAACGAGGTACTTATATAAGACGTTTCCTGTTCATAGAAGTTTTCGCTCTTCATCTATCCCGTATCTCTACATCCTATACCCCATTTTCGTGGAACGGAATTTAAAATATTGCTACCCCTGGAAGTTATTCTGGACCTTCAAAGATGGTTAAATTTGGTGATAAAAATTTTGAAAAAATTTTGCAAAAATGGAATGAAAATGATTCTGTCGTAATTGACGTAGACTCAGATGCAGGGTATTTACGATTAGACCATGAAACTGAATTGCTGAAGAAAGAACTATATTTGCATAATGTGCAAGAATGCGATATGTTTGCAATGCACGGCAAGAGTTTGTAAGGGATGTGGCACTTGATTGTTTTGACAATTTTACCTCTTGCAATGTTTTTTGTAAATCTATATTACGTTTATTTGTTTAAAAAAATCTAAATTTTTGTTTATAGCATTTATGGCTGTTCATTTCAATAGACTAAAAATGTTACCAAAAATTATCGTTTGATAGATTATTCTTTAAAAATCTTGTATTTTATTATTAAAATCACTCATTTCACCAGTTCTCCCATATCTACACACTACAGAAAACTACATAATGAATTTTTTTTTAGTAACTTTATATTTGACTTTATATGTGATTCCATTTTATAATGACTGGTAATACCGGGGCTCTGTTTTTACGTTGTAATAATGAAATGTTTGTAGTTAAGGGTTAAACATGAACTTTGTAACTTTGTTAATGCGGTACGTGCCATCTAAAATATGGACAGTACTAGAGAACTTGAACTCCGGGTAGCGGGTAGGTACTTTTCACGATCCCGGTGGAAACAGACCTACTTCAGGGATTAGCGACCCTGCCCACGCTAGCTCATGATATTCCATCATCTCACACCGTGGAGTCTCATGTCCCAGAGCCTTTATCCTACACCCTCCATATTTATCCCTCCTAATCCTCAACCCTGGTGAAGGGCAGCAGCGATCACCAGTACCAACGCAAGGCGCAAAAGAAATTATCTTGGACCGGCTTGCTATTGGAATTCCACAGGCATGACTAGGACAGTTTGAATGGCTGTGGTACTGCGGTGTTGAAAGTAACGGGATACTACAACACTACCTTTTCCCCAGGATAACTCATCTCATTATGGCAGAACAAAACAAAACTCAGATGGCCCTCAGTCCCGGGCAGGCCTTAGATGGTCAGAGGGTGCGAAGAATCTCCCGGTGCCAAATAGATGATATCCAACGAATTTCAACATGGAATGTTAATAGTCTTTACGAACCAGGAAAACTACACAACCTTATAAAGGAAATGAATCGGCTGAAAATAAATATAATGGGAGTCAGTGAAGTCCGATGGTCTGGATCTGGACAGTTTACGAAAGATAAGATTACTATGTATTACTCGTGTAGTGACCCAACAGATAGACATCACCGACATGGGGTGGCTATTGCTCTTGACAGGAAGACCAGTAAATCGGTGACAGATTTTGTTCCAATTTCCGAACGAGTCATGTTGATCAAAATGACAGGCAAACCAGTAAACATAAATGTGACACAAGCATATGCACCAACAGCAGATAAGTCAGAAGAAGAGATATCTAAGTTCTATAAAGATCTGGAAAAAGCAATAAGACTAACAAAGAAAGAGGACATAAACATAATAATGGGCGACTTTAACGCCAAGGTGGGTAAAGGAAGATATGAAGACATAATTGGAGAGTACGGCCTTGGAGTTAGAAATGAAAGAGGCGACCTGCTGTGTGAATTCTGCCAGGAGAACGGTTTTGTCGTCATGAACACATGGTTTCAGCTCCCACCTCGTAAGTTATAAACTTGGAGATCACCAGGAGACCGTCCAAATCGAATAATTAGAAACCAAATTGACTACGTTTTAATAAACAGAAGATTTCGTAACGCTATCTAAAGAATCGCAGCATATCCAGGTGCTGATATTGCATCCGATCATAATTCGCTAATAGCAGATGTGAGGTTAAAACTAGCAAAAATTAAGAGAACAAATACAAATACCAGCACACCTATAAATACGAGAGAACTGATGAGAGACGAAAATCTGAAGAAGAGTTATGCGAATCAAATTAATGAAAGAATGCGAGTAATAGAACAAAATTATGATATCGAAGAGATGGTCAATGATATTAAAGGAACGATTCTGGCAGTAAACAGAGAAGTTAAAACACAGATCAGAAAGATAAAGCATAACGAATGGATGACGGACGAAATTATGGATCTAATGGAAAAGCGAAGGCAACATAAACAACAACGTAATCAAGACAAATACAAACAGATACACAAAGAAATCCGTCAGAAAATTAAGAAAGCAAAAGAACGTTGGATGGTGGAAAGGTGCAACGAAATAGAACAATTGCAGGAAAAAGGAGATAGTTTTGGACTACATAAGAAGATCAAAGAAATATCGAATATACACAAAAGCCACCACAGAACAAGAATACGCAACGACAGAAACGAATACATAGAGTCAGAAGAAGAGATAGCAATGGCGTGGAAAGAATACGCAGAAAGCCTTTTTAATGACGAAAGACCAACACAACCAACGCGCAAACTTCCTTCCGAAAACTTATCAGGGCCATCAATAATGCGAAGTGAAATAGAATATGCAGTTAGAACCACAAAGATGCATAAAGCAACAGGTCCAGATGAAATTAATATAGAAGCAATAAAACTACTAGACGAGGAGAATATCGAAATCTTGGTAAGGCTGTTCAATAGAATTTATGATACTGGTTACATTCCGCGAGAATGGCTGCAGTCATCCTTTGTGATGATCCCAAAAACAGCTAATGCCACAAAATGCAATGAACACCGCTTAATCAGTTTAATGAGTCACTTGTTGAAACTCTTCCTTAGGATATTACACTCAAGAATGTATAAGATACTAGAAGAACTTAGCGGGTCAACACAATTCGGTTTTAAGGGAGGACTAGGAACAAGAGAGGCAATTTTATGTTTGAACACCTTAATACAAAACTGCTTAGATCAACGAAAAGATGTCTACCTCACCTTCATCGACTACGAGAAGGCATTTGACAATGTTAAACATGATATCATGATGGAACTACTACATAGGGCCAACATTGACCAGAAGGAGATCAGAATTATTCAGAATCTATACTGGAACCAAATGGCAAAGGTGAGGATTGATCAAGACCAATATACGGATGAATTTGAAATCCGGAAAGGTGTCCGCCAAGGCTGCATACTCTCTCCGATGCTTTTTAATTTATATGTTGAAAATATATTTGCAGAAGCATTAGAAGATACGGAATTAGGCATTAAGGTGAACGGCATACCAATTAGCAACCTACGCTATGCGGACGACACAGTGATTATAACTGATAATTTGGCAGATTAGCAGTTATTACTTGATAGGGTGAATAGCATAGGTAAAAAATATGGCCTCAAAATCAACATTTTGAAAACGAAATATATGGTCATTAGCAGAAACCCTCCAGAAAACCCGATATTATGCATAGGTGACAATCGTATAAATCGCGTGAAAACTTTTAAATACCTTGGCACCACAATCAATGACCAATCGGATCCACAACGCGAGATAAAAACCCGAATACAAATGGCAAGACAAGCTTTTGTGAAATTCAGACCGCTCCTATGTAATCAACACTTAAACTTTGAAATACGCTACAGAATGGTCAAGTGCTACATATGGTCCATCTTGCTTTATGGCATGGAAACGTGGACTTTGAAAAAAACATCTATCAACAAACTTGAAGCATTTGAAATGTGGTCATTGAGAAGAATGATGCGCATACCTTGGGTGGATAGAGTTCGAAACGATGACGTCCTTAATAGAGCCGGCGTGGAAAGAGAACTCTTTGAATTAATTAAAAAACGCAAGATTGGTTACCTTGGGCACATATTGAGAGGAGCAAAATATGAAATACCACAGTTAATCCTACAAGGGAAGATCGAAGGTAGGAGAGGAGCCGGCCGCAAACAATTGTCCTGGTTAAGGAATATTAAAGAATGGACAGGAATACACAATACAGGTGAGCTGTGTCACGCCGCCAAGAACAGAATTCTAGTAATGAGATAGTCGCCTACGCACTTTGGTGTATGGCATGTTAAGAAGAAGAAGAGAACTTGAATACCTAAAAATATATTTAATTTTTATTTTTTAATAAAATTAATAAATATCTCATAGCAGGCATACACACTATAAATTCCCAGTCGTATAAAAAATTCACTTCTAATTTTTAAAATTTTGTTGGTTAAGAAAGTAGCTATAATTAAAATTCCTCTTGTCTAAAGCACTCCAATTATTTTGTAAACGATCAATATTTTCTTAATTAATATTTATTGGGTAAATTTAGTTTCCCGAAATACCGCTAATCAATATTGAAAATTATAGGTGCAGCTTAATGTACCAGGAAAATTATAAAAATATAAATATAAAAATTCTTACATAAGTAGTGACAGTCACTGCACTGTCACTACTGATGTAAGAAGAAGTGTTTAGGATGACGGTGGCGTTTCCTTTATCGGCGGGAAGAATAACTAGATTTGGATTTGACTGAAGTTCTTTCAGGGCTTTTTTTCTCGAATAGGCTAATATTTTGAATAGGCGGCTTTGAGTTTTTAAGAACTCTAGAGATGTCTTGCTGGTTATTTTAGCATCTTCGGAAGATAAACTGGAGATGGCTTCTTCAGTTTGATAGATGATTGTCTCAATTGGAATGTGACTTGGGGTCCCAGAGTAATTGAAACCTTTTGCTAAAGCTTAAGTGGCAATGGTTGAAATAGGGGTATCAGAAAAGTGATGGACCACTGTAGTGGGTTCCAATGTTGAGGTTTTTGGAATTTGTTCGGAAATGAGATTCAATAATTTGCGTTTCTGAGTTTCACTTTTAGATTCGAACGTGTTTAGGGCTGATTGTGTATTGATACGGTCGAAACTGTCCCATAATATAGGATGTACATTGAATGAAACGAATATGGATATTTTCAAGGACAAGTTGATTTCATGTAATAAAATGAACTATCGTACAAGTAAAGTGGTCCCAGGAGCGCAACTCTACAATTTTTTTTTGTTTTTTTTTTTGTAATGGTAGTGTGTTACTATATTCCTTTTCCATGGTAAATGTTATTGTCTCTTCTTTATCGTTTATATTATTCAGGAATGTATCCAACAACTTTGAGTTATGAGGTCATATTGAGAATACATCATCTACATATCTTCGCCATACTGTGGGTCTTAAATTTTGTTTAGAAAAAAGATTTGTTTCAAAATCTTCCATAAATATATCGGCTAATAATGGAGATAAACTAGAGCCCATTGCTAGACCAAAATTTTGTTTATAGAATTCATTATTTGGTTGAAAATATGTATTATCAGTACATAATGGTAATAAATCCATTATAGCTGGTATGTTTAATGTTTTTTGAGTTGCCAATGTATCATCACTTTCTAATTTTCTCTTGACTATTTTTAAAGTCTTATCTAATGGCAAATTCGTAAATAAACTATTTGTGTCAAAACTTACCAAAATATTATTTGAATTAAATTCAATATGTGATAAATTATTTAAAAAATGTTGTGTATTTCTTATAAATGTGTCATTTTTATTTGCAAATGGTTGTATATTATTTGATAAAAATTTTGATAGTTCACTACAAGGAAAATTCATGGTACTACAAATGGGTCTAAGGGGTATATTCGTTTTATGAACTTTCGGTACTCCATAAAAATGAGGGGTCTTACTGAAATGAGGTGTAATTATTCTTCTCTGATAACTTGTTAAGCAATCTTTAAACTTGAATAAAGTTCTATATATTCTGTTTTTCAAAGGCTTTACTGATATATCCTTTGTTATTTTTGTATAAGGTCCGTTTATTATTAGATCTTTCATTTTGTTTTCATATTGAATTTTATCCATTATTACAGTTGCATTTCACTTGTCTGGTGGTAGAATGATTGCGGAGTCGTCAGTTTTTAAATATCTTATAGCCTTTAGTTCCTCTTTGCTTATGTTTTGTTTAATTTTAATAGACTTTTCCAATGCAAGTTTACATAATACTCTGTATTCTTCCTTTTTGTGGGTTGGTAAACATTGAGATATTTTCTCCTCTGAGCTTATAATAGATATTTTCAAGGAAAAGTTGATTTCATGTAATAGAATGAACTATCTTACAAGTAAAGTGGTCCCAGGAGCGCAAATCAACAATTTTTTTTTGGTTTTTTTTTGCCGTATTGCCAGATTTCAGTAAGAGCCTAAGAAGGTATCCATTGGATTCTGACAGGAAAGGGTGAGGGAAATCTTTTTTGGACCTCTTAAAATTTATATATAACCATACCTATTACCGCAAATCAGAAAATATGTAGACATTAGAGCATAAACTAATAACTAGACTTCGGCAAATATGCAAATAAAAATGTAGAAAATATGGGCATAAATATGCACGTGTTTACCCGAAAATATGCAAATATTTTACAAAATATGCATACAAATAAATAAAAAAATCGTAAAATAGTAACAATTTTATTTAAAAAAAAAGTGTACATAACTAAATATTTCTTACTATTCATTAAGATTTACATTTATTTTAAGTAACTACATCATTTTTAAGTATGAACTCATTTAGAATTATGGTAACAATAAATGACCAAGTGGTGTTCAAAATTTTCTAACAAAAACTTGTGGCTTCTGTCTGAGTACATATATTTATATATGGAAAAACTTCGTTCAACATCAACTGATGTAACGGGAGCATTTTTCAAACTAACCAAAACATTTGGTTCTAAATTAATTGTTTACGAAATATTTCCAGCTAGAACACTGACTACTTCAGAAAGAATATGGTAACCTTTATTTTTTTCCATAGTAGCTTCAAATTTTTTTAAAATATCTTTTCCAATATTACCTCTAACGTTAATGCTGTACTTTCGAACAATGACAGTTTTGGTGATTCTAACTGAGTAATTGTTTTTTGAACAAAACTAAAATTTGATTTTATAAATGAAAGTTCTTGTTGAAGCAAGTTACTCTGAAAAGTTTGTTTAGAATCCAAAAGAGATTGGGAACTTTCATCTGTTAACGTATCAATTATGTTTTTTATTTTAACAAAATGATCTGCATAAAAATTAGCTGCTTCTAACCATGTTCCCCATCGCGTTAAAATAGGTTGTGGTGGAAGAGGAATGTTAGGTAGCATTTCTTTATAAAGTTGAATTCTTATAGGAGATTTAAGAAATACTTTTTTGACACTGGATATCATGGTATTTACAAAAGGAAACTTTTTTCGTATTTCCTCTGCAACTCTGTTTAATCCATGCGCTACACAAGTAACATGTATTAAATGTGGGAAAAATATTTTTAAATTTTGTCCTGCTTTCACCATATAAGGAGCAGCATCCGATAAAATAAGCAGTAATTTATTAGAAGGAATAGTTGTGGGAAGAAAAAAAGTTGCTAATGTTTCTTGTATAAAACGCGAAATTGTTAAAGCATTTGTTTTCTCAAGTTGTTGGCATGAAATAAGATGAGATTTTGGTAAGGTATCTTCTTTAAGAACACCAATCAATAAATGAGCAATATACTTTCCTGAGGAATCAGTGGTTTCGTCTACAGATATGTAAAAAGAATTATCTGCAATTTCTTTCTTAATATTAATTAACACCGACGAGTATAGCCCGTTTACATTATTTCTTCTTAGAGACCGATCACTTGAAACATTAAGTTTGCAATATTTTTTTAGAAACGAACTAAAATTTACATTTGCTAATTTTAAAAGCGGTATGTTTGCAAACACTAATGCGCGACACAAGTCTTCATTAAAAGTTTCTTGCTCATCTAATTTTTTTGAAGTAGATTGGAAACATTTAGCCATTGAAGTTTGATGTTTTCCTCCTATTTTTCCTTTTTTTGCAATGTGTTAAGCAGTTCTCACATGTTGGTCTATCTGAAATTTCTTCTCACATGCTATCTATAAATAAAAATAAAAACCTTTATTTTAACCCAACCTTTAAAATATAAAAATGTAGGTACAAGGTGTTTTTGGTTAATCAAATAACTGGTTTGGAAAAAAAAACACTCGCTAAGTGTTTTAAATGCAGTATTAATCCACAAATTAGTTTTTGTTACTAACCATTAGTACATCATATAACTTATTTTAAAATTCAACAAAAGTTTTTTTTTTGTTAATTCAATTACAATAAAAATAATTGTGTTTTAGAATAGCTGACTTCATAAAAAAAAGTAAAGGTGAAAAATTTTTCTAAATACACACCATTGTATTGTACCATGAACAATTTTTTCTCACTAAAGGAAGCTATTTTTCATTTAAAAACAACCTACGAGTACTAAATTTCAATTAAATACGTTTATTGGTTTTAAAGTTATTGTTGTTATTAAATAAAAGAATTTAATTTTTTTTAATTTTAACACCCTGTATCTCGAAAAGTAAATAAGTTTGACCCCTTATTAACTATATCGTTTTGTTTAATTTTTCGAGAAGTATCTACAGTCAAACGTTGTAAGTGTCATTTGGAAACACCCTGTATGTATGAAATATTAGATATTTAATAGAAAATATTAGATACTTACAATTTTGCCACAGACTGAACAGTAGATTTTTAGCATATCCATAGACAGCTCTTTATAAGGTTTAATCCAAGTTGAAGCACTAGTTGTTTTAGGCATTATAAAATCACAATCTTCCTTTTTGTTACGCACAACGAGTGTTGACGCTTTGAATATCAAAACAAAATTGATTTACAAATCTGAACATCAAATTAGAAATGTTTAGGTACCTAATTCAATAAACTGTGATATTTTGGAAAATCCCTAAATTAGGAACAAAACTATTAGCCGTTTACCTGCTGTTAAGATACAATAAATTGTAGATAGATTTGGGGATTAGATCATAAAATGCAAATGAGCGAACCCTTAGCGATTATCTAATAACTGAATGCCTCAGTGACCGAGACTTTCTAAGAATGTTGAGAGCTACTTAAATTGATCTTCTTTGAAATTGTAAATGTTTTGTACCTGTAGAGATTACGTACTTAGATCATTTCTTGATTAAAATGACTACAAAATTTTATACAAGAATTGAAATAAATTGGTATGTTTAAAAATTTTCAAATACAGTATAAAAATCTGAACTTTTATGCACTTTATGCAAACTTTTATACAAATATGCCAAAATATGAAATATTTGCATAAAATATGCACAATATGCAAAATATGCAATATGCATATTTGCCGAAGTCTACTAATAACCAATATTAACTATAAATTTTTAGATCCCTGGCTTAATTTACTGTTCTGTCCTCCTGTTCCTTTTTCTTCATCACTCCAGAAATCAGACAGTGTACTTCTCTCCATTCTTTTTCTCCTCTCAACATAATGTTTACAATATTTCTTTCATCCAGCTTGAAACCCATTCCTAAAAATGTGGGCGGGAGCATCCGGTACCGCACAAACAGTATAGTCTGCCGAGGCAAATTTGCCTATTCTATTTGTAAAGGTGCCAAAACTACCATGTCCCGTCAGAAACTGCGTCAGGAAGTAGTCTAGTTTCCTGACCTTACATTCCCACCACGGTCTCAGATCGGGAATAAGCTCGTTATTAATGTTAACTCAACAATATTGGCAATATCATTTTAAAGTCGTCTACTTTAAAATGTATAATGTATGTCTGAATTGTCAATATAACTGAGTTAGATAAAATTAAACTATTAGAAGAATTTTTCACCAAGTAACAAAAAAAAATTATTTAATTTACCACTGTTTGTGTTTTGAGAACGATTTCCGAAGTAGAAATTGAAACATCAATAAACTTACTTTAACCTTTAATTGTGCCTTGTTCCCATTTCAATAGTAATTACTTTAAAATAGGTCTGGAGAAGACTGATATGTTATGTTCTTATTTTAAATTATTTGTAATTTGTTTAGTAAAAGAGAATAAATCAAACTATTACAAAAATTGTGGACTATTTTTTGTGCTACGTAAATAAACATTTTAAATAAACAAAATATGTTAATAATAATAAATTTTGTTAAAAAAACTACAAGCAATAGATTATTGTATTGAAATTTAAACAAAATTCATCCAGAGGACTATTTTTATAACCGGTGTATTAGACCATGTGCGATTACTGATACACACAATTGTCATAATTAAAGTGAGTCTACTAAAAGGTTAAGTTTTAAATTACCCTGTATCTGTTTTAATATTAGAGTTATTGCCTTAAAACACAAATTATCACCTTGTTAACAAAACAAGTGTGAAAAACCGGCGGAAATCCATTAATCAAGATTTTTGCTCCGTATTTAATAACAGGATTATATATCACAAAGTTTCAAGCACTGTTTAAGGTTCAAAGAAAATTGAATTTATGCGGATTCCAAAATCGTTTTCTTATCGAAATAAATGGGTGTCTTTACCCGGTATGCATATTCAGAGAGTCATAAATTGGTATTTAATATTGAAATATTGCATTAATCATCAAGAAATACTCTGGCTAATTAATTGATTTAAATTTTTTACCCAAATTGTATCAGAATTTTAGAATTATTTGAAGTTATTTATGGTTCTTATATAAACATCATTAGGAAGATGTTTTCAGGCTATCGAAATATCCGGGCTAAATGAGATAAAGGAAATGAAAAGAAAATGTCACAGCCGCTCCTTTTTGTTTGGAAATTACTTAATTGATACGATCGCTTCCGGTCACGGTATTCAGTGGTAGTCAAACCAATATTAAATATATTACACTTCTTGAAAATAACTTTATTTAACACTAACTTATTTACAATACTTTAATACAATACCAAGTATAAAGTTCAATAACTTAATTACAATTGTTTATGTTGTTCCTCGTATGGTAAAGTAACGAATCTGAAAAAATGACATTTTACGGGAGAGCTAAACATCGAAAAATAGGGATATTGACCTAAATAAACGACAAAATTAATGGGAAAAAACCCCGTAAATGGCTGTATACCATCGTTTAAAAAAACACAGAAGTTAAAACACTTTACACATGTGTATTGTGGTATTAAAACAAACAAATATTTAAAACTATATAAAAGTGTCGTTAACATTTAAATTCTGGCAGAACGTTTTCAATCTGAACAGATCATCCTTAGTGCCTTGTGTATTTGTTGCTAATAGTAAAGTTGTCTATAAGACCTCCATGTATGGATTTACAGTATTCCAAATTTTACATTTAATATTGTTTTGACTCCAGGTCGATGACAATGTATATATTTTTAAAATTACTTTAGGGACTACATGTCTTCCTGCTCGAATATTAGCACGTGGTACTTGTCAGTTGAAACGACACAGACCAACAACAACTCAGTTGGTCTGTGTTAATATAATATATTAATTTTGGTTAAATATCAGAAACATTTGAGTATTTACTAATTACAAATTTAAAAAATGTTAAAACTGCTCTCCTTAAAAAGTAAGAAAATGGACATAGTGTCCTTTACCTCCGAGGTACGGTTATTAATCTCGTCTATTTGATCTCGATTATGTGAAGGATCAGGTTTGAACTTATCCGCTAAGACCTCTCTGAATTGCTCTTCATTTGTTCTTAGTTTAAAGGCATCTAGCCTCGTTGTTTTTTTTTAAATCCTTTTTCTCTCTTCTTTCATGTTAATATTTATTTTTGCTCAGACAGAGCTAATGTGTTTAATGATTAAACTTGAGAAGTCGCTGGTTTAAATTATATTGAATAAATAATTATAACGAAAAAATGTGATATTGTTGATACATAAAATTGGTGAAAATAGCAACTATAAATCGTAAAAGTAGAAACAAATTAGAAATAAACTGGTTTACTCATTATCAATGTTTTATACAAGAATAGACTTACCCTTTGGTTCTATTGATGAATTCGTACCAAGCTGTAGAGTTGGCCGGTGGTACCGACGCTTGGGACGCGGGAAGAACCGTCTGGAACTTGATGCGTGTCGATCGATCGTTGTCTGACCAAGAAGTGGCAATTGAGAATGCCTTGATATGGTCACAGCTAAGAATCAAGCCCTCTAAGCGGTGGTCCCAGAGGGTGTACCAATAAATCATTCCATTGTATTGCGACCCTTCCGATAATTTTAACTAATTGTGACGGTAACACGAAACTTTTGTGTGTATATTTTTGAACCATACAAAAGAGAAGCCAAATTCTCCGTATACACAACATCATAAATGAGATATCCAGTTTAAGTTTTATGAGACAACAGGAAACAATATATTTCAAAAAGGTCTTTTAAAATACAGCACCAAATTAGGTCATATTACAGTACCGTAACAGAAAAAATATTAATTGTAAAAATATAAAATGAATGCGCAAATACTTTCTCCAACATAATGCAAACATAATATTCACTTTGATATTTATTATAGATAAATTATAAAATATAGCACACACATTCTCAACAATTATAATACATATTCAAATTACAAACAACCAATTCGTAGACAAAACTGAAGATAAGAAATTCCTAATACAAAATGAAAATTTACTGATTTCGTGCGAGAAGTCATGTCATATACATTAAATGGGCAATAATGTGTGGACGGTAATCCTATCTCATCGAAAAATCGAACAATTCTCTGGCACTCAAATGACAAATTGACAAAATTTGAAAATGACGTAACCCTGCAATCGGGGTAGCGTAGTCGAGGTATTACTGTATTTAGAATTGTTGATTTTTTTAATGAGTAATGTAAAAGTCTTTCTCATAACTCTATACTTACCCATTGAATAAATGAGTTTGAATCATTTTAACTCTTGACTTCCTACTTATAGGGTTGATGGGTTTTAATTTATTTTTTTTATGATTTTTTGATTGATATTTAATTTTTTTTTGGAGGGGGTCATGTCCCCCATGACCTCCCTTGTATCCGCCACTGAGTTCACTTTTGATAGCGAAAAAAAGGGTTAAGTTTGCTTTTATTTAATTTTCCAAATATTTAAATATTACTTTATCACAAATACAAAAGTATTAGAAAAACATGGACGATGTTCTTTCAATTTAAAGTAACTTTTAAATATTTATTGCTGCTTCTAGTTACTTACTGCTACTCACAAAAGAAGGCTGTTACTTTTTGCTTCGTCTCTGAATACAAGTTTTGTGAATACACTCGAGCTTTTATGCTATTTATTTCGCCCAATTCATTCTACTGTCGATGTCGTGTCGGCCAAACGGACATTTCCTGAATATTGAACTTTCGTGAGGAAATCGGCTATCTTATACAAAACTTTGGATTCGAATATGTCGAAAGGATAGACACGTTTTCACTTCTACAATTGATTCCAAAAAAAAGGTCAGGGGAAGCAATATATCGAGATGTTATAAGTTATAAATATCGCAATACGAAAAAGTTTTATCTAAAAATTCCGTAACAGGCTGTAAGAAACTTTAACAAAAGTTGAATAAAACGATAAAGTTGGAAGTGTACGTAAATCGCAATATCAATATTAAAAAGGAAAATATAAAAATAATAAACTACCTTATAGGTAGAAAGCTTCAATAAAATAAAATTAATTTAGAAACAACTAAACGATTTTTTATCTTAACTGTATAGACGAGTTTGCAGCTAAAATGTGTTGTGTGAGATATTAAAAAAAGACAAAAAACAACAAAATCATAGTTATTTGATATTGTTGATAACTTTTTGCCATTTATGTCATAAATTAAAATTTGTTTAAATATAACTAAACTTGAGAGTTCTATCGTGTTGGAATTGTGTGCAAAAGATAAGCCAGATAGTTAACTATCCTTTTAGCAATAAAACTCCAACTAACGTTGGAAGCCAATTATTTAAGGCTTTGTCAATATCAGTCCCTCAGGTGTAACTACGTCCTAGAGGTAATGGATTTTGACAATAGCTATGAGTCATGCCGATGCAGTCCACAAGTTTACCTGTGATTTACAAGGCCATATCTCTTGTCAAAATCCATTACCTATATCTAACAAATCTAAAAAATAAGTTTGGCAACGGGCGACTACGAACTCCCCCATGCTACCTAAGGACACTAAACACAGATAAGATTGATTTGTCCTATGCTCTAATGTAAGAAATGTGTTGTGTTGAGTGTGACGTAGGCGTGGGGATTCGTGGTTGACATTTCTTATTGTTTTATATAGAGTAGTTCTGCCTGCTGCCAATTTTTTTGCTGTGCTAGCGATTTAAAGGCTTTATAAGACTATTTAATTATTGTTTCTATATCACTTTACTTCTACAAACAAAATGGGTGGTAATAGATGTGCCATATATTATGGTTTTGACAATAATTTTAAGAGTGTGAAAACCAAGAATATGCCTGTTATTTTTTACAGTTTTCCAAAAGAAAAGCATTTGGTGTCGAAAACTATAGGGCTGAATGGGTTAACCGATGCAGAAGAGCTGATAATTTTAATCCTGATTCTAGTAGAATATGCTATGTTCATTTTACAAACAATGACTATGAAAGAGATCATCCAAATGAATTATTAGGTAAAATAAAAAATCAATAATATGTCTATAAAAATTTTTTAACGTAACTTATTTTAGGTTTACCTACTAACCGCCTTTTAAAGAAAACTGCAGTTCTAACACTTTGTTTATATAAACATACCTTTGACACACCTGTCTCTACTCGTAAAGATAGATTAGATGTTAGAAACAGAAAGCAACTTGTAGCAGAAATTACAAAGGTTATAATCAACATTAACATACTATTACTCAATCTGAAATAATTTTTGAACAAGCTGGTGACAATATAGATTTAAAACCTGAAGTAGATTTTGAAGCAAAATACAACGAATTATTAAACAAGTAAAAAAATTAAGAGCTGATCATTTCAATTTGAAGAAAAAGAGTCAAATGAAAATAAAAACTGTAACAAATCCGTTGAGGTATTCTAAAGCAAAAAATTTAAATGTTCAGAAAAAAATTAAAAAATCTGAAATTTTTGCTGAAATTTTGTTAAATAAAGTGCCAATAGTGCCAAAAGTGTTAAATAAACAAAAAGCCAATCTTAAAATTCGTCAAGAAAAAATAGAAGAATCTGATGAATCGTCATATTGTGTTGTCAATGATTTGCAGAAAACTACAGATGATGCCTTAGAATACATCGCTGGGTATTTAGCAAAAAAATTTAAAGAGTTTACCTGATTTAGGTAATTTCATATACAAAGTTAGTGAACATAGTTTACCATCATGGGTGCAGCAACTCTCTTATGGAGGTCTTATCAAGCCTACAGATGAGTGGTTCATAAAAATAACATAATGGAATAAATATATTGAAAGGTATAGGAAAAATAATGGAGTTGTTGGAAACATTTCAAAAAGGATTTTAAAAAAGAAAAAGTGTCGCCATATGCCCTTACTAAAAACTTTTGTAAAGTTAGAAGAATCATTAGAATAAATTATAGACATTTAAAATTCTAGGAAGCTGCATGAAAATTTGAAGCAAAAAAACTTATCGTGTTGGATTCAACTAGGTCAAAAATTAGAAAATTAAATAAAATTGTTCGATAGGGAATGTTTCTAAAGTTTCCTAGTATTGTATACTGTTTAGTATTACCTATGTATGTTTATGAAATAAATGATTCAGTATCGAATAGTTTTATTTATCATCAAATGTTTTTGGATATTAATTTGTGCTCTGATTACGTAAGTAAAACACGGATTTATAGATTTTATTTACCAGAAATATTTACTTTGAGAATAAACTGACATTTATTAATTTAATTATAATACTAGCAAATGCATTCATTTCCAAATTAAATTTTATTTGCCATGTAAAAGAGATCATTAAGAATTTATAAGTCTGAATATCTTAGGTACTGTTAAAAATCTGATTATCTGCCATCTATTTACAAAAACAAAATGTAAATTTTTCGTTTTAAATTTTTTAATCGCTCATCTTCCGTTTAAGTTAATAGTAACAATAAGGTCGATAATTGCTTGTCATCCCCACACCTACGTCACAGCCGCGTGTTGCAGTGACAGACATATTTGGAAAATGGAACTATCATATAATGTACTTAACCGTTCTTGCACGTTACCTAGGTTTTGATGGGTTTAGTTTTAGGTTAAACACAGACAGGTCAGCTTACGCTGCGTCTGCGCCTCGTCAGCTGCCGCGCGGCTTAAAACACATGAGGCAGTTTAATGGCTAATTAGTGATTAAAATAAGTAATAGAGAATCCTATATTTTAGATTTGAAAAGTTAGCTGCCTAATAATTGCAAACTGACTAAATTAAGTCTAATTTATTAATGTTTTTATTAACATAATATTCATTAAGCCTATTTTCAATAAAATCAACTTTTCTTTTTGCCGTTCTACAAACTTTTTTTTCGAATCTTTGTGCAGTTCTAATTTTCACATATCTGCTTGAAAATTTAACAAAATGTCTGTAAATTTGAATATGACAGGATGTGGTTTATAAAAACATTCGTTAAATTTCGAGTGAAATGATTCACATGCGTTTGTAGTAAATATAAGAGATGATCAATTTGAAGCCCACATGTAAGGTGGAAATGTTGAATTTTCCGTTAAATAATTATCCACTAGGTAATCACAAAATTGTAAAACTCTGTCATCTTCTGGCATAATATTAAAAAGTTCACCAGAAAAAAGTATTCAACATCATTTGGATTTAAATAAGGAATGCCGAAAAACAATTTTAAATATTTTCCAATAAAGTTTGATTTTTATATTCCGAGGACAAACCTAAATTTTGAATTTTTCGGTACTTATCAATTTTGTTTTAAATGAAATATGCAACAAAAAATAATAATTTCGGGCTACACTAACTTGGCTGCATTTTAAATTGCTATTTTAAAATCAGAAATTATTCGCTTCGGTTTGAAATTTAAATTCAAATCTGTACATATGGATATTAATGTATCAAAAGTACTTTTGTACGATTGCTGTGATTTATTTGTTAACAAAAAAATACTAGAGGAACATAAAAACCATTTTTGTAGCCATGTATATAAATGTAGCCATGTATAATAGTAGACATCTAATAAAAATATTTAGAATAGTATTGAAAAGTTTCATCTACATAGAGAGTCTACATAACACTAAAAGTAAAGATTTGTGAAACAACTAAAAATTGCGGAATTATTTTTCGTAGATAATAAAAAGTTTTCACCTGTATTTGTTTCTAAATTTAAGTTTACTAACACTTCTAGAACTTCTTCCCGTAACTTGGGCAATGATGGTGTGGATTTTCGTCTTGCAATATAGATATTTCTTCGAACGCTAGAAATGTAATTCGTTGTCAGCAGTAAATTGCTGAAATTTTCCTTCCTCAATTCCTGGTGGAAAATCTTTAAAGGTCTTTAACGTATACCTTCTACAGCTTTCCTTTTTGTAGAATTACTAAAAAATTGCCGATCAACGTGGATATCTGGAGCATGATTATGCTCCACCGATGCTTTTTAAGAATAACGTATTTTTTATCACTCTTTGTGTACACTTTGTCTTGACATCCTTTTCTGATGCATCGCTATCTAACTTTTCCATCTTTGGAGACATGGGACATTCATTAGTTATTGATAAAAGTTCTCCCATTTGACTAAACATAGTCGTTAGATTCACCATTTGAATGTTAAACACAAACGGACAAAACTATACCGCAATAGTTACAACTGAAGTGTTGCAACTTTCTCGGCGATGGGCAGCAAGTACATATCCATATCCTGACACTTACTGAAGATAGTCGCCAAGGTTAGAATGAAAGAATATGAATTAATTAATGAAAAAAAGACAAAAATCTAGTTAAAAATATTTTACGTTAAAATGGAAACTTTTTTCTATATTAAGTGAAATAACCAATTATACGGCAATAAAATAAAATGTTTGTTAAATGATAGTATTATAAACTATATTTTTATTATACATACTATGTATATAAAATTAAAAAATACATACTGCGGCTACTGCATATTTCGAACTTGGTGTAAAGGATGGTGAACTATTCAAGATGTAGATTTGACTTACCTGAAAAAGAGAGAAAAGTTTGAGTAAATGAGTAGTTTATATTACCTTTATTTTATTATTACAATTAGTAGACATTAAATATTACAAATATTACAATTATTTAATTAGTACAATTCATAGACATATAAATATCGTGGAGATCCCAAAATAAAAAATATCGTCGAGGCATGAAAGTCGATTTAATTTCAAGCTCCACAACTTTTATAGTTTTTAATAGAAAAAGTATAAATTTAAAGTGGTCGTCTAGAATTGCAAATCTCCTCGTCTTGTAAAGTCGGTTCGCTATATTTACGCGGGTTTCGGATTAAAAATTTTATTGTTTGTAAGTACCCAGTTTTAATTACCTGTTCTTTGGGGAAATATCAACTGGTCAAATGAAATGAAAAATAATCCATAACTTTTTTTAATTAAATAATAATGGAAAATCTTTTATATAATTGACAGTATAATAAGGAGAATTACTTCATTAATGGAGTCTAATGTGGCTAATATAAACCTAATAATAATTTTATATTACACTTCACACAGAAAATACGGTCTATGTATATTGGTTTCATGGAGAGAATTTCTAATGAAAAATAAAAAAATTTAACTTGCCAACAAAAATGAAAATCAGTCATTATCATCAAAAATATCATAATCGTCATCGTCATTACTGTCATCACCATTAATTGTTATTATGATTGGACTTATTTCGTTTATTTTATTTTCACGAGTCCACCAATCTTCTATTAGTTTCTCGCACTTGAATATACAGTTGCAAAACACTTCTGGAGATACAATTGAAAGTGCCTTTTGCCAAGTTTCCCGAACAACGTCGTCGCTATAACCGGTAGGCCCAATTTGGTTGTCATAATATTGTTTTGCTATTCCCCATATATATTCGATGTTCCTTTGTCAACCATTCTTTAATTTTATTAACAGTCCAAGAATTCGTTGGACTTTTGTTTAATACTTCAGAATGGTAAGGTGCATTGTCTAAAATAATTACGCTGGGCTCACTTAAACCTGGAAGTTTTTCATGTAACCATTTTACAAACATTTCTGTTTTCATATTATCGTGATACTTACTTGATTTTGATTTAGATGAAAATATTAAATCAGCACCTTTTATAAAACCCGATTTCCCTCCTGCATGTAAAATTATGCGTCGCTTTCCCTCTCCATCAGAATGTTTGATAGACTTTACGTTATCATCTTGCCATATTCTCTTGGTTGCACCCCTAGAAAATATCAATGTTTCGTCTAAATATATAAAAATTGCCCTTTCTTCTTTTAATTTAGAATATTTTCTTAGAAAGTTAAGTCTTTTATGCACAACAGAACTTCTTTCACAAAGGGCTTTTCTGTTACCCTTCTTTTGAAATTTGAAACCCAAATTATGTATCACTTGCCATGGACTTGTTCTGCCAATTTCGTCAAATTTTCTATCTTTTAATTCCGAGAGAATTGTATTTAAGGTCACATGTTCCTTGTTGGCTCACATTCGATAAATGGTATCACGAATTTCAAATTTTTTTCCATCTGGAATATCTTTCGTTTTCAATGAGAGGCGAGTTTTTCGGTGATCTTCTTTCGGCCGTTCATTATTGCGATTTTGTAATACTCCTCTTAGTTTGGTTTCACTAAATCCTAGAGCATCACATACGCGTTGTTGAACAGACATTACCGAATTTAACACTTAGACTGCCGCCATAATGAAAAAAAGAGGGTCCTTCCAGCCGGACATATTTCTATCATATATCAATAACATACAAGCGAAAATCAAAAGCTGATTCTCGCGGCAACAGAATCAAATTGGCCGTGCATCACGGCATGCTTCTCATGGCAGTCAAAGTGTTAAAGGACCGCCATTTTATTTTTCATCCGTAAAATACTTATGTACACTACAAATTAGACTATCTACATCTAACACACGTCTAGGCATTTTTAAATATTTCCACCAAACATACAATGTCAACACTGGCAAAGAATCAATTCAACTGCAATATTGTAACAAATTTATACCTACCCTAATGTTATTTTAATGTATTTTAAAATATGAGCATTAATGCAGTTTTTACCTAATTTTCTGGGAAGTCGTTTACTGCACCTGGTTATCAATGAGTTATAAGCATAATTTTATTAATCCGAAACCCGCGTAAATATAGCGAACCGACTATACGACTCTCGTCACTTGCGATCGGTAGCGCACGAGAAAGTTCGAATGAGATGCACGTCTTCAGTTATGGGAATAAGATTATTGTATTTGCTTTCTTCGTTTTTTGTTGTTTTTTGCCCTAAAATATATATATATATATATATATATATATATATATATATATATATATATATAAATAGAGTGTGTGTAACGACGCTAAGAATACAATTCTTTGGAGGGTAACTTTCGGGAAAGCGTCAAAACAAGGATCAGCTATAGATGGTATAAGCCAGCTTGGTGTAGAACTTTATTCTATATGTGAAATTTTCGGTGATATGTTGTCACCTTCATCAGCACATTGAAAATGTTCAGTTGGTCCTAGTTGTAAAAAACACTGTCACAAACATGTTAAAAATATTAAAAAATACATTTAAAATTTTGAATAAAAACATTACAAACAACAGGGTAGTTTTTCAAATACAAACACAACAAAAAATCTCTTTTTTTTTGTTGTGTTTGTATTTGAAAAACTACCCTGTTGTTTGTAATGTTTTTATTCAAAATTTTAAATGTATTTTTTAATATTTTTAACATGTTTGTGACAGTGTTTTTTACAACTAGGACCAACTGAACATTTTCAATGTGCTGATGAAGGTGACAACATATCACCGAAAATTTCACATATAGAATAAAGTTCTACACCAAGCTGGCTTATACCATCTATAGCTGATCCTTGTTTTGACGCTTTCCCGAAAGTTACCCTCCAAAGTATATATATATATATATATATATATATATATATATATATGTATATATATATATATATATATATATATATATATATTATATATATATATATATATATATATATTTAAATATTATGTTCGTTGTTTGTAGTACTACTAGCTTTATAGAAATATATTGTTTGTAATATAAAATTCTGAAAACATTGAATTTCTGTTTCTAGGTATTTAATATAAACTTAGTTAGGAAAGTGTAGAAATACTCTCAATTGTATAATTATACAATGAAAGAATATGCCAATATGGATATATAAAAAATGCGTCCTCCCTGGTTGGCAGATGTGAGCAAACAGCAAACTGAATCCACTAGTGTGCGGTGAACAATCGCTCGTACAGCAGGGTTCGTACAAGACGAGCGCAATGCAAGAACTTAGACGCGTGCCTTCGATCGACTTCTGTGCGGAAGGCCTTACTCATGGCGTCGTCTACTTCATTCCTCCAGGATCTTAGGGGTCGTCCTGTTTTCCTCCTTCCTATGGGGCTCCATTCGGTTATTCTCTTTATCCATCTGCTGTCGCTAGTTCTTCTTACATGTCCATACCACTTTAGTCTTTTTTGTTCTATATATTTTAGTATGTCTGTTTCTAGTAATGTTGTTTGCTTTATTTCGTTATTACTTCTCCTATCCATTCTTGTTACTCTGCAGTATCTTCGTAGGCATTACATCTTTGTTGCTACTATCTTAGTGCTGTTTTTCTAATTCATAATCCAATCCTCAGCCCCATATGTCATAATACTTCGCACTAATGTCTCATAAATCTGTGTTTTTGTCTTCATATTTAGGTGTCTGTCCCACCATACTGAGTTAAGTTGTCGGATTACTGTTCTTGTTCGTCCTAATCTTTGTGTAATTTTTTTCCTCTGTTGTTGTATATTTCGTGATTATAAATCCCAAGTATTTGAATTTATTATTTTCTTTAATTGTTACGTTGTCATCAATCTGTAGATCTTCTATGTCTTCTTAACTTGTAGATAGGTACTCTGTTTTTGCGAGGTTAACATCTAGCCCATTCTTGGTATAGTCTTCTTGTACTTTCTTCATCATATAGCTGAGGTCGTCTTGGTCTTGTGCAATCACTACTTGATCATCTGCAAAGCTTAACGTATATAGGTATTCGATCTGTACCGGTACTCCCATGCCTTCGCATTTTTTTCTATGTAGTCAAGGCTTTCTTTAAGTATATTTTGACCCTGCAGGAGTCCTTTTGTTGTGATGAAGTCTCCTATGATTCTTGTTCCCATATTAATGGACACTTTATTTTCTTTATACAGAGCTTTTGTAGCTTTTATGAGTTCCGTCTGTATCATATTTGTAATACCGTTGTTTTTTATTCATTGTTAACATTCGATATAAAAATTAGAAAAAAAGTGGGCGGTACAGCTGATGCACAAGTAATTAACTGGTGGCAAAGAACGTGTTAAGACAATCGTACGCTAGCTGTGGTATTTTGCTAGGATATTTAATTATGTTAATGTAGCGATGGTCTATTCGGCATTCAGTTACTGCTTTTAACGTTTAACGTGATAGTACTATCTACATATCGAACTTACCGTTTAAAAATTTTGATGAATAAAAATTTCATTTAAAGTTTACCTGTATTATATTATTAAACAATGGAAGCAAACACGTTTTAATGACCGCTTAATATTTATGCTAAGGGACCTACATACGAGGCATTAGTACATACAGATTATTATGACTCACCCTGTATAATTATTCATTACCATAATAAAATTTGCAAAATAATTTTATTTTATGACTGACCTTAAGAGATTTTTAATAGTACTATGTAGATTTTTCGTTAGTTTTGTGTAAATATTTTATCAAACCCTGTACATTTGACTTTAAAATTATATTCTTTTTGTTCACTGATCATCACTAACATGTTTAAAGTATAAGCCATATTCAATGTCTATACATCTTACCTTCAAATGTAAAGTGCAAAATCTTATACATCGTGTAACCTAGATGAAAGCTCGATGTTTCACCTTATTTTCTCGAGAAAAATGAGAAAAGATTTCGTCTTTCAATTGAATACTTTGTCGTTTCGTATGCACTTTGTATGCATGGAAATGTATGCAGCAAGCTAAAGATAAGTTTGAAGACGATAACACGTTTTTACAGGATGAATGATATACCAAAAGTTCGAAAATGACTCTTCGTTTGGAGAGATTTTGAGAGAAACTTCTCTTTTACATGTTTTTGTAAAATTTTATAGCAAAAATACAAAAAACATTTTTGAAATTGGTCTTTAAATTGAAAGAGAATAAAGTTATGATAAGCGGGAAAGAAAAATTTTCGGCATATTAAATAAATTACGGAAATAATGAAAGACATATTTTAATTAACCCTGCATCACTCGCGCTATGAGTATTTCTCTCACACCTACCAGTAAAATGCAAATTTTATTAACGGTAAATCACGCATACTGCTACCCCCACTTCTAGCTGAGTTTCTAAGGGTCTTCGTTGTTACGCTTGAGCGCATGCAATATTTAGTGCATGTTGGTAATAGATATCGGGCACTTGTCGATCGTGTGCAGATCTCTGTGAGAATTTCTCTCATCGCGCAAGTTCTAACGTAGTATATTTTCTTAAGGTTGAATAAAGTTTTGGTAAGTAAATTTAAGATTTTTTTATACATAACTACTTTATTTGCTTTTTAAATAAGGTCAAGGTGTTCTATTATTGTGGTATTGTTATTTTAGATAGTAAACAATGAGTAGAGGACTGACGCTTGCAGAATTAGGGCGAATTCGATATGAAGAGGCACAAAGAGAAGGTATGTCAGCTAACATACCATGGAGTGGGCAAGAGGAATGTCAAAATCAAGAAATTATGGAAGATGGCGGACGAGTGGATGTTGAAAGTGACGCTTCCAGTGAACATAGTATGCATAATACCGATTCCGAACAATCTGATGTAGAAGTTGAAAATTTTGTTTATGAAGTTGACGATAATCCCGCATATACATCAAAACATCATTTCACTGGTAAAGACAAAAAAACTCACTGGATGGCTTATCCTCCACGACCTAACGTAAGAGTGCCTACAAAAAATATTGTTAGTCATCTTCCCGGAGTAAAAAATATTGCAAAAGATGCAAATACTGTCGAAGCATGCTGGGAATTATATATTACAAAAGAAATGGTTGAAGAAATCGTACAATGCACAAATATCTATCTAGCAAAAATACGAGGTAACTATACGAGAGAAAGAGATTGCCGTGACACAGACGCTACAGAAATATATGCTTTTATCGGCCTCCTATACATGGCTGGGGTACGAAAGGCTCAATATCTAAATACTAAAGAACTTTGGGCTGATTCAATATTTGCTCCTGCTTGCTTTAGACTAACGATGTCACGAGAACGATTTCATATTTTAGGAAGAGCACTAAGATTTGACAATATCAATGACCGAAACGAAAGAAAAAAATACGATAATTTGGCTCCCATTCGAAACATATTTGAACAGTTTGTGTCCAAGTGTCAAGAAAACTACCAAGTTGGAGAGTATTGTACAGTGGATGAAATGTTGGAAAGCTTTAGAGGGCGATGTAAATTTCGGCAATATATAGCCAACAAGCCGGCCAAATACGGCATTAAAATATATGCCTTAGTTGACTCAAGGATGTTTTATACCTGCAATATGGAGATATATGCAGGAAAACAGCCAGTTGGCCCTTTTTATCTAGACAACTCTGCATCTGCTGTTGTTATGCGTATAGCAAATCCCATATTAAACACAGGTAGAAATATAACTATGGACAATTATTTCACGTCAGTGCCGTTAGCCAAACAATTACTTGATAGGAAAACTACACTTGTTGGTACCCTAAGGAAAAACAAGAGGGAAATTCCGCCAATATTTATAAATGTGAAAAGACCTGTACCTAGTAGCATGTTTGGTTTCCGAAAGAATACTGTATTATTATCGTATAAACCCAAACCTCAGAAAAACGTATTGATGTTATCTACATTTCATTCTGGGGACTACATCGATCCTGAATCTGGCGAACTGGAAAAACCTGAGATCATTACATTTTATAACCTAACAAAAGGAGGTGTCGATGTGGTTGATGAATTAAAATCAACTTATTCTGTTTCCAGATATTGTTGCCGATGGCCACTTAGAATTTTTTTTACAATTTTGGACGTTGCTGCTATTAATTCCAATATTGTATATAAAAGTAATACCGAAGTTATTGAAGAACGTAGAATTTATCTCAATCATCTGGCCGAAGCTTTGATTAAACCTCTGTTGATTCGTCGTTCATCGATCAGGTCTTTGCCAATTAATATTCGAAGCATGCTAAGGGAATATTTAAATATGCCTCAGATTGAACAGAACAGAGAATCTGTTCCAGATTTCTGTGGATTTTGTCCAAGAAGAAAGAACAGGAAGTCAAAAAAACGATGTGTTAGCTGCAATGTTGCCATTTGCACGGAGCATACCACCTTCACATGTCCAACGTGTTCTGGCGTAAACGATAATAGTGGTACTTTAGATGATTAAATTTTTGATTAATATTATGTTTATTTTATCTGATTTAAGGATAACATTAATTTAAAGATAGATGTAAAATAAAATATACAGGGTATTTTTTTTTAGTTCTTAGCATTGTATAAGTTTTCTTTTTAGTATTTTTAATGTACTTATAACTCTATTTTTGGCATTTATTTTAAATAAACCCTTTTATTATTACCAATAGTTTTGTTTCATTTGCATAAAAAAAAATAAAAACAGTTACACCGAACAAAATCTTGAAGGGTTCGTCGTGTGAGAGAAATTCTCACGCGCGAGTTCTCGCGTAATTTTTTAAGGCGCGAGTGATGCAGGGTTAACACGGATTATTCTAAGGAGCAATATTTTATTTAGTATGTTCTTTAGTGGTATAACTATACTATGTATACCATTATATATATAGTAAACTCTTAAATATTGGGGAAATCGGCAAGAAAGACTCTAATGAGTATCAATTGTTTCGCCGAACGTTTTCGCCAAAGAGAATTAATTTGGCTTCTTCAGGGCTGAAAAAGAATAAATTATAATAAGCTACCATATATTATCTATTAAAAAACATTTGATCTTACCGTAACTTAGAATTATTGAGTTAGGATGTCAAAAACTTAGCTAGTAACAATATACTGGTGTTTTTTGTTACTATGTGCAAAAAAAAAATTTTAACGTTGGAAATATATGGTAGCTTTGAACTTAAAACGCAAAGGTTTACCCAAGGTTAATCGAAAAACCCAGTGTAACTACATTTAAAAGGAAGTAATTCTTTTAAATATCGACAATAACTAAGTTTTTGATTGTTAGAAAGTTTAAATGTAAGGTTCTGTTCAGACTCAGAACGCATGTGCCGACAATTCAAGTAATACTTTTGAATCTTAATGCCGTTAAGGTTCATTGGTAAAACCGAATGAAGTTGAATCCCAGTTTGGGGAATTATTTTAGGTTTTCTTAATTGAAATTATTTTTTAATTATATTATACTGTTCATGTATTATTATAATAATATCTTATTGAGATGTATCTAAAAAAAGCAAGGGAATGTTATATTTTTTAGTTAATCAAAATTATTATTAAGTAGGTTAGTTGTTAATGGATATATCAGTAAAGTTAGTTATCTGTGATGTTGTATTGTTCTTGGTATCTGATTTAAGTAAGAAATGGTATCTTCTTCTTCAAGTGCCCTGTCCGTTGCGAACGTTGGCTATTAACATGGCAATTTTGATCTTGTTTGCGGCGCTTCTGAATAGTTCGACCGATGTGAGCCCGAACCACTTCCGCAGATTTTGGAGCCACGAGTGTCTTCTCCTGCCTGGCCCTCGCTTACTGTCTATTTTTCCCTGGACAATCAATTGTAGCAGACGGTACTTATCGTGTCTCAATATGTGGCCTAGATATTCAAGCTTTCTTTGTTTAATTGTATTCACGATTTCTTTCTCCTTTCCGATTCTTTGGAGTACCTCTATGTTGGTGACATGTTCGGTCCAGGATATACGAAGAATGCGTCGGTACACCCACATTTCGAATGCTTCTAGTTTTCTCGTTAGCGTCTTCGTCAGCGTCCAGGCCTCCACGCCATACAGCAAGATCGGAAAAATGTAGCATTTAACTATACGTAGTTTTAGGGGAAGAGACAAATCCTTGCTTATGAGGAGCTTTTTCATATTGCTAAATGCTGCTCTAGCTCGTTCTATTCTCGCCTTAATTTCTATGGTCTGTTCCCATTTTGCATTTACGTTGGTGCCAAGGTACACATAAGATTCTACATGGTCAATTAATATGTTACTTATCCGTAATTGTCGAGCAGGTTGTTGCTTTTTGCTTATCAGCATCCACTTTGTCTTCTTGAAGTTGAGGCTCAGGCCGTATTCCTCACTAACTGAATAAAGTCTTTCCATTACTTGTTGTAATTCGTCTATGGTACTGGCAAGGATCACCGTGTCGTCGGCGTATCTTATATTGTTCGTTAACTCGCCGTTTATTTTAATGCCCTCATTTGCATTTTCCATACATTTGTTAAATATTTCCTCGGAATACATATTGAATAGGAGTGGGGATAATATACACCCCTGACGAACACCCCTTTTGATCTGCACGCTTTCAGTGAGTTCGTTGCCAATTTTTGCTCTTGCTGTTTGACCCCAGTATAGGTTTGCCACAATTCGAATGTCCTTGTCGTCACAGACAAGGCACGTTGACGACAAGGACGACAAGAAATGGTATATATCACTTAAATTCTTAATGTCACTCTTAACATTGATGGAGAAATCGTTAAGGAAATTATAAGACATTTCAATAAACTCTCTTTTAGATTTATTGTTTTTACAGTGGAGAATTGTAGTGTTAGTATAGTCCATGAGATGACCAATGGAATGGATATGTTTGGCTAATGCAAAGCAGTCAGTGTAAAGTCGAGAATCACTTTTGTGTAGTGTAATACGTGATTTCAATAATTGAGATGTTTGGCCAATGTAGGAATTGCTGCAAGAGAGGCATGGAATGTTGTAGACAATGTTACTAAGCCTATCTATGGGAGTCTTATCTTTTATCTTAGGGGAAAGATTATTAATTGTTAGGGCTGATCTACAAGCCACATTAAGTTTAATGTTGTTTCCAGGTTAAAAAATGTCTTTATATTAACTTATGTTGTGTGGGTCCAAAGATTTCCTAGTTATCCTTTCTCGAGATAGAGAAAGAAGGATAATAATAAAAATAGTATGTGACAAAAAATTGGTATCCTTTATTTTATTTAAAGAAGAATAAAACAATATTATCAAATTTTGTAGTTATCTTATCAATCAGTGTAAATGAATACAATAAAATTTACACAAAAATTATTTTAAGTCTTCTTGAAGACAAAACCAATTTAAAGCCAATTTCAATGAATGTCTTTAAAACTTTTTATCTTTCTGATTTTTCAATATTTACTTTTTGTATATAGGTCGAACAAATAATATATTTCCCCTAAATATAGGTGAAAAATTTATGTTTTTCTAAAATAGCTTTTATGCAATATTCGTTTCATACTCACCGGAAGAAATGTGTAATATACTATAATACTTATAGTACTTGTTAACAACTTATCCAATTAAAATTATTAAAATGTAGATAGTATCGCTAAAATCATTATAGGTCAATAGCATTAACACAATTAAAAAATATTTCAATGCAGCCTAAACCCAAGATTACATCTAACTTTAGAAAGCATAAAATAAAGAAACATATTCTACAGTATAAAGAAACGATTGAACCGGACATTCACTCTAACTGTTTAATTCAATTTAACTAAACTATTGTTTGCGTTTTCTAAATTGCTGTCTATCAAAACTGTTATACTTTTGTAATTAATGAATATATTGGGAGTTATTTACAACTGTGGGATTGAAAATATTTTAATGACATTCGACTTCCAGGTCTAAAATCTTTTATAAAATAAAAGTTAAAGCATTCAATAAATGATAAATAGGTGTACATCTAATAATCTATTTTTATCTCGCTCAATTTTGGTAAAAATTTATAAATATTGATACTAATATTGATATAGAAATTTGAGCACTCATTATAAATTACTATATTTTGAAAATATTTTTTAATAATATACAGGGATATTGTTCTGAAGCTATTTTCTTGTGGCATTGTAAATTAATTACTATTTGTAACTGGGAATAAGCCACATTAAAGATAAAAATACATTTATTGACGTTTCAATTTCCAATTCGGAAATCGTTCTCAAAATACAAATAGTAAATTAAACAAATTTTGTTTTTTGTTACATAGTGAAACAATTCTTCTGCTAATTTAATTTTATCTGACTCATTTATATTGACAATTCAGACATACATTATGCATTTTAAAGTAGACGACTTTAAAATGATATTGCCAATATTGTTGAGTTGCGCTCCTGGACGACTTTACTTATAAGATAGTTCATTCGATTACATGAAATCAACTTTAACTTGAGAATATCCGTCAGAAAAAATCATAGCAAGTAATTCGTCTTTAAAAAGACAAACACATGACATGATGACAGTAAAATTCTCCTGTTAGTGATTCCATAGTAAATTATGAGGGAAAAACCAGGAAAAAAAACCTCATAATACTATCCCGACATTGTAAGTATTTGTTCGTGAATTTAGTTTACCTTCAACAAACATCAAAATTCTGATTTTTATGTTACGTTATTTAAAAAACATAAATGATGTATCCTCTATATGTTACTGACTTACTAATACTGGTATTTTCTTATTAATAACTTCCTCTTTCAATATTGGTAACCAGATCCTACTACATTCTGCCGAGGAATTTGCGACACAATTGGCCTCATTTAGCATAATTAGAGCCGCTTCTTTGATTTTTCTTTTTTTACCATCCGAACAAGAAAGGACAAAGAATTGCATTTATAAAATACCTTGTGAATGCGATCAGTTTTATTTAGGTGAATCATCAAGGCCATTAAATGTTAGAATAAGTGAACATCAATCTTATATTAAAAATAGAGAATTTGATAGATCTCAAATATGTAAACACGCATGGGATAATGAACATAGAGTTCAATGGAATAATTCAAATATAGTCCTAAAAGAAACGGATGGTAAAAAAAGAAAAATCAAAGAAGCGGCTCTAATTATGCTAAATGAGGCCAATTGTGTCGCAAATTCCTCGGCAGAATGTAGTAGGATCTGGTTACCAATATTGAAAGAGGAAGTTATTAATAAGAAAATACCAGTATTAGTAAGTCAGTAACATATAGAGGATACATCATTTATGTTTTTTAAATAACGTAACATAAAATCAGAATTTTGATGTTTGTTGAAGGTAAACTAAATTCACGAACAAATACTTACAATGTCGGGATAGTATTATGAGGTTTTTTTTCCTGGTTTTTCCCTCATAATTTACTATGGAATCACTAACAGGAGAATTTTACTGTCATCATGTCATGTGTTTGTCTTTTTAAAGACGAATTACTTGCTATGATTTTTTCTGACGGATATTCTCAAGTTAAAGTTGATTTCATGTAATCGAATGAACTATCTTATAAGTAAAGTCGTCCCAGGAGCGCAACTCAACAATATTGGCAATATCATTTTAAAGTCGTCTACTTTAAAATGCATAATGTATGTCTGAATTGTCAATATAAATGAGTCAGATAAAATTAAATTAGCAGAAGAATTGTTTCACTATGTAACAAAAAACAAAATTTGTTTAATTTACTATTTGTATTTTGAGAACGATTTCCGAATTGGAAATTGAAACGTCAATAAATGTATTTTTATCTTTAATGTGGCTTATTCCCAGTTACAAATAGTAATTAATATACAGGGAAGCAACTTGCAGGGGTATACAATAAATTAACCCTCCAGTACATGAGCTCTATTTTCTTACGTGACTATAGTCCATTTCCATCGTATTGATAGCACATTATGTAGGCAAATTTCTAAACTGTTGATACGGGTGACTCAATGAAAAATAGATATTTGTCAACAAGTTTAGAGAAGCATATAGGAAAACAATTTTAAATTGAGTATGACCACCAGGTATAAAGGTTGAAGCAGAATAGAATACGATAGTTTTGAGGGTTACTAATCCCTAAATAAAGTTGCCAGTGTCGGAGTGATGGAGATTAACAGGTACTAATGAATTTGCAAGAAACGTAAGATGTTTATTTTATTGGTTATATATAAAATAATTTGTGGCCGTAACAGGGGCCGATTTGTAAAAAAAATGAATATTATTTTAATCAAATTCCATTTCAGATTCACCCTTTTCTTCAGAATCTAAAAAATCGTCCACTCCAATGTTAGTTATTACCAGTTCCAGCATTGCACCAGTCATATTATCCAATTTCCACATTTTATTTTCTTCCTTGTGAGCATGACTAACAGTTACGTTTAATAAGGAATGTTCTAATAATTGTTGTAAGTCTTCTAATTTAAAAGTTTTGTTGTTGCGTCCGACTTCACCCTTTACTTGAGACCATATATTTTCTATCGGATTCAGATCACAGTGGTATGGGGGTAAACGTAAAATAATTACATCACGGTTTAATGTCATTTCATCAATTATATATTTTTTATAAGCTGCTTTATGTTGCCTTAAAATAAGTAATAATTCCTTTTTTGTCGAATTCTGCTTGTACTCAATTGCTTGTTTATCCAACCATTCGATTATTTCACCTTTTTTCCATGCCGTTGTTGGCAATTTTTCTGCTAGTCTTGAATGGTAACTAGCATTATCCATGACTATGATAGAATTTTTTGGAATTAAATCCAACATTTGCTCAAAATATTCTTCAAAAACGTCAGCAGTCATTTCCTCGTGGTAATCTTTGGTTGACTTTGAGGCAAAACTTAATAATCCACCAGTGACAAAACCGTATTCGTTTCCAATATGGATTATTATGAGTTTGCGTCCTTTTCCAACGGAAATATTGTTTATTCCAGTAGATACACCTTCGATGAATGCCTGACGGGAACTTTTCACATTTGTATCAACCCATAGATATGGTACAGTATGACCTTCATTTAGCCAAGTCTCGTCCAAGTAAAAAATTGCTTCTTCTCGGTACTTTTTACAGTTCTGAGATAATCTCGTCTCCAACATACAATGGAATATATATATATATATATATATATATATATATATATATATATATATATATATATATATATATATATTGGATTTGAAATTTCCGCGGGAGCTATATGTGATTTCAGTTGTTTTCCGGGTTTGACTCCGCGTTAAATAGTTTTGGTTTTCACAAAAACCATTGTTTTGACGACGTTTCGGCAAGGTCACACTTGCCATTGTCAAGTCAGATTAGTTCTGCTTCGTCTTGATGTTTCAGGTTCTCCTGAATTCTCAAGTCAGATTAGTTCTGCTTCGTCTTGATGTTTCAGGTTCTCCTGAAGTTCCGAGTTAGTGATAAGTTATACGGTACGAAAATCAATATGAAATCGACTAGCCAGTTGGTTGTGAAAACCAGTGCCAATAAAACACAAAATACACATACACACACAAAACGAGTATAAATATTATATCACATAGATATTATGTTAAATCTGTGTCACTATCACTGTCGTCTTTTAAATTGATGATAATATTTTGTATATTATATGTAGGCAAATATGAATTCTCAGCTTTCATGATATGCGAGACTGCATTTTTTCCAACTATTCGCATCAATTTTGAGTACTTCCCTTTCAATTAAATGTAGGACAGATGCATTTAAATGTGGCAAAGTATTATTTCTTCGAACTCTTGACTTAAGTTGATGCCACATATGTTCGATTGGTTTAAATATACAGTAATATGGTGGAAGTCTTAAATTCGTAGGACCCATATTTTTAGCATAATTATCACAGTATTCTTTTTTCAATGCGAAACTTTTTAAAATGTCCAATAAATCCTTCTTAGTATTATCTATATCAAAATAAATATCTTTGTCATACAAGTAATTCTGTATTGTTATTTTGGTATCGCTTGAACTGGGAATTTTATTTTAATTGTCTGCTATGATATGTTGCATTGTCCATAACTACAACACTATTAGGGGGTATGTTGGGTATTAACTTATTTTTGAACCAGTCTTCAAATATATCTGATACTGTTTATATCTGTGTAATATATCTATATACTGTTAAATTTGTTTTAAATATTCCATTTGCCATATCCGTAAACGATTGGGTTCCATAAGTACCTCCCTTTTATCTACTTTTTTGTATTTAAACCCTATACGTTGCAAACACTTTCAAATAGTTGTTCTAGCGCACTTAATTTCAGTTGTCGACCTGAAGCCTGTCAACTAATATATCTAGTGTGGATACAATTTGTTTTTCATACAAGGCATACACTTTGCGACGAATAAGATCTTCATCTGCACGATCGAGCTTTCGAGAAATACTGTTATCCCGTCTTATTAATCTTGGTATAATAGGATTACTTACAATTTTTCTGACTGTGGATAATAGTTTTTTAGTCAAAGTTGCTGCTTCATGTAAGGCTTCGTTACTGTCCATGTTTTTTTCGACAAGAGTTTAAAAAACATTAGCAATAATTTGTTTTGCATCAGTAAATAAATGTATTCGTTGGCGATGTTCAGGTTCTAATACTTGAATGAGATCACATCCTTGTCGATTTGCGTCCGGTTCATTAACTGCCGAAATTGTCCTGTTATCCTCTGCACTCCAGGGACGCCACATTGTTTCATACAATAAAGGTAAATTTGACTACGTGGATTCACTGGTAAGTGTACACACTCTAAAAAAATAAACACTTTTATAACAATACTCAACTAATCTTTTGCACAAACTCTGCAAATTAAAAAACAATTAACGATAAATAACAGGTATAGAAAGTTACATAAATTCCAAGTAATTTGTTAATAGGTGAATTATGTTTACTAATTATGCCGGTATATACGGGTTTGTCAGTTTTAATGTGTTGTTTGGGATACTACCCGTTTTCTCAAAACTTATTAATTTCCACGACCGGACCAGTCAATTTGACTAAATTGCGATCTTCATAATTTTGGGCGCTTTTATTTCGTTGAAACTTAAATAATATCGTTAATAAAAGAATACAATAATTATGGGAAATTTGTATGTTTATAAAAAGAGTTTTTTGACATTACGCTTGAATGATAATATTTGATATGATTATATTGTACTAACCTACACTTGACTTGGCTATATGCCGGTCCTGTCAGCTTGGATAGCTGTGATAATTATACAACAATAGAGTATTATACCCGGTTCGCTATTCCCAGTCCGAACTGTCTAGTGATTTTAGTAATTATTTTTTTGCGAAGTTAGTTACTTTTTGACAGACTCGAAGTGGCTGGAAATTACTATACAACCAAGCATACGTGCTCTTAGTCAATATTAATGTAAACAAAAGTAAATAAAATAGAACTTTGCCGACAATCAATATTTATTTATTTACACCGTATAATGTATTGATAACAAATAATAAAATTATTTATTGTACAAAATAAAAAAAGTGGGAATAAATTCTACAAAATTAAAAAGTCAAAGTGAGGTTAAATAAGACACAGCAAGTTCCTTATGTTGTGACTAGGATGGAATCAATGATTAAAGATTAACAGTTCATTGGATAGCATTAACATAAACTGTTGTTTTATTATCTTACAAAATAAGTGTACTTCCATATGCTAAAAACAAATATTAGTAATTTGACTAGGCAAATTCGTGGTTCAATAGTAATTTTTGCTCATTAGCATATTTGAGGATGTTAAAATCTTCCACATATGGTGAATGAATTCAGTGTCCTGGCCGCAGTATGCAGTCATATAAACCCAAACAAACAACAAAAACCTCCATGTAAGTATAAACAAATTTATATTAAATTAGAAGCAATTAATCTAAAAATATTAACTTTTAAAAAACATTTTATCATATTTATTAAGAAAAACTTACCAACGCATTAGCTGATGGAACAAATGGAACACTTTGACTATCCATAATAATAAAATTTAAAATATAACTAACTAATTAACTGAATAGAACTAACAAAATAATTAAACAAAGATAATAAAACTATATTAAATTAAATAAACAACGCGAATAATACAAATATTTACTACAATATTTTAAATTGTAACAATTCAAATATTATATTTTAAATATACAGGGAAAATTTGATGGGTTTAGTATACACTTCCACTATTTAGAATAATTCTTCTTTTTTTCAAAGAAAGAAGTCTGCATAGTAGTATACTTGAGCTATTAATACTGAGAAGTAGGAATTGTTGTGTTGTAGGTTTCCTACAATGAGTCTGTCAAAATATGCCCTAGCTAAGCGAATAGACAATAATAAGGGATTATTCAGTTTTACAGCTGTTATTAAAATGACTTTTATAATGAGACACTAAATTTGTGGATACAGTATAAATAAAATTTAATATTTTTCAATGATATGCTTTCTCATAAACAATAAGTTTTATACCACAAATGTTTTATTTCATACAGAGAAATTTTCGTAGCATAAATTTTTCGTCATTTGCACCTTTTTCCAAACTGTCAATAAAAGACAAATGAATTACGTGCGACGTATATTATTATGCAAAATTCTTGGTGTCTCTCCCACAAACGCTTTTTGAATATTGAATAAAGCTAAAACAACATACAACTATATAGTTCAAACGTCATGAATAAAATAAAAGAGCAGAGTCATCAGATCGCCCATAATATTTAACCATTTTGTATTTTTATGTTTCAAAAAGGTATAGCGAAGTTTGCAAAAATATTTATTTAACTGTTTTGCCGTTCAGCAAATGTATGCAGCGTATATTTATTCAGGTGCAAAACAATCGATACACATTAATTTTATAGAGACAAAGGGGATGCCACTTATAAATTGGGCATGGATTTTAGGAGAAACATTAATTGTAAATAAGAAACACAATTTGTATAAAAAAAATATTTATTTTATAGAAATGAGAGAGCAGAAAGACTGGTTCAGTTTGCACACTACCAAAACGTGCCAATTGCAAATAAATTCTTTAAGAAAAATCGAACACACAATGGACTTGGGTATCACCAAATGGAATGACTAAGAACAAAATTGAGTTCATTTTAACCAACAAGATTGCTACAATAGAAGAAATCAGTGTAATAAATACATTTCAAACAGGCAGTGACCATAGACTAATCAGAGCAAAAACTGTTTTAGATCTAAAACTAGAAAGAATAAAATTAATCACAAAACCAAAAGTAACCGATATAAATATTAACAATGTAAAAGAAAGCTCAGATCACTACCCAAGAACAATTATTGGTAAAAGATTACATGACCAAATCGACAACTCTCAATTAATGGAAATCATCCATGATAGTGCCAAATAAATCAGATGTGTAATGTAAACATAGCAGGAAAATAAAGAAAAAAAATAAGGGGTAGTAGCCTAGAGAAGAGTATTAATTATTTAAATAATTATTATATATTCCAAATTAAATAAAGAATAAATTCGATACAGTTTAACGTATACATTTAAAATTATACAAAGAATAACAATTTCATCTAGTTTGACACAAGCCCGAATGTTTAAGAATTACGAAATGTGAAGACCTTTTTGAAAAATAATACAACGAAGCGACACACCATCGCATGATCCATTCTTACACGTGGAACAGACAGCAGAATCACCAAAAAAAACTAGGAATGTTCGCGGGACATAAAAAACGAAAAAATTGGTAAATTGGGCAGTAGTATCGAGGGAGCGCTCGGCACGAGTAGTGTCCAGCAAGCGCTAGGCATCAGTAGTATTCGGGCGACAGGAGCCAGAGAGTACTCAAACGCCAGTAGTTGCCGGCACCCGTGAGTGCTCAGAGGAGGTAGTGTCGAATAAGCGCTCGAGGTAGTAAAAGCGGAACAGCCGAGAGGGCTCAACGCCAGAAGCTCGGACGATCGGCATTACGCAGTCCAGTGAGCGCGCTATTGTAATTCGGCGGGGATAGTACCGTATAAGTGCCGGTACCTGGTATTTCGAAAATTCGTGATAGCGCGTGGTACCTCAACAAACTGATCCTGAATTCCAGTAGGACTGAAGGGCGTATTCATTAGCTAGGGCCTCAATATGCGAAGGTAACTAACAGTATATACTAACCCAAGGAATATATAAAAACGTAGATTGTCCACCCTTTAATTTCTTGCTAAGGTCTCTTCTCGTCTCCCTTCGAACGAATCATTATTGGTTATAACTGACAGCTTGTTAACTTAATTGTAGTATGAAGTCTATTTAATACATTGTAGACTCAAAATTTGGTTTTATTGTTCCTTTCCGGCCGTTACAGGCAGAGATTAGAAGAGTACACAATTTTCGCTTATGCATTTCTCTGGCTTCTAAAGTAAGCCAATACCCTCTGACCCCTTACAGGGCCTGCATCGGAGTATCCTTCAGCCCCTATTCTGTTTTTTCCTACCCTCTTGTAAATCCACGAGAGAGAAACCACGTCCATTCAGACTAGTTGAGCCAAAGAGCCTTGGCTGCGCTCGCAGAGATAAGCATCCTTTAAAGTTTAAACCGAGAATGTTACAGGGGTTACTGCAGTCTTAATTCCGTTAGTATTACAGATGCCCGCAACAACAAAATGAACATAGTAAACTGTCTTAAAACCCTAAAATATTGCTAAAACAAAGAAAATGAATAAAATTTAGTAGCAACATACAGATAATAATATTACACTGACCTTTGTAAGACAATAAGAAAAAGTATTTAGAAAGATATAAGAAAGTACAATGTAAGACTGGTAGAAAATGCAATCTAAAACAGGAAAAACTATTAAAAAAAACAAGAAGAGCATTAGTCATTGGGAAGAAGCAAATCTTTGCTGTAACAAACAAGAACACAAGAATTATAGACATAAATAAAATAATACAACTCGTTACTAAATTCTACAGCGAACTATACAAAGCCTCTAACACACTTAAAGAAGTAATTGGAAATCAAGAAGATGTACCGAAAGTCCTTCCGGAAGAAGTAAAATTAACAATGAAATGAAAACAAAAAGCTTTTCATACAAAATGAAAAACGGTAAAGCAGCTGAAATAAATGGTATAATAGTGGAACTACATGAATACGCTGGCAAACGAAACTTGGAAAATCTTAGCAGGCATATTTATCAACTGCCAAAGATCGAGATACATACCATACCACTGGAATACAGCAAACATTATCATTTATAATAAAGGTAGCAAAAAGGAATTCAAAAACTAAAGATCTATAAGTCTGAACTACAAATCGTATACGAGATATTCGCAAAGATCAGCAACAACAGATTAACAAACGCATTAGATGCTGCACAGCCAAGAAAAAAACTGGTTTCAGAAGTGGATTCAGTACCGTAGATCATATTCATATACTTCGAGAACTAATAAGTAGAGCTAAAGAATATGAAATACCGCTAGCATTAACCTTTATAGATTTCGAGAATGTTTTCAATTCTATATATCCCAATGCAGTAATAAAAGCTTTGAGAACCAAGGCATTGACAAACCGTATATAGAAACAAGCAAAAGCTAAGGTAAAAATTTATGAAAACACTCCAGAATTTCCCACTACCAGAGGCATCCGACAAGGAGACGTAATATCACCAAAGCTCTTCACTGCAACTCTAGAAAATATATTCAGCAAAATAAACTGGCAGAACAAAGAAATATCCATTGATGGAGAATATCTCAGCCATCTAAGATTTGCAGACGACATCGTTCTGATTGCTAATAATTCTGCAGAACTAGAAGATTTTATAAGCGACCTAAATGCAGCTAGTAATGAAGTTGGCCTAAAAATGAACTTGACAAAAACAAAAACCATGTACAACGATCTAATGGATGTCTAATATGTAATAATACACAACACTGCACTTGAGACAGTAGACGAGTATGTATATCTAGGACAATTAATACATAAATCTGGCTCCTTACTTCCAGAAATCAACAGAAGAATGAAACTAGCTCGGATATCTTTTGGTAGAAATTCAGTTATATTCAAATCGAAGATGTCAATCCACCTGAAGAAAAAAGAATTCGATTAGGGTATACTACCAATCATGGCATAAGGTAAATGTACCTTTTACCGACCACTTAAGGTTTTCCTTATAAGCAGATTCAATAATAAGAAGGATACATATTTATTTTTCTTTGTTTAATTTTTAAAGATAAGTTTTAATCTTTCCGATTCAGGTAGTAATATAGAAAAAATAATCTTATACAAGTTTTGTTCTTTTTTTTAAATATTTCAGTAATTATTTACAATTTCGTTAAAATGCTCCCTTCACCGACCGGCTTGAAATATACTTACTTATCACTGACCGATTTTGTTGCTATTACCGACCACAAGCACCTAATTACCGGACATTTCAGTCCTATCAGCGACCTTCTTGGGGGACTACTTATTTAAGTAATTAATAACATAAAATTAACTTATTTATTTAAAAATAATCATATCTACTGGCTCAATTAAAAAGAAACTCAGTTGAAGATATTACTATGTATTTTTTAAAATATAAATTCATAAATCAACAAAAAAAAGTTACGTAATATATTGGACATGTATAATAAATTCAACTTTGGAATGAAATCATCTTATTTTTTATTATTATAGTTTTTATTGCATCCATCTCCGGAATTGCATAGTTGCCCCTTTTATTCACGGGTTTTGGAGGATTAATTTTTGAAAATATTTCATTTTCTGAATATGTTAAAATATCCTTTTCTCAGGCTATTTCCAATGTGAACCACTTCTTATCATAGTCTTTACTCTTAATCCTGTACACTCAAAGCCAAGACTCACTCCAGGAAAGTACTCTCCTTCATAAATACTCACAGCATATTTCCATTTAGAAATATTATTATATATTATATTCTATAAATAATATTATAGAATTTATTTTTTGTTACCTTTTTACTAGCAAGAATTTTCATCACATTTCAAAATCATCTTTCTTTTAATATTCTCCAATAATTTTTTTTCTTTTCGGCATCGATTTTCCCATCTAGAATCTAGATGTGAAAATATATCCAATAGCCCATCTAGAAAAAGAACAACAAGTAAAGGAACGTTCTTTTCAACACTCCATGTTTTATAGAATACATTCGTAATAAATTTATAAAAACATTCTCCAGTCATCCACCCAGAGTCTGAATAGCCAATACCCCAGCTCAGAGGCATTTTCAAATGAATACTGGCTGGTACTCTTTTATAGGGAAAGGGAGCAGTAGGTTTCACAACCTGTCCTTCTGCCGAAAATGTTAAAAGTACCGTGAGGCATTTTTTCACGTCATTAGCGATTCTTCCGTATAAAACTTTTTTCGAACCTTTTATTACGATTACACATTTTTCTTTTGGTGAAAGAAAAAAAGCTGATTCTTCGCAATTAAAAATTCTTCTTGGGCCTAACAGAACTTCCTCTAAATTATTTGTTTTTAAATAGTCTGAAACTCTATTAAACCAATCTCTAACACTTTTTTCTGTTATATTTGCTCGAGGTTTGGTTATATTTTGACATACTCGATGAGAGAGCTCCGGATGCCTGGCGAAGAAATTTTCGTACCAATGACGACCTGGAATTCCGTCTTTAAATTTATTTGCTCGTTCTATATGGCGAACTAGTTCTGCAACACACCCCAACAGTTGATTTTTTGTTACAGGAAAACCAACAGTATCTAAATATAGAATCCAACCTACTATGCTTTGTTCTTCAGCTGCAATCAGGACACAGTGGGCCCCACTTGTAGCACCTTCTTGATATTTGTTATGAATTGTATCAACTAGGGTGCTTTTTGGAATTTGGAATTCTCTGGATGCTTCTCCAAACGACATTCTATCTCGAATTGAATGCAATGCTTGCTGAAAAATTTCAGAGGCATAGTTTTTTGTTTTTCAGACATAGCTCAAAGTTTTTCTTGAATCTGGAAAGAAAACCTTCATAATATTCTCGGTCGGTAATAGGTCACAAAATATATTTCTGGCACTCTATTACCGACCGTGAAAAAAATATTATTTTATGAGACTACTTTTGAATATGTTAAAATACATATATTTCATTCACCTACAAAACAATGAAGTACCATGAATATGATTATCGTTTTTCGTTTAAAAGCAGACTTTTGGAAATATGACACTTAATATATTATTCTATTTAAAAGTAATTCTTCCAAAAAAAATACATTTTTATTTAACTCTCATATTACTTCTTTTAATTGAAAATTAAAATCTAGTCGGTCGGTAAATGCTCAAGTGAATCCTTGGTTTATTACCTTTAAGAATGAAAAAAAAATATATTATGAATAATTGTACGCTAAAATAGTTTTAAAATTTTACAATATTCAAGGACTAGATTCCCCTTATTCCGACCGCTCGGTCGGTAAAGGGTTCATTTTAAGTTTTAAAGCACCTTTTACCGACCATTCTTTAATTGTAAATAAAATTTAATTGGAGAAAATAATTAACCAACGAACACAATAAATCTTTAAAAAAATGTGGTTTTGTGCCATTTCTTGTTATAAAAGTGCAATGCCAACCTTGATATATTAAAAAATTTGTCAAATTTGGCATTAGTCAGCGGCTGGCTTATGTTTGTATGGTTGCCATATCTATGGTGTATAAAAGGGAACACTGTTAAAAGTTTCAGTAGTTATATGGACTTTTCATAATGTGTCTTATATTGAAAAAATTCATTGCGGTCGGTGATCGGAAATGGTCGGTAAAGAGTATAGTTGGCTGCTGCAAAACTTACACCCTAAAGAAAGAGACAATATCGAAATTCAAAGTCACTCAAAGGTCAATGAAGCGATGCATGTATAACAAAGAGAGATTAAAAAAGAATAGAATGGATCAGATAGAAAACCAAGATTATTGAAGTAATCCATAAAATTAAATCTTTAAAATGGCAGTGGGCGGGACATTTAGCAAAAAAAACTGACAATAAGTGGTCCACTAGATATACACTGTGGTATCCAAAAGGCGTCAAGAGACCAAGAAGACGTCCAAATTTAAGATAGGAATATGACATAAGGAAGCGATCCGGTACAACATGCCAGGGAAAAGCGAATTTAAGACAATCGTGGGCAGATATAAAGAATGAATATGTCATGGAGGCTACACCATAATCAGTAGACTATGCAGAGGATGATGATGATAAATGATGATGCCATTCTTCGAGAATTGAAGAAATTTAAAGTAGCTTTGTTGATAAAAAACAATTATAACAAAATAATCTTTATGTAATTTGTTATTAATACCTTATATTTTCTCCTCTGGCCTTTATTTATAGTCTGCATAAGTATTGGCAGTGTGATAATTAAATTTTGATTATACAGTAAGTCCAATTTATCTCACATTGTCTGAAGAGCCGCACTAAGCTCAGCCAAGTGGTTTGGGCAGGGTATCCGAACTTTAATTGGTCTTTTCAGTATGTCCCATAGACGTTTAATTTTATTAAGGACCAGGCTGGAAACTGGTCAATTTATCCGGACAATCCCGACATCTTCTAGGTATTGATTGACGATTCTACAACGGTGGGAAGGTGCGTAATCGTCCATAATGGTTGCTCATCTAAAATGGTTGTTATATACCTTGCTCCTTCTTCTTTGAGTGCCTCTCCTATCAGAGATTAAGTATACGGCGGTAGCACTACATCTCAGTGCTTTCAAGATTTTTAACATTCCTCTGTTTAAGAGTCCACGCCTCAACACCGTAAAGCAAAGCACTGAATACATAGCATTTTAACATTCTAGTGCGTAGATGAATACTAACATCACGATTACAAAATAAATTTTTCATTTTTATAAAGGTAGACCTGGCAATTTCAATTCGTCTTTTTATATCGTGATTTTGCATTCTGTTTCATTGATGATGGTTCCCAAGTTCGCTTACTTTTTGAACTAGATTCGAGTTGGGTACCGTTAATTGCGATACTAGTATCATGTATTGGATACTTACTGAAGATCATATATTTGGTTTTTTTAAGGTTCGTCCTTATGCCGTAGTTATTACATATCTCATTCATACTTTTAACTAGATTTTGTAGATCTTCCGCTGTTCTTGCCATTATGACAGTATCGTCAGCATATCGAATGTTATTGATAACTTCTCCATTGACTATGATCCCTTTGTTTGCATGTGAGAGAGCTTCTTGGCATATTTGTTCGTTGTAGATATTAAACAAGAGCGATGACAATATACGTGATGTTTTGGTCTTCTATTTTTATATAAGCTCGCTGATTTCAGATCAGATTTAATATTATTTGTATGTCTCGGGTGTCGATGTTCTTACCCTTCAGAATTTTGTTTAGTTTATTGTGGCGTACTTTGTCAAAAAGCCTTTTTAAAAGTCTATAAAGCAGGCGTGTACCTCTTGGTTAACATCTAGACATCTCTGTGTTAGGACGTTTTAGGCAAAGAGAGCTTCTCTTGTACCTAATCCTTTTCTGAATCCCATCTGTGTATCGTTAATATCGATATCAAACTGTTGATAGATTTGGTTGTGGATGATTCTAAAAAATATGTTAAGCAGATGACTCATCAAGGAGATTGTTCGATGATCTGACCATTGCATTGCCTTAGTTTTCTTCGCTATGGTGACAAACGTACACAGCAACCATTCTTGAAGTATTATACCAGCACTGTATATTGTATTGAATATGTAATAATATGGTTACGGATTTATCATTCAAAAGCTTCAACAGTTCTGTAAGAATTTCATCAGGTTCATTTGCTTTTCCATATTTATCATATACGTTGCTACTCTTGTAGATTCATTATGTACAAGAACTATTCCATTACAGGTATCGGAAGCTACACCAGTTCAAACCATACACGAGCCTCCTCGTTAGGTTATTCTGTCAGCAATATTGCATTGAGTAAATCATCATTTTTGTCTTCTGACGATTTTTTTCTCACTCTCACTCCAATCTACGTAGTTTCAGTTTTCGTGTTCCCTTAAAAAATCAAGTCAACCTCTTGGATATAAATAGCTGTGGACATAAGGCTGGTCTTTTGGTTGACAAATTCGCTTCATAAAGTCATCGACGAACTGTTGTTTCCTAGGCAGGCTTTCTTTAAGTCAATAGATGTCATATGTGTTTCAATATTTTCATGAAGTCATCGACGAACTGTTGTTTCCTTGGCATGCTTTCTTCAAGTTGATATATGTCATATGTGTTTTAATATTTTTTCTCTTTGTTCTTTTATATCACTTGTCTCATAAACTTTTTATTTTAATCGTAATACCAGTGATAAAACATTGTAAAAATATAATTTATGTAATTTAAAATTTTAAAGCATATAACGGTCCTGTTGATTTCTGAGAATGTTCTTCACATAATGTTGACAAACTGAATTTTGTTGTTCTCGGTTTAAATTATCTAGACGAATTACTAGTCCACTATACCCACCAATTTTAATTTAAAACAGGAAATGCATTAGATAATTGTCGAAAAATATTCAATTTTTCTGTCGGTCTATCGAGTTTTTTACGAAACGGTAAACTGTATTGCTGCCCTGTGTTTTCCTTGAACTTCAATTTTGTCAGCGTGATTTGACTTTATATTGCTAGTCGTCAGGCAGAAACCTGTCGGAATTATATTTGATTTCGCTTGGTTTTATTTGTTTTCATTCCTTCCGCCTTTATAAATTTGAACCTTTCTGGATTTTTATCTTTGCTAGATTAAATTTCAGTGAAAATTGTTGAAAACTTTATGGAGTATTTCTTTGAAACCGCTAAGGATAGAGAGGGGTATCTCAGATAGAGTTTATGTATATACAGTATGCGAGCCCTTAACAACTATATATTTGGACAAATTAAAATAGATGCAAAATTCAGATGGTTGACACTTTAATTTTTTCTACTAACGTTTCTTTAATGTAATTCTAAGTAATTAGTTAATTACTTATAGTATAGGTTAAATCAGTCACACAAAACAAAATATAATCACTATATAAACTAGTTTATAATAAAAAAATGTTTATATTGTGGGAAGCTAAATATTGGTAAAGTTGGTTCACAATATAAGAATTGACTTATAAGCAGGATTTAAAAGTATCCCGCTGATAAAGGCGAAACTATAAAGAGATTTGCCTCTTCAGGTAAATAGTAAAAAGGACCGGCTTAAAGAATTTTATATTTTATTTAGCATTTACATTACATATTTAATTTAAATAAATATCTAGATAATTAAAAGAAAAAATACATAAACTGATGGAGTATTAGAATTAATTAATTATTATATTTTTCTGTGTCGATTCTTTATTAAATATAACCAAATTTTGAAAGTAAAAATCAATTTTTGTTATGTTACAGTGAAATAATAAAATAGTGAAGTAAAAATGAAAATTAATTAATGTAGTTATATTCACATATAGCTGTATATGATCATATTTTATATTCCATGTAAGGGAAGAAGTTTTTTTATATTGTTAGTAAGGTATTTAAGTGTGTCTGATAAAGTTGGAAACAAATGGGAAATTTCTTTATTATTAATTTCATGAAAAAAAATATTTTTCATAAAAATTCTACTTTGCATAGAAATCTATAATCAATAATTAAATTTATCAAATTTTAAGTGGTATACAGCGAAAATCAAAAATATTGATTTATGCTTAAAAGTGAAGGGCTTTTAAATTTAGGTACAGAATAAAATGTCATTTTAAATTTAGATTCATAGTCTTTTAATGATGTGCCAGAAGGTGCATTAATTTTTAATTTCATTTCTAATTTACCTTATTCATAATACATCAACAAATGCAAAAGTCTTTTTTTATTTACTTTTTACTTTAAATGTAATATTTAATTATTAGAAGGCCATTAATCTAAACTTGGACATAATTTTTAATACCTACAAACATTTTAAAATTACATTTTCTTGCATATCTAATTTTAAAATCACTTTCCTCTTTGGTATCAATTAATAATTTTGATTTTTCCTATCTACCACTTAATATTTTATAAGATTATTGATTAATGATTCCTATGTGATGCATAACCTTTATTGAAGAATATTTTTTTTTTCATGAAATTAATAATGAAACTTCCCATTTCTTGCCAACTTTTTCAGACATGAAACGGAAAACTTACACATAACAAGTTAACATAAACCTTTGATATGAACCTTTTAAAACGAGTAAATCGGTACTCACCGGAGGGACCGCAGACGTTCGGATACAATTAGCGTCTCTTTGTAAAGACAATAAAGTTGACTTTACTAAAGTAACAAGATATTTACTCAACACAGACACTACACATTACTCCTCTGAGTTAGTGATAAGTTGTAGTCTAAAAAAATCATTATGAATTTGACTGGCCAGTTGGTTGTGAAAACCAGTGCCAAAAAAACACAAAACACACACACACACACACACACACACACACACACACACACACACACACACACACACACAAAACGAGTATAAATATTACATCACATAGATATTATATCAAATCTGTGTCACTATCACTGTCGTCTCTTAAATTGATAATAATATTTTGTATTTTATGTGTAGGAAAATATGAATTCTCAGCTTTCATGATATGTGAGACTTCAGTTTTCCAACTATTCGCATCAATGTTGAGTACTTTCCTTTTAATTAGATGCAGGACAGAGACATTTAAATGTGGCGAAGTATTATTACACTACTATTATTATATAATACACAGTAATATGGCGGAAGTCTTCTGGCGGAGAAGTATTATTTTTTTTAATGTGAAACTTTTTAAAATGTCCAATAAGTCCTTCTTAGTATGATTTATGTGAAAATAAATATCTTTGTCGTATAAGTAATTCTATATTGTTATTTTCGTATCGCTTGAACTGGGAATTTTATTTAATTGCCTGCTATAATATAATTTTTTTTGTATTTAAACCCCATACGTTGCAAACATTTCCAAACAAACCCCATAAATTGCAAACATTTCGCACTTAATTTCAGTGTTGTCGACGTGAAGCCTGTCAACTAATATATCAAGTGTAGGTACAATCTGTTCTTCATACAATGTATACACTTTGCTACGAATAAGATCTTCATCTGCACGATCGAACTTCCGATAAATAGTGTTATTCCGTCTTGTTAATCTTGGTATAATAGGATTACTTACAATTTTTCTGCCTTGGCGTTGGCGGTGTTCAGGTTCTAAAACTTAAACGAGATCACTTCCTTGTCGATTTGGTTCCGGTTCATGAACTTGCGAAATTGCTCTATTACCCTCTGGACTCCAGGGACGTTACATTGTTTCATACAATAAAGGTAAATTTGACTTACGTGGATTCACCGGCAAGTGTACACACTCTAAATTTAAAAATAAACACCTTTATAATAATCAACTAATTTTAACACTCAAACGACTTAACAACCAATTTCATTAAAAGCAGACTTTTAACGTAGCCGGTCCTGGCAGCTTGTGTGGGTGTGATAATTATCGAACAATAGAGTATTTACAAGGGATTATTCAGTTTTACAGCTGTTATTAAAATAATTCTTATAATGAGACACTAAATGTCTGGATACAATACAGTATACATGGAACGAACATTTGTTTCTAAAACGGAGTAGCTTCGTCTTTAGACTTTACGACCGCTCGAATTCGGTTTAAGCATTGGACTCGACTAAAGATCTTCACTATTCAGAGGTAAATTCATTACCCATAGGCTATATTTTGGCTGTGGGTTGTTCGGTAATGTCTGTTTCATTTTATGCTATAGTGTTTCAATTAAATTTAGGTCAGGATTATTAGAAGGTTAAGAAAGGACGTTTATATTGTGATTTATATACCAGTTGCTTGTAGTTTTGGCCGTATGATTTCTGATCAAAATATAATTTGTAAGGTTATAAACGTCACATGTTTATTAGTTTTCCTTAAATAGTTATTTTATTTAAATTTCTTTCGATTGAACGAAAGCGAGCGTGTCCAAGAATTTGAAAAAAAAAATAAAAAAGAACAATTTGGGTCGGTGATTCGATTCTTGCGCAGCTAAATCAAAGAGTGCTTAGATGCTGTGTACGACAACCCTCATAAATTGGTTTAACGAGTTTCAACGTGGTAGCACAGGAAAGCCACGCCCAGGTGCCCCGAAATTTTTTAATATTGCTAATTTTATTAAAGCTTTTAATATTGTTTTGAATATTATTAATAATATTAAGTAATTAAATATTGCACCTTGCTTAAAAAAAGTCTTCTTCTTTATGTGCCGTCTTCTACCGAAGGTTGGCGACCATCATACGATAGGTTTTTCTGTTTTGTGCCGCATGAATTATGTTCGCAGCTTCTGGTATTTGAAACCATTCTCTCAAGTTTCTCAGCCAGGATTTCTTCTTTCTGCCCAAACCTCTTCTACCTTCAATCTTGCCTTCCACGATAAGCTGTAGCAGACTGTACTTATCATTACGGAACACATGGCCCAGGTATGACGCTTTCCTCCTTTTAACAGTTGTTAACAATTCCACCTCTTTACCCATTCGTCTTAATACCTCTGTGTTGGTCACTTTGTCTGTCCAAGGTATTCTCAGTATACGTCGATACAGCCACATTTCTAGAGCCGCTAACTTCTTTATAGTTGCTGCTGTTAACGTCCACCCTTTTACGCCGTAAAGTAGCGTAGAGAGTACGTAGCATTTCGTGGCGCGCCATCGGAGGTTAATGCTTAGGTTGCGGTTGCTTAGAAGCTTTCTCATTTTGATGAATTTGGATCTTGCTATTTCAATTCGGATCTTAATCTCTACTTCTGGGTCCCACTTGTCATTTACTGTATATCCCAGATATTTATATATATACGTATATTTATATCCCAGATATAAATCGGTGTACTCTTTCAATACGTTCGTCTTCAATATGCAGGTCGATATGTTGAAATTTTTTTTTACTGATCACCATAAATTTAGTTTTCTTTCTATTGATCTTCAGTCCAAATCGGCTGCCAGTTGTATTAACTCTATGTAGCATCATCTGTAAATCTTCGATGTTATCGGCCAGTATAATAGTATCATCTGCATATCGAAAATTACTTATTGGTACGCCATTAATCTTGATGCCCTCTAGTGCCTCTAGAAATATTTGTTCCGTGTACAGGTTGAAAAGCAGTGGCGAAAGAATACAGCCCTGTCTTACCCCTCTAGAAATGGTTATGTTTTCACTCACCATATGTCCATTCTTCATGTGGGCTGTTTGATTCCAATATAGATTTTTTATAATCTGGATGTCCTTAGTTAAAAAAAGTACGAGATAAATAACTCGTTTTTTTATATGAAAGTGCAACTTTCTTGCAAATGTTTGTTTTTTTATAAGATAATAAAAATTGTATGAAGAGTAGCTAAGCGTTGGGTAGTCAGTGGCGAATCTACGAAGAGGGAAAAAGGATCTTCTAAATTTGCCAATTCTTTGACTGAACATACAACCAAAAGAGAATGGTATGTTGTCAGACTATTAAGAATATTGAAATATAACTATTGTTATAGTGCTGATTGTGACAAAAAAAAACTGCTGATTTGACTTTCTTATTACTAATTAGCATATTAGGCAGGTATTTTACATAGTCACAATTCTCTTAAAGATTTTTGTTTCATTGAAAACTGAACCTGATATTAATTTCTTCAAAATTTTTACGTATGTAAGGGTAATAAATTAAAATCCTTCAATAAAAGACTATAGGTGGTTACCTATAATTTGAATAAGCTGGTTTTGTCCATACTAACTTTCTAATTACTAATTTGCATAACAGTCAGATATTGTACCTGGTTACAATGCTGTTTAATATTAGGATTTTCATTTCGCTTGTTGAAACTCCATCCGATATTAATTTCTTGGAAAATTTTTATAAGGCTGAGAGTACTAAATCGGAATACTCGAGTATTGTTGAAAAGAATTGAAATTGAAGGTACTACACAATCGAAGAGCTCAAAAAAATTAAACATTTCCAAAAATAAAAAACATAATAATACTATCCCGACATGGTAAGTATTTGTTCGTGCATTTAGTTTACCTTCAATAAACACCAAAATTCTGATTTTATATGTTTCGTTATTTAAAAAACATAAATGATGTATCTTTGATATGTTACTGACTTAATAATACTGATATTTTCCTTTTAATAACTTCCTCTTTTAATATGGACAACCAGAACGTAATTAGAGCCGCTTCTTTGATTTTTCTCTTTTTATTATCCGTTTTTTTTATGACTATACTTGAATCATTGCATTGAACCATATGTTTATTATCCCATGCGTGTTTACATATTTGAGATCTATAAAATTCTCTATTTTTAATATAAGGTTGATGTTCACTTATTCTAACATTCAAAGGCCTTGATGTTTCACCTAAATAAAACTGATCGCATTCGCAAGGTATTTTATAAATACAAGTCTTTGTCCTTTCTTGTTCATAAATGTATAACGTTTGCTTTAAAATGTATAATGTATGTCTGAATTGTCAATATAAATGAGAAAATTTAATTAATACAAGAGTTTTTAACCAAGTAACAAAAAAACAATGTTTGTTTAAGTTACTAATGTTTGTCTTTTGAGAACGATTTCCGAAGTGGAAATTGAAACGTCAATAAACCTACTTTAACCTTTTATTGTGGGTTATTCATATTTAAATAGTAATAATTTTAAAATGCCACAAGAAAATAGCTTTAGAACAATAGTGTCATTTTACTTTTTCTAAAATATTGATCCTGGTCTCTTCTCTTGCGTTTTTGTGTCTTCATTTGTATCTATTTCGCTTCCTGTTTCTTTGTCACTTCTATTTATTTTCCTATTTTATTAAAAAAATGTTATTACAATGTCAATTATTATTACTATTCCCAATGAAGAAAGTATTATATCAGAAAGTAATTAATAGCGACAATGTCGCTATCAATTACTTTCTTATCTACCAAGAAACCAAAAAAGCTTAGAAATGCCTAAACTGGTCGATCCTCGGACTTAAAACATTCGCTAAAACAAGTTTTTTAATCTTTCACAGAATTATTTATTTACTCAAATTTACTTACAAAAAAATTATTAAAATAGTTCTATCTTACTTGTCTGATGGTATTTCATTTATTCACTACTATCACCTATATGCACTAACTTTTAACACTTATTTTTGAACTCTGTTGAACTTTAATTCCCCAATTATTTGAAGTTTATTACGAAGCAAAAATCAACGGAACTGTTGTCACTTGCAGCACCGCTCACAACCTCTTATTATGTTTATATAGAAAAATACCCGAAATCTAAACTTTATTAAATTATTGGTATAACTTTACCACCCCGTATCTAAATATTTGGCTCTCGAGTATTAACAATACGAGGTCTGGCTATTAAATAACGAGACTGCGCGCGAAGAAGTCGTCCTAGAGGGAAAGAGTCTGAAACGAATGCAGCATTGAGGTTAGAAAAAAACCTGGTTTTTTCCCGTGCCGATAACAATGCATGACGAAAAACATGAGCAATCGATTAACGTGAAATTTCTCTTTAAATTCACGTGTTTTCGAATAGTATAAAACGGTTTTCTGAAGGCCAAGAGAGCGCCGAAGATGACCAACGTCCAGGTCGACCTGTCTCTGTTTCAACTCCGCAAAAAGTACCCAAAATAATTAAAATTATGCGTGGAGATCGTCGTTTGAGCATTCGGATGATTGCTGAGACTGTAACCGCTGATAAAGAAACTGTCAGAAAAATTTTACATGACGAATTGAACGTGAATAAAGTCTGTGCAAAGTTGGTACCAAAAAATTTGACCCCTGACCATAAGCTCGTCCGTCAACAGGTCGACTCAGATTTTCTTGAAAAATTACATGAAGAGTTAATGGAAAACATCATCACTTGCGATGAAAACTGGATATTCAAATACGATGTTGAAACTCAGCGACAATCCTTGCACTGCGACATGCTTATCTTTATTTCGACATTAACGGCATCGTAATGACTAAGTGGGTTCCAGATGGTCAAACTGTAAACCAAACTTACTATTTGAAAGTTTTGGCAACGCTGCGAAAGCGAGTTCGTAAGAAACGGAGAGAATTGTAGCAAAACAAGTCGTGGATCTTGCACCAGGACAACGCGCTATCTCTGAAGCATTATTTAGCCGCTAGAAGCATTTCAGTGCTCGAACACCCGCCTTACTCGCCCGATTTAGCACCCTGTGACTTTTTTCTGTTTCCGAAGGCCTTAAAAGGAATACGACAAAGCTCCTAAAAAGCTCTAACAAAAGAAGACGTCCAGCACTGCTTTGACCAATGGAAACAACGAATGGAACGGTGTGTGGCGAGGGAAAGAGAATATATTGAAGGAAAGCATTGACTGTAGAATAATTTTTTAAAATAAAACTCATTTTTATAAACAGTCTCGTTATTTGGGTACACGTAAACTCATTACCAATTACCATAAATACTCTCGTACATAGTACAAACTCATCACCGCCATAAAAATAGGGATTTTAATATATACCCCGTGAGATTGGTAAATGTATCACTGGCCTACCTGCACCTAGTGGCAGGTATAGACCCTTTGGTGATAGACCACTTAATTCTAAAGAACTTCGCTATTTTTCTTATTTTACACAATTTCCATGTTTCGTGAACGGTGGTAGAGTGAAACACCCTGCATAAACTATAAACCTTTGCGATTGTAGAACATTAAGGTTCTTTCCTCCTTAAGTGTCCAAAGTCACATGGATCAAATGTATGCTCAAAAAATTATCTCTAGAAATCAATGGGAAATATAAAAAGGGAGTGAAAATTAAATAACGAAATTGGGGACTATTTCCGATATAAACGAAAACAGCACATGCTCACAAGCATTTTCATTATAAAGTTTATTATCGAAAACGTATGCAACTGAATTTGCAGATCTCAAAACCGTTCAGATTGGCAGATACGTCTAATAGGCCACTCACCGTGAGACAACCGATATTAATATCTATTTTAATGCAATTTACTAAAAATAATTTCTGAATTAAATAAATAATCACATAATCGAGAAGTGTAACAGGTAACAGGCAATTTTCTGCATTATAAACCAGCGCCTTGGGCCTAAAATGCTGGTGATGAGTTTACCTATCTACAGTGACGAGTTTACCGATCTCCAAAGGATGCCAGTGATCAGTTTACTATATCTCGGAGGGTCTAATAATTTTATTGGGGGCTATAAAGTGATGAGTTCGTACACGTCCCGTTATTTAATAGCCAGACCTCGTATATTACGTTTAATATTAGCGTCGCCAGATAAAATTACCCCCATGATTTATTTATTTGGTACAAGAAATTAATACGTATCGTCAAACCTTTCATATGTTACGTTAAAATAGAATAAAATATATTTAACTCCTTTACAAAATAATTACTAAACAAAAATATATCTTTAATAGATGTTATTAGTATTAGCTACTCGGAGATGCTTTTTTCTCCAATACATACTTTCTACAATGTATTTTACCTAAAAAAATATGTAGATATATTTTACCAACTTTAATTACGAGAAAGTAAAGCAGAGTCATTTAATCTAGAATATCAAATATGCTTCTAAATAAATTGCCTATTTACTTTTTGCAGATTAAATTATATTATTTTATCTTTTTATTAATTAAAAATAATGTTTTTGTTCTAGTTTATAATATAAACTAGTTTAAATATCAACATTGTATATTTTTCTTATAAAATTAATATTTTCGATATAGCCTAGGGCGAATCTGTAAAAAACAACTACATTCGGATGTGAGTGGTGGCGTTTTGATTTTTACAGAAAAAGTTGTGCGATAACTTCAGTAATAATAAAGTTGACTTCTTCCCCTTCTTAAATAGGCCGGGTATAGGTATTAATGAAAAAAAAAATAGAATATTTAAAAATTACTAAAAACATCGTATTTTTCTCCTCCTCGCTGATTACTTTAAAATTATTCATTTTGGAGCAAAGTCGTAATAAAATAGAAATGCGATAATGAAGTTTTGTGTTTGCTGATAATTTATACAAATTATCAAAATTTATCAAAATTAAAGGGTTGCCAGTAACCCTTGGCTAGCTATAAAAAAATGCTGTGCGAGTAACATTTTTAACCCTTAAGTACCATGGCGGGTTCAAAATTGACCCCCCGCGTTTTTAATGCCAAGTTTCGCTACCGAAACATAAATTGAGAATAGCGCGCTTTCTGCTAATCTTCGACCGGTAGGTGATTTATCGATCTACGAAAATTCCGTTAGTTTATCTGTTACTACTGCAGAGTTAGGCACGCATATGGTCAATTTTGACCTGCTTATGGTATAAGTGTTTCTATACTACGTTCCACGTTAAGAAAATAACATTGCGGAGATTAGGGCCATGTATTTCTTATGGACAATAGAAACGCAGCGTTGCCACGACACACACAAGCACAATTTAGGGTTGTATAATTTGTATTTTCGTTTCCATAGACACGAATTAAATTAATGTTTTTTAATGTAATTGACCAAAAGTGCCCATTCGAAACAAGAGATGAAAAGTAGGGAAAATGATTTTAATTAGATAAATAGTATTTACAAAAGATAATTTAATTTTTATCTTATTTTAATTATAGTAACGAAAGTTAATTTGTTTTTCGGTGAGACATGAATCATAGAAATCAGTAGAAAATATTGCTTAGTTAAATCATGCATTTTGCCGCCTATTAAAGTTTAAAAAGCAAATAAACGGACATGGAATGCGTATATCTAATTACTAATTGCAACTTAAAATAATACGATTTGCATATGTCAGCGATTTTATGTCGTTCTCTGACTACATAATGATAATAAGGCTTTTATTTAGTAGTTATTCTGACTTTACAGTTAAATGTTAATTGAAAATAAAAATTCAAAAATTAAGCAAAGGGAATATCTTGGACATCCGTGCAAAAGAGAGTGTCTGAGAGTTTTGGCAACGGTGATCTTCATAAGCGTAATGTTATTTTCTTAACTTGAAACAAAGAATAGTGCAAGTAACGAGTAATTTGAAATGGCGGGGTGTAGTCGCAATAAACGTTCTCTGACACAGAAAGAATTTGAAGAGGAGGGACAAAAAATTATGGACAATGGACTAGATACTGACAGTGAGTTTTTAGACCAGGCTAGTGAACACAGTGACCACGAAACAGACGGTGAAGAGGAATGGGACGATGATGGCGAAAAAAATTGGCAAATTAATAACTCCGAAACTGGTAGTGAATATTCGGGTGAAGAAAGTGATATAGCTGACTCAAGGGATGTGTTTTATGGCAAAAATAGGTACAAGTGGTCTAAAACTTCTCCCACCTTTCCTCGTACACGTAAGCATAATTTAATTAGTCATTTACCTGATGTTATTGGAAAAGCTGGAGCTAGTATGCCAGAGACACCAGTTGATGCTTGGGAATGTATTATTAGCCACGATATATTGCAAGAAATTCTTGAGAAAACCAATGAACGAATAAGCAATATGGCTTCTAAATATAATTTACACAATTTATCGTGTCAATATACCAATCATCTTGACATAATTAAATTAAAGGTCTTCTTAGGCTTATTATATTTAGCTGGGGTATTTAAATCCAATAATGAAGATTTAAAGTCTTTATTTGCTACAAATGGTACTAGCCGTGATATATTTCGAGCAACCATGTCACTAAACCGATTTTATTTTTTGCTTGGAAGCCTTTGTTTTGACGACCCAGCTACTAGACAAGAACGTATTGCGCACGGAGATAAACTGGCAGCAATATCCAATATTTTTATTATGTTTATAATTAATTGCCAGTCCAATTATAGCTGCAGTGAATATCTCACAATAGATGAAATGCTTATTGCATTTAGAGAAAAATGCCAATTTAGGATGTATCTCAAAAATAAGCCAGACAAATACGGTCTGAAAATGCAGTGTTTAGTAGACTCTAAGACACATTATTTGCTAAATGGTTTTATATATACTGGAAAAGATACACGCAGAGCAAATCCAAAAAAGTTATCCATTCCAACTTTAGATGTTTTAACACTTATTCCACCAATTTCTGGTACAAATAAAAACAAAACAGCAGACAATTGGTTTTCGTCCATTGAGCTCATAAAAGAACTGAGAAGCCATAAAATTTTATATGTTGGAACTCTAAAAAGAAATAAAATAGAGATTCCTGCTGAATTTCAACTCCAAAAAAACAGGCCACCTAATTCTGCCTTATTTGGTTTTACAGGAAGTGAGAGCCTTGTATCTTTTGTTCCTAAGAAAAATCGTGCAGTGTTGTCAGTGTCAACTATGCACCATTACAATACAATGGTTAATGGAAAGCCAGAGATTCTAAATTTTTAAAACGAGACAAAAGGCGGGGTGGATTCATTGGATAAGAAATGTGCATGCTATAAAACTGGCAGAAGAACTCGTAGATGGCCTCAAGTAATATGGTTTCGCATTTTGGACATTGCAGGATTAAATGCCAACGTAATTTTTAATGGAGTTCAGCAAAATTAAATATTGGAAAGAAGATTGTTTCTAACCACTTTAGGTCAAGAACTTATTAAGGCTCATTTAACTCGTAGAGATCAGCAAACTTGTTTACCGAGAGATATTCGTAGTGCCATTTTTAAAGTTTCCGGACTTCAGGAACCAATGCCTGTCGCAAATCCAGAGCCACAACGACGAAAAAAAGAGTGGATGGTGAAAAATATGTCTATATTCCAAAAACCAAAAGAAAGAAAGCTCATCGTGCGATAAATGTCGAGATTTTATTTGCAAAAATCATTCCTGCATACAGACTTTATGCATAAGCTGTGTTGAAAAGTAAGGTAAAATCATGCTTGTCATTTTTGAGATAAGAAATCTAAATCGAGTTTTTTTTTACTTTAGGTAGGAGCTATGATACCTAGATTTCACCATTAAATATAAAAAAAACTGCACATTGTTATTATTTTTCTTATAATTCGAGAAAGTGCATAGCTATGTTAATTTGACTGAATACCAAAGTTTTTTTTTAAATAAAATTTTATCTAATTAACCAAATTTGTTTATTTTTATATAAATGTAAAAGTAGCTGTAAACAAAATAATTTAAAATAAAACAATTTAAAAAAAGAATATTTTTTTATACAAAAAACAATGGGGGGTCAAATTTGACCCTGCATGGTACAAATGTTACTATTTTTTGGCCACGGTAGTTAAGGGATAATATTATACACACATAAATATGGAGAAAGATCAGATATGCAAAGGAAAGATGGTATAGTGACAGATGCGAAGAGATTGAACAGTTGGTTAATAAACATGACAACTTAAACCTTCATAAAAAAATTAGGGAAATAATAGTCCCTAATATTAAAAAAAAAGTCAAACATACTGCTGGATAAAAACGGCAAAATAATTATAGACGTTGCTTAAAGGCTTATAAGATGACAGGATTATAGTCAAGGGACTATTTAAACACAAACGGACTGAGATAGTACTAGAGCAGGAAAAGTTCGACAACGGCCCAAACATAACAGAAGATGAGGTATTAGAGGCGATAAAGCGAACAAAGAACAACAAATGAAATATTGGTAGACTTATTCAATACAATATACAGCACAGGAATCATTTCCAGAGATTGGCTGATATCAACATTCATAACACTACCAAAAAAAAACAAATGCAGAAGAATGTCAAGATCATCGGATAATAAGTTTATTGAGTCATGAGCTTAAAATATTTTTAAAAATTATACACCGGAGAAGATATGAGAGACATTAGGATCATTACCGCTATCTATTATACTCAGATGGCTATTGTAAAAGAGAACAAGGTCTTTTTAAATGAAATACAGATTGAGAGGGGCGTCAGGCAGGGCTGTGTCCTGTCTCCTACTTTGTTCAATTTGTACTTAGAGGAAATAATCCAGAAAGCACTAGAAAAACTAACTAGAAGAATAAAAGCAAATAACTGACCAATTAATAATATACAGTTTATCGACAACACTATTTTATTAGCGGAATGTCTTGAGGATTTACAATAAATGGTTGATAGAGTGGTAGAAGTTAGTAAATTAAACGGACTGTCGCTAAACATAAAAAGACACAATTTATGGTAAAAACAAAAGCCCAACAGCGCCAAGATAACATAACAATACATGGAAAACAAATGAAAAAAGTTGAAAAATCTAAATATCTGGGTACAATAATTAACGAAAATAATAAGTACACAGAAGAGATTAAGGCAAGAATAGGACAGGCAAGAAATTCTTTCAACAACCTACAAAAGTACTCTGCAGCAGGGACATTTTAATTTCTTTAAAAATAAGACTTCTGAGATGCTACGTGTTCTCCGTATTATTTTATGGGTTGGAGCCTTAAATATTAAAGAAATATTTTTCGGACAGATTAGAAGCCTTCGAGTTATGGGTCTGCTGAAGGATATTAAGAATAAGTTGGGTGGATAGAGTCGCGAATATGGAGGTATTGAGAATAATGGGAAAAGTTAAAGAGGTTTTAAATACAATTAAAGAAAACTGCAATATCTAAGACATGTCATAAGGGGTTAGCGTTATAATTTGTTGGAATTAATAATACAAGGAAGAATACAGGATAGAAGGAGTCGCGGAAGACGACGCATCTCCTGGCTAAACAATTTGAGAGCTTGGTTTAACTGCACTTTTGCTGACCCCTTTAGAGCAGCGGTATAAAAAGTGCGAATTGCCATGATGGTTGCCAACCTTCTTAGAGGAGATGGCACATAAGAAAAAGGAGCGAATATAAAAAATGTAAGAAACAAATTGATTAAAATATAGGAATACAAGATGCACCTTGATTAAAAGTGTAGCGAAATAAATGCACTGTTAGGCTGTGGAAAAGTGTGCTTAATGGAAGATGAAATTGCTTTGATCATTAGCAACACGATTACACAAATAAGGGTATTACGGTATGGGCTTCAGTCTGGTATAGGTGTCTTGGACGGAATTCGACAGAGCTAGACTACAAGAAATTCGCGAGTGAGGTAAATACACGTAAGAGAAGAAAATGGATAGAACATTAGATAAGTGCGATAACGTAAAAGATATAAAGTGATGAGAATGGAAGGAAAATAAGACACAAACAATATGAGACAGATACAGATGATTACTAGACGGAAACAAAAAGAGTAGAAAAGAGTAAATATATGCCGCTGGAAACACTGAAAATAAGACATTTATACAATATATATTATAAATAATGAATACAACCAAATAACAAGTTGTACCTCAAAGAGTAATAATACAAATAATATTTTAAAGGGAAAACTAAATATACGGTATGAATTAAAATAAATAGCTGTATTTGATGAAAATCAACTATAAATCACTAAACTGGAGTCGGTAGTATCTCGGATCATAAAACTTTTGGTCGATTTGAAATGAAAACCTTTCTTTCAGTGCGTCGTCATAGTTGATGAAATTCTCTCTAACGCATTAAGCTAGAACTGACAGAAAAAATACGTGAGTCTGTGTATCGTTATGTTATGTATCGTTTGAATATTAAAAAATTTTCTACTAATGGATGTATAATTGGTTGGAGTTTAGAATACGCTAAATAGATATCCAATCAATGATGCGCATAAATATAATTTGACTCAGATGGTCTCGATTGTGATAGTACTTTCACAATGTCAACTGATAAAATAATAATTGTCATTCCAGGTCAGTATTTTCACACATTTTACAGTGAAAATTTAATTTTGTATTTATTGTAATAAAAATATTTTAAATATGGCGAGATATGCCCAGAACGAACAAAGACTAATATTAAAATTATTAAATTATTTTCAATTATAAAAAGAGGCTGGGACAACTTTATTACCAGTTTCTGCCGTAAGTGAAGTAAGTTTTAAATTATTCTAAAAAAATATTTTAAATACTATACATTTTAGCGTGTTGCCGAGGCGTTAGGAGTTTCGTTACCAACAGTAAGACGATTTTCAAATGAAGGCATTCAAACAGTGCTAGGTATTCTGTGGTATTTATTTTTATCAAAAGCGACAAAAGTAATAACTGTTGCAATGTATAAAGAGGATTACCTACAAAAAACTGGAGAACTCTTAAATGATACTAAGTATTACACTACACTTAGAAGGAGTCCTGTTTGTACTTTACAACAAGAAGCAAATTGTCTAGTATCTAATATAAACAAAAAGAAATGTCCGTAAAATAGTTTCGAAACACAACTCAGATTTCTGCTTATAATCTGAGCCTTCTAAAAATTGCAAGGCAAACAGACGTTGATAAAAGATGTTAAAAGGGACATGCGGAATCTAAAATTTGCATTTCACGACATGTCTTCTACAACTAAGCAGAAATCCTTAGCGAATTGTGCTGCTAGTACTCACACAGAGTAAATCCGAAATAAAATAAAAAAGACAGCAAATATTCGATTTCGATGAATAGCTGTTCTGATGAGACCTATTGGGTCGAAATACGTATCAACAGATACATAGGATTTGTTTGCGTGAAATCGAATATTTGCTGTCTTTTTCATTTTATTTCGGATTTACTCTCTGCGAGTACTAGAAGCACAATTCGCTAAGGATTTCTGCTTAGTTATAATAGACATATCGAGGAATGCAAATTTTAGATTCCCCATGTCCCTTTTAACATCTTTTATCAACGTCTGTTTGCCTTGCAATTTTTAGAAGGCTCAGATTATAAGCAAAAATCTGAATTGTGTTTCGAAACTATTTTACGGATTTTTTATTAGATGTCGCTATCGTGTCCGTATTAAAGCCATTTTATTTTTGCTTCTTAAAAGGCAGAAAATATTGATTTTTCACGTTGAGAACTTCTATGAATAGCTGTTCTGATGAGACCTTTTAGGTCGAAATACGTATCAACAGATACATAGAATTTGTTTGCGTGAAATCGAATAGTTGCTGTCTTTTTCATTTTATAAAAAGAAATGTATTGATAATAGAAAAGCAAAAGAGCTCAAAATTTATAATTCTATGGCTCCACGGTTTTATGCTCTACCTAAAATACATAATCAATAGCACAGCTCCTCAGTGACATC